>CM076573.1:561085232-561536397 GCA_034641835.2 Pinus albicaulis | reverse complement strand
AAAGATAACGATTTAAGACCATTATTGTGGATTATTTTTTATAATATTTCCAATTCCATAGTGGTTAGAGTTATTCAATTTGTTAAGAAGTAATTACTGTGTATCATTTCCCTCAAGTAATGACTAGTCAAATAGATTTTTCCTATTAATTTTATTATCTAGCAAATTCCCCTTAGATAAAGTTCCACTAGTGTGTGTAGGAAATATAGTATTTAATACTTAATCAAACTTTGTCAATTTTATTAATGGTAAAGACCTAACACTCCTCAACAATTTGGGCACACCTTTAATTAATGATTTGGCACACACTAACATTTCTTGGCACCTTGCATGTCTTGGAACATATTTGTACCTAGAACATCTTGTCATGACACTGATGCCCAAGCAGATGGTGGCATGCGCTGGCACAAAATAGAACTCTCCTAGCATGTGTTGGCATGCATGTAGTCCCTAGAATTCCTTGGAACACATTGGTTGCATGCATTGACATACATTAGCACTTGGCACACAATACCACTTGGCATGTATTGGGACCTATTATTAGTGTTCCTAGGATGCCCACTTTCAAATATATAAAGTCCCAACTTATTAACCCTCTTATGTGTTCATTTCCTTGCATTTTAGCTTGGTTATTCCTTTTTTTTCCTTGACACTTCTTGACACATATTGACATACCTTGGCACCCTGCACATCATTAGCACCTCACATGTATTGGCATATCTTGGAACTATTTGGCACATATAATTAGCACACCTTGGAAATCCCTAGCTCACTTTGGCACTTCTTGAAATGCCTTGATATTCCCTAGCATGCCTTACCAATGCTTAGCATACCTTGTGACTCCCTCCTTGGCATGATAGCTAGCACTCATTAACACTAGTCCCTGGCACATGTTCCTCATATTCATTAAATTCCATGTATTTTGACCTAGTGATCCCTTAATGTTTTGTCCTAGTACTCCTTAACACTCCTTAACATGCATTATCACTCTCTAGCACACGTTAGCACTCTTCAACATGCCCTTCCACTTCATAGCATGCATAACAATCACTGACACGTATTGGCACTTGGAACGTGTTGGCTTTTGGAAAGTCTAAGTATGTATGGAATACGTTGATATTCCTTGGTATGATTTGGCATGGTTTAATATTAAATTTATTTGAGATAAATTGTTGGAAAGTAGATGAGAAGCAACAAAGGAATACTTGGCATTTAGAATGCACTAAGAGTTTTCACTTGGAACCTATTGGCACCTATTGTTGGTGTGCCTAGCAAGCCCCTCTTGGAAAAGGTAAATTGATGAATTATTAACCCTCTTATGTGTTCATTTCCTTGTAGTTTAACTTGTTTCTCCCTTTTGTTGCCTTGACAGTCCTTCACACACATTGACATACCCTTGCACATCTTGGCATGCCTTATCACTTGGCACATCTTAGCATGTTTGACATGCTTTTGCACTATCTGGCACATCTTAGCATTCCCTACCATGCCTTGGAACTCATGTCCTCACAACTAGCCTTTACAATTTTTCACGACTTGGGAACCTAATCAAGTCCTTGGCTATTGTAGTTCATGTGACAATATTAGCCTACTTCAACTGCAACAACTTGACAAATTGCACCTACTACAAGCAGATTGTGCCTTATTCACCTAAGAAGTACGTATAACTTTTCTTATGCCACTCATGTCCAAGCTCAACTTGTCCCACTTAACTAGTTACCAAGACAAGCATCACATGATCTAGCCATGGCCATAAAAACAACTAAGCAACATAGCTTAAACAAGAAAATTTTCACAAGTATGTTCAGTTCATATAAACAGTAGAACATTAACTGACAATTTGCAAGAACGACAAGATGCACAAGGCACACAAGATATAAGCAGACACAAGTCGAGTGCCCAAAACTTATACACAAGAATGTACTATATGCAAATATCTAGAATAGTTTAAAACATGAGCATGTAGCCAAAGTGTGCCACATCTCATTTTTAAAAAATAGTTAAAGGCAAAAAAATGTTTTGCCTAGCACAAAGTGATTTCCCTTTGTCTAAAACTGCTATGTCAAGCCTCGTATAATAACCATAGGCTTGCCTCTTGCAAATCCTATTCTGAACTTCTCCTAACACACTTCATCCTTAACACACTTGAATTCGCTGACACTCCCTGGCACACACTCTTATTCATTCTTTTCCATGAATTTTGACCTAGTTATCCCTTGATATGCCCTGACACTCCCTAACACTCTAGTTCAGCATGCATTGACATTGTCTGACATGTGTTAGCAAGATTTTTCATTCCTTTTCATGCCATGACCCTCCCTATCTACCCTTACTTAATTTGCAACTTGGGAACTCAGCCAAGCACTCGCTTGACTACAAGAGCTTGACCAAGTTACGGTTACTACAACTAGACTATGTTGTTGAATTGTCTAGCTTGGGAGGTAATACACAAGCCTAGTGAGATGGGTTTGTGTGATTTTGGTCACAAAAGGTTTTGTGGGAAAAGAAGCCAAGAAAAGGGATTTTGGACCCAAGATGGGGTTTAAAATATAAAAGAAAAATAAAAATGGAAATTAATATTTCCTAAGGTCTAAGTGGATAAAACCTGTAATTTCTATAGGGTTCCTACGAGGTCTAGGAAAAACTATTTAAGGAGGCCTTAGGATGAAGGAAAGAACATCTAGTGAGAAGGAGCTCATTTGATAAAGGGGGCGAAGAGATATGTAGTCCTAAAAGGGCCATGATCATTAGCATGTCTAGCATTCATTAAAATGTCTTGGTATGCTTTGGCATGGTTTAATGTTGAAGTTATTTGATATCGAGTACTGGAAAGTAGAAGAGAAGTAATAGTTGATTAGTTGGCACTTAGAATGCACTAACACTTGGCACTTGACACTTATTTCCACCTAGTGTTGGTGTGCATAGCGTGCCCCTCCTGGAAAATGTAAATTGATGACTTATTAACCCTATGATGTGTTCATTTCCTTGCAGTTTAACTTGTTTCTCCTTGTTGTTGCCTTGATAGTCCCTCACACGTATTGTCACACCCTTGCACATCTTGGCATGCCTTAGCACTTGACACATATTAACATATTTGACATGCCTTCAAACTATCTAGCACCTGTTAGCATTCCCTATCATGCCTTGGCACTCATGCCCTAACAACTAGCCTTGCATTTTTTCACGACTTGGGAACCCAATCAAGTCCTTAGCTACTGCAGTTCATGTGACATTGGTCTCCTTCAGTCGTAACAACTTGATCAATTTCACCTACTACAAGTAGATTATGCCTTGTTCACCTAAGAACTACCTATACCTCATCTTAGGCCACTCATGCCCAAGTTTAACTTTACCCACTTAAGAACCTACCAAGACAATGATCACATCTATCCATGGCCATAAAACAAACAAGAAACATAGCTTACATAGGCAATATTTCACATGTATGTTCAATTCATATAAATAGTAGAGCATTAATTGATATTTTGCAAGAACCAAAAGATACACAAGGCACACAAGATATAATCTGGCACAAACTGAGTACCCCAAAACTTATACACAACAATGTACACTATGCAATTGTCTAAAATAGTTTAAAACATGACCATTCAGCCAAATTGTGCCACATGTCATACAAGAATAATAGATAAAGGAAAAATAGTATTGTGCCCAACACAAAGTATCCCTTTGTCTAAAATTGCTTTGTCGATCCCCTTATCGAAATCGTAGGCTTGCCTCTTGTCAATCCTATTATGAAATTCTTCTAACACACTCCATCCTTGGCACAGTTGAATTCACTTACACTCCCTGTCACACACTCTTATTTGTTCATTTCCATGCATTTTGACATATTTCTCCCTTGTGATGCCTCGACACTCCTTAAAACTCCTCAGCTTGCATTGACATTTTCTAGCATGTGTTAGCAAACCTTTTAATTCCTTGGCATGCCCTAAAAATCCCTAGCTATCATTCCCTCACGACTACCCTTACTTAATTTGCAACTTGGGAACCCAACCAAGTCCTCACTTGACTATAAGAGCTTGACCAAGTTACGATTACTACAAATAGACTATGTTGTTGAATTGTGTAGCTTGGGAGGTAATCCACAAGCCTAGTGAGATGGGTTTGTGTGAGTTTGGTCACAAAAGGCTTTGTGGGCAAAGAACCCAAGTGAAGGGGTTTTGGACCCAATATGGGGTTTAAAATCTAAAAGAAAAATAAAAGGGAAAAATAATATTTCCTAAGGTCTAAGTGTATAATTATCGTAGGTCATATAGGGTTCTTAATAGGCCTAGGTAGGAAAATATATTTAAGGAAGCCTTAATACGAAGGCAAGAACATCAAGTGAGGAGGATCTAATTTGATCAAGGAGGTCAGGAGAGATGTAGTCCTAAATTAGGTCGAGTTAGAGGGTTGAGTAAGGGTTTATAAAGGGAGGCCATGATCATCAACCAAGAGCAAGATCATCATGTGAGGGTTCACAAGAATGTTACATACCTTAATGGGTTCAATATAGGAAGTAGGATGGCATACTATTGGTTCTCTTATGGAAGATCGAGCTCAAGAGAAGCAGCTCATGAGAATTTGGGCATGTGATTTCAGTAGTGTTTCTGTGTGAAGGCCACATCAAATTTTGAAATAGTAGAGAGGGTTGAGACCCTATCTTGTGGTGGTTAGTAGGCTGCAAGGTCTGTGATAAATACCAACACAATTGGAGGAGGTTTTCCACTAGAATTTAGGCCATAACAGAAGTAACCACATGTGTAATATTGACTAAGGTAACCGTATTTTGAGGGTCATGGTAGAGATCTAATGTTCAAGTCAAGATTCAATCAAAGAAATTCTCAGAATCTATAGATTCATATGAGCTAGGTCGAGTCTCTTATGGAGGAAAGAGTTTTTGTTTTTGCTATGGGTGGATAGGGTTTGTTCTAAAGAAATTAGAATAGAAGTATAATACCCTAGTTAGGGAGGTTTCCTAGCATGTTCAATCCCTAAGGTATGCCCTTAAGACTATGAAAAATCTGTGTAGAAGAAGAGGAACCGTGACCCTTAGAGAGAGGTTTATCTCTACAATATATACCACATATTTGGAGGATGGTTTGCAGAAGTATGTGCGGAGATAGAAAATCCAAAGGAAGGTGGAACCTAAGTAGAATATTGAGCAGAATAAATGTGCCATATGAGGAATGAATTGACATGAAGAGGAGTTTATTTTTGTGGACTACCCATAGTGTTTTGGACAGAGATCTGAAGCAACCTATAAACAGTTAGTCAATGCACTGTTAGTGGATGATTTTTGACCCTAGTTCAGTCATCTACAAATTGTTAGAAGGATGATAAGAGGAGTAGTTCAGATTTGTTCATAGATTGGACAAAAAATAAATTGGTACACAATAATAGTGATTTTGAGAGGACTCAAATCACTATTAGGTGGAAGATTTGAAGAGCCCTAGATGAGGGTAGTGTTGTGGTCACATGATCAGTAAATGAATTGGCTGTGGTTGGGAAAATTGATGCTAGTCCAAGTACAGTTGGAGGGTTGTTAGGTGACCGTCAAAGAGGAGCCCTAATTCTTGTACTTGTGAAGTAAAACAAGGTTGATAGAAGGGTAGGCATATTGCACCTAAGGATGTGCAGGATTTGAAGGAATAAAGTAGCAGAAAAGTGAGCTAGCCAATACCCTAGTTCATTGTATTGTAGAGAATTTAGTCAGTGAGAAGAATGGAAACCTCCATAGCCCTAGACTTGTCATCTTGGATTAACAGTACGACAAAGGTGGGTAGACCAAAGAGATGTTCACAAACAGAGTTGTAAACAACTGATCGAGAACCCTAAGTGTTGTAGACATTAAAGGAAAAAAGAGGTAGATATAGGGAAAGAAATTTTGAGCTGATTTCATTAACCTAAAAGAGTTCAGTTCATTGATAGAGGCAAATTGAGGAGTTTCATAATGGGAGGCAAGAGGAACTACCAAATGTGTTCAGGACATGTGGACTGAAAGGGCTATGTGTGGCCACCATAAAAAATTGGGTCAAATGTTGTCTTGTTCGAGGTAGATTGGTTATCAAAATACTAACACCAAGCCCTAGTTGTATTCCTTGTATCAGTGTGATTGTAAAGTTCCATGATCCCTAGTATGAGAGCTATAGCCTTATCTATTATAGTTTGTAATTTAACGAAGAACGATTTGAAAAAGTTAAAAATTGTCATGTGCACTAGTTGATTCCCTAATGTGTGTAGATTTTGTTGTGCAAAGTAGATGTGTTGTGGCACTTGAGTGTGTTTGCATCAGATTCTACGACCTAGCACAAATTCTCATATGTCGTGGAAATTCAACATATGCCTTGTTCACCTAAGAACTACATACAACTCATCTTAGGCTACTCAATTCCAATCTCAAATCATCCCACTTAACAAGTTACCAAGACAAGGCTCATCACATCCAAATGTGGTTGTATAAAAACTAAGCAACACAATTTACATCTTGACATGCCATAACACCTCGCATGCCTTAAATTCCTTGGCACTATGTGGCATGTGTTAGAATCCCCTACATTCCTTGGCATGCTTTTACACACCCTAAAACACCCTAGCACTTCCTAACATGCCTTGGTAGTTTAGCATACCTTGGCACTCCCTAACATATAACCTTGTCACTCCCTCCTTAACACACCTAGAACTCATTGACACTCCCTGTCACACACTCTTATTTGTTCATTTCCATGCATTTTGATATAGTTCTTCCTTGTGTTTCCCTGACACTCCCTAGCCCGCATTGGCACACCCTAACACCTAGCACATCTTGGCATGCCACCCTAGCACTCTAGAATTCCTTGGCACTACATTTCATACCTTGTCACTCTCTCCTTATCACACCTAGAGCTCATTGACACTCCTAGTCACAAAATGTTATTCATTCGTTTCCATTCATTTTTACCTAGTGCTCCCTTGTGTTTCCATAACATTCCTTAACACTCCTTGGCACGTGTTGGTACACCCTAGCACCTAGGACATCTTTGCATGTCACGCTGGCCTCTAGCATGCCTTAACACTGCCTAGCATAACTTGTCACTCCCTCATTAGCACACCTGTAACTCACTGACAGTTCCAATCACAAACTCTTATTCGTTCATTTCCATGCATTTTGACGTAGTTCTCCCTTGTGTTTCCCTAGCACTCCTAGTTAACACTTCCTTGCATGCGTTGGCACATCTTGGCCGCATGTGGCCCTAGCACTCTAGCATTCCTGAGAATTGCCAATAATGGCTTGTCACTCCTCCCTATCACACTTGGAACTCATTAACACTCCGTGTCACACACTCTTATTCATTCATTTCCATGCATTATGACACAGTTCTCTCTTGTGTTTCTCTAGCACTCCATAACACTCCTTGGCACACATTGGCACAACCTGGAACTTGGAACATCTTGGCATGCTTTCCTAGCACTCTATCATGCCTTGTCACTGCCTCTCATACCTTGTCACTCCCTCCCTAGCACACCTATAACTTTCTAAGACTCCCTATCACACACTCTTATTCATTCATTTCCATGCCATTGAAACTAGTCCTCCCTTTTGTTTCCTTGGGACTCCCTAGCATGCGTTGGCACCACACCCTAGAACCTAGCACATCTTGGAATGCCTAACATGCCTTGGAAATTTCTAGTATGTGTTAGCACTTCCTGGGATTCCTTGCACACCTTGGCACTCCCTTGTTGTCATGCCCTCATAGATAACCTTACTTTTTTTACGAATTGGGAACCCAATCAAGTCATTGAAAAAATAGTGTTGTGTCTATCCCAAAGTCTCCCCTTGTATGAAACTGCTTTTTCCATCCCCTTATGACAATCATAGGATTTCCTCCTACAATTCCTATTATCAAATTCTCCTAACTCACTTCTTCCATGAGACACCTGGAATTCACTGACACTCCCTGAAAAACACTCTAGTTATTCATTCGTTTCCATGGACTTTGAACTAGTTCTCCCTTGTTATGCCATGACACTCCCCAACACTCCTCGGCATGCATTGACACTATCTAGTATGAATTAGCACGCCTTTAAATTCATTGACACACCCTGACACTCCTTAACTATCATGTCCTCATAACTACCCTTATTTTCTTTTAGACTTGGGAACCCAATCAAGTCCTGCCTCAACTACAACAACTTGGAAAAGTTTCATTTACTACAAATATACTATGCCTTTTTCACCAAATAATGGATTATAACTCCTCTTAGGCTACTCGTATCCAATCTTAACTAATCCCACTTAACAAGTTACCAATTCTAGGCTCACGTCCAACTGTGGCCATAAAACAACTAAGAAACATAGTTTACATATTGAAATGCCACAACACCTAGAAAGTCAAATAATACCTTGGCACTCTGTGGCACATATTAGTATCCCATGCATTCCTTGGAATGCTTTGGAACTCCCTAACACACCCTACCATTCCCTGACATGCCCTGACACTCTAGCATGCCTTGGAGTTTCCTAGCATATAACCTTGTCACTCCCTCCTTAGCACACTTGGAACTTGCTGGCACTCCCTATCACACACACTTATCCATTCATTTCCATGCATTTTTAACTTGTTCTCCCTAGCACACATTGGAACACCTTGACACTAGGCATATCTTGGCATGTCACCCTGCCACTCTAGTATTCCTTGGCACTACCTAACATACCTTATCACTCCCTCCTTAGCACACCTAGAACTCACTAAGAATCCCTATCACACACTCTTATTCATTCATTTCCATGTATTTGAAACTAGTGCTCCATTGTTTTTCCCTGGCACTCCATAACACTCCCTAACATGCATTGACACACCCAGATAGCACCTGGCACATCTTGGCATGTTTCCCTGGCCTCTAGCATGCATGATCACTACGTATCATACCTTGTCACTCCCTCCTTAGCACACATGGAACTCATTAGAACTTCCTATCGCAATCTCTTAATCATTCATTTTCATGCATTATTTTCACCTAGTGCTCCCTTGTGTGTCCCTAGGACTCTGTAACACTTCCTAACATGTGTTGGCACACCCTGGAACCTAGCACATCTTGGTCGCATGACACTCTAGCACACTAGCATGACTTAGCACTGCCTAGCATACCATGTCACCCCCTCCTTATCACACCTGCAACTCACTAACACTCCCTGTCACACACTCTTATTCATTCATTTCCATGCATTTTGACATAGTTCTCCCTTATTTTTCCCTGGCATTCGCTAATACTCAACACACATTGGCACTTGACACATCTTAGTATGCTTCCATAACACTCTAGAATGCCTTCGAACTACCTATCATATATTGTCACTCCCTCCTTAGCAAACCTGGAACTCCATAACATGCCTTATAACTCCCTGGCACATATTGGATCTTGGCACTTAGTGAAACTTGACAATTCTTGGCATGCGTTTATATGCCCTGGAATGCCTTGGCATGGTTTAAGATAAAATTTATTTGAAATCAATTATTCACAATTAAGAGAGAAGTAATAGAGGATGATTTGGCACTTAAGACATACTAGCAGTCAGCCCTTGGCATGTATTGGCACTAGTGTTGGTATGCCTAGCATGCCCCTCTTGAAAAGGTAATGTCCTAAATTATTAACCCTCATATATGCTCATTTATTTTCATTTTAACTTGGTGTTCACTTTTGTCGCCTCACACTTCTTGACATGTGTTCACATACCCTAACACCTGGCACATCTTGTCATGCCTTAGCACATGTCATGTCTTGGCATGGCTAGAATGCATTGGCATGCCTTGGGAACTATCTGGAACACATTACCACACCCTGACACTTCTTGACATGCCCTCGCGTTCCCTAGCATGCCTTGTCACTCCCCCCTTGGCACGCCTGACACTCGCTGACACACCCTCTTATTCGTTCATTTCCATTCATTTTGATTCAATGATTTATGTTTGATGGGGTGCATGTCTAGAAATGGTTCCTTTAAGAGAATAAAATATTTATCACACCATTACTGACATAAGTAATTGAGAGATTCTACTTGAATGACAATAGGAAACTACACAAGAGATTTTAAGAATGGCATTTTTAGGGTTTTTTTATGGTGTGGGAATGGTAAGAAGTGAGTGGTCAATATTTTTATTTTCTTTCTCATTAAAGTTCTTATCCTTATGAGATACTCGTATTGAGAAAATGACACCCTCATCATGCTTACCCTCAAACTCCTAATCTTCTTAAAATAAAGGCCAACTTGCACAGTGAGGGAAGGCATGTTGGTCTATGGTGCGCTGAGTGACTAGGTGAGAGTGTTAATGTACTATGAGAGGGACTAAACCATTTACTTTATGTCCTCTATGGATGACATATTGTAGGTGTGTGTCATGGAACCACATGGCCACTAAAAATATTGTGTAAGATATAGCCCAACATAATCAATGCCTTGAAAGAAATATGTGGAGAAGGATCAAAATAAATTATATTGGTGAGTCCACCAAAAAATATATACTAGAGAGTGACACCATGGTGATCAAGTCCACGCATGGAGTCTTTTGAGCTAGGCATTTCTTTTTCTAAAAATTTGTTTGGAGTGTCACTCACTTGGTGGAATTCTCAAATTCATGACATTGTAAATTATGTAGGAACTTTGTTGCTTTTATTATAGAGGCTAAGGTTTGCAAGGAGAATATAGGGTTTGTAGGGTCTTAGGGGAAAAGAAGCACCAATTTATAGCTCTTTGATATACTAAATCATATGGATTATATGATTAGTTGATATGGATTATATGCCATTGAATCCACCTTGATATGTAGGTTGTTATGACTCCTACAACCTCATCCTTATTCCTGTTGATGTAAAACTTTTATGAGTTATACCTTGGATAAGAACCACCATTTTCGTAAAGTCCTATGAATCTTCACTCTTCAACAATGTTCCCATATAGTTGTGACTAAATTACATAATTGTGTCCATTAAAATTTATAAGATCTATCTTGAAACTCATAATGTTGATCCATTGATTTGATCCTAGATTTTGTTTGAAATTATAAACCTCGAACCAATTCACTAAACAAATATGACTTTTTAAGAGCATCTACAACTTGCATAAGACATGTAAGCAACATGCTACATCTCAAACCATTAGCTTTAATACCATGTTGGAGAATCGGGGGATTTTGTATATTAGAAAACTTATATTTAAAAATAGAGGTGGTGTCTAAATACATTGTTACAATACCTAAAAACAACCAAACATAGTTCAACATACTAAGAAGTGTACGAAACAAAATTATTTACATACACAACACATATAATATATTGTTCACCATATAATAAATACACCGATAAGACCATCTTTTGTAGCACCAAGATGTAACCAACACAAGCCATACTTTGCTTAACATAAAATGAATAATAACATAAAAATGATTTGAATGTAAAATAGATTAGAAACGATTCATGGAAGAATGGACGAATTCAAAAGGTTGAGTTGGAAATCCAAAAGATAATGCAAACTCTACATAATGAATAAAAACATCAGAAGTAATATTGACCTTAGACAATGAGGATAAAAACTCCTCTTAACCACCCAAACTAAACCTAATTGAAATCCTAATTTATTTTTGATCCCTTTCTAATGCTTCATAGATATGAAAATTGAAACGGATTTTTTTTTCTATTTATAAAAACTATACCTCAAGCTCCATTTGAATTTGGATACTATGTGTTGTCTTTAAAATAGATAAATTGAATTGACATGAAGCATAACCATATTGAAACCTCATCCAGAACATGTTTTGGCAATAAAGAATTGAATTTGGGGATAGTGTGGGTTTTCTTTAAAATAGATAAATTGAATTGACATTAAGCATAATCATGTGATAGGTTATGTGGTTTAGTGAGGAATTGTTATAAGAGTGAAAAAATCATGTGTTATTTTGATTAATAAGTAGGGTTGATAATTTAGGAGCTATAAGGGTCAAGTTATAGGTGCTATTGGTTACAAACAAAAAGGTATAAAAGTTATTTAATCTATGGGTATATTGGGGTATATAGGGGTTTGCCTTAATATTATTAGGTTATACAAGCTAGGTCTTAATGATTTATAGTGATTAGAAATTATGGCTATAGACATAGACATTACCAAAATTATATTAGAGCATATTTATGATAGTGTCTATAAGAGAGATTATATGGTTAGGGGTTATAAAATTTAGATGTTAAGCTATAGATGCTTTAGGAATTTAGAGGTTAAGTAATTATCACCATTTTAATACGAACATATATGACTAATTATAATAATAACAATAACTCCATTTTTAAGGTCACACCCGTGGGAGACACCAAATTGGTGTATGAGACCCCCTTGTTTATGGGACAAGGGACCCACCTTTGTGCAACGATTTGACTACTAAATTTTACAAAAACATACATACTCTATCTTGTCAAGTGCCCTCTTATGAGTAAACATACCCCTAACTATTAGGCCCACTTAACTTATATTTCAAATCAAAATTAAAAATCCTTCTCACTTATAATAACTTGAACATAGCTCTCTTGGGCTTTTGGATCACAAAGGAACATTATCATGAATTATAATTGGACTCTTGCAAAAATGTTTTGTGAAGAAAACAATTGTTGTAAACAAATGCATCATTTAACTTTCAAATAAGTGATTCAAATTAATTTTTATTTATTTTTTATGATAAAACTAACGGATGTTTATTATTTTCAATATATATATATATGGGTAAATCAAATGTTATTCTTATTATTTTTTTATGCAAGAATCATCACCAAAATTTGAAAACAAAATCATAATTTTATATTATTTAAACTACACGTTTAAATATATAAATAGATTAAATCTGTAAAAAAAAAAAATTATATTATACATCCTCAACGACTAAAATTATAATTCCAAATTCCCCCTGAAAATATTTGATTAAAATAAAAACTTCCCACTAAAAACATTTAATTAAAATAAAAAATTCCTACTAATTAAAATAAAATTAGTTTAATATCCATAAAAAATAATTAATACAAAATAAGAAAAGTGTTGGTGAAGAGATCAAGTTCTTGACTTTACCTTTCTTAATTACTTAAACCTTAAACCATCTCACCCTATTCAAGAATGGTTAAACCCCTAGTTAAAGGTTAGGAGAGCCCTAACACATATAGTAGCATGAATAATAAACAGAAATATATTTTTTACTCTCATAGGATGCTGAGATCTCTTGCTCACGTATACATGCAAAAGAAGGAAAGGTGTTGACAAAAGCGTCTAAAAAGTGAAAATTTTTACAAAATCACGGAGGCTTCAGGACTATCTCTATTTTATTCTCACAAATAAGTGTGCCCTAATTTCTCTTAAAAAAAAAATTGTTTTCATTCCGAGGACGCCCTGTAGAAAATCACATTCTCAATAAATATTTGATCCCAAAAGTTGCTAGTAAACTAACTCTATCCTATTCAAAAGTTTTGAACCATTTGATGGAACCAAAGGGCCAAAAGAAAGAGACTTTGTCCTTATCAAAATGGTATTTTGCAAATGTATTTCATGACTAGGTGTTTCGGACCTACTTTGCCACTCATACTTTGTTGTTTCTTCTGAGGGTTTCGCAAGTCTTGCTGGTTATGGCTAACCTATGCCTTCCATACAAGAGTTAAAGCACCCAAGCGACTTCTGCCAACCCAAGCTACTTCTATCATGATAACGAACTAGATGCCTATCAATGGTAAGCCAAATCTCTCTGATCCATTTCCGATCACAGATATTTTGAAGGCATCAATGACAATTTGGAAGATTTATTTATTAGGGTTTATGTAGTTGCATCATTTTAAATTTATATCTTTGCTGAACAATTACTTTTTTTTCAAACTATAGCGATGAAGATTTCCCATATTTCTTAAAAAAATATTGTTGTGGGTATAAAAAAATTGAAACAAATATGTTTATCAAAACTGCTAAACCCAACAACACCCTGACTCAGATATGAGTATTGAACAACATCTTGACTCAGGTCTGACTATTGAACCTTTTCAGTGAACTGCAGATCTTGCCTTTCGATTAGGTTAACCTACATTGGTGAAACGCTCCAATGCTTCAGTCTCCACCATAATTCCCTAACAGGAGTATAAATTGTTGTTGGCATCGATCATATCATCAAATTTCTTTATTATTATAGCAGTCTCGGTGGAAAACTGTATAATTTTCACTTTACTCATGGCTGGTGCGAGGACACCTACTTCTAGATTGTTTCTCGTCTATTGCGATCAAACCTGGTTGGGCCATTTTCTATAATCTGATTGCAGATCAAGAGGTCACCAGTTCTATTTCCTATCGTTTTTCTATTGCAACTATATTTTGCGCGCCTCTGTACCCTGCTAGGATACAAACCCAAGTTCGATTCCCTTCTAGTGCAGCTGTATTTTCCTATTTCATTTTTTATGATGTGCGTCTCTTTACCCTGCCAGGATACAAACCCAAGTTCGATTCCCATTTATTGCAATTTAATAAACCGTTCTGCAACCAATAGAATTTAAGAGAGTAGGATGTTAATTTAAACTGCTAAATTTTGATTTGCTGGGCTCTGTTTATTCGATGCAGTCTCTATATCCTGCCAAGGTACAAAACCAAGTTCCATTCCCATCTATTGCGATTATATGAATGTTATGCGAACAATAAAATGATAAGAGAGGAAAATTTCTTCCAGATTGTTCCTCACAGTTCCTTTTGCAAGATCAAGTCCCATGTTTGAGATCAGATGCTTTCCGTGAGCCTTTGTATCAGCACTGCAATGGTAAGCATGAAGTTTAGAAACTAGCTCTGTAACATATTTTTCACTATTCACAGTAAGAACCTTGGGTATAATCAAAAGAGATTTCACAAAATCTACAATAGCAAGTTGTTCCCTAGAACCTAAAGTGGTTGCTAAGTTCTCCAAGTAAACTGATAAAGCCGCTTCAACACCACCACCACCAAAAACTACCATGTTATACTTTAATGTCCTTTTCACAATGGATAAGGCATCATGCATAGACCGTTCCATCTCATCCAACATGTAATCATTAGCACCTATTAATATTATGGAAACTGCTCTTGAAATCTTAGCTCCTTTGATTAAAATGGCATCATCATCAACAATGTGTTCCTGTATAACCTCATTTGCATAACCCAATAAAGAATACCCCTCGAATGCTTGCAAATGTCATAGATCTAGAATCCTACCTAACAGATTGTTATTTGATACGTTTAAATAGCCTAGGGAATCCAGATATGCTAATGTTCCAGGTATACCTCCCCGCAAATGGTTGTATGAGATATCTGAAGCTTCTAAATTTTTCATATTTCCTAGACTATTTGGAATGTCCCTAGAAAGGTGATTGTGTTACAGATTCAAAGAATGTAAACCCTTGAGATATCCCGTCTCCTTGGGGATTTGACCACTAAAGATATTTGCTGAGAGGTCCAGACTGGTGAAAGTTGAAAGGATGTACTTATACGCCCATCTATGACACTTTACCATCAAGTTAACTTCTTCCTTGTAGAAATTTGTGTATACAAGAGCAGTGGACTGCGATGTCGAGGAATATCCATTCTTCAATGTTATTAAATTTGAGAGATACGGTGGTATCAAGCCTGATAGATGATTCATTGCTAGGTCAAGAATTTGGAGTCTCTCTAGGTATCTAATTTGGGTCGGTATCACACCTTCTAAATTATTTGACCCGAGAACGAGTATGTGGATATTTGGAAGATCACAATCCATTTAGGGATTCTGCCCGATATGTTATTTCCACTCAAATCCAAAATTTCTAACGTCTTGCAATTTTGCAGGGACGAGGGAATTTCCCCACTTAACCTGTTGTTGTTGATGTGCAATGTTAGCCACCTATAAAATTTTGGCATAGAAAACAGGTGGCTAAATGGTTTCTAAGTCTTCAAGAGGAACATTTTCCTTGAAAACCTATCACTCTTGAATCCTTCATGTGTTTTATGTCCTTTGAAGCAGTCCTTAATGCTGTGTCCATCAAAAAAGCCTCACTGTTTGTGAAAGAAAAGCTTCAAAAAAGCCTCCATCTGCTCCATTTTACCCCTCAAAATCCCCATTTTCACCCCTTTTTTCTCTCACAAAGGTCCTCCAAAATCCCCTCATTAGCCCTTCATCTCATCAAAATTTCCTTTTTAAACCTTATGACTCCCTTCATTTGGTTTAAAATTTCCCCTTTGTTACCTACCGGAACCCTCCATTTGGCCTCAAAAACACTAAATTTGGCCTAAAGATACCCTATTTTACACTTTATCATGCTTAAGCCCCCTAGGGCTTATATGCTATAGCACTTCTCCTCATACGCCCTTAGCCCCGCAATCAGGCGCTAAAATCCCCAAAAATCCCTTTAAAAGGGCTTTAAAACATGTTCTCCACTCTATTGAAAAGTTAAGCCCCCAAGGGCTTATATTCTGTAGCCCTTCCTCCATATAACCCAGTGCCCAGGACCAGGCGCTAAGCCCGTCGCGCAATCGCAATCGAAGTTTTATTTATCACCTTTTCCTTTGTTCTTCCAAATCTTCCAATGCGATGAGCCTTTGCTCCGTCGACCTCCACTGCAATCTCCACCGTCGATCTTTCCAGATCCGACGGCTAGCGCTAAATCACATCGCGCCCTTTACCTCTTTTCATTACCCCTCCGATTGTTTATGGACCATTGATCTCCCCTCTAATCCGACGGCCCTCGCATGATCGCCAATCACAAAAGTCTTAAGTGCCATCCCTTTTGTCTCCTCCGATTTGCGATCCCCGAACTAATCCCGACCGTCCATCCATACAGATCCGACGGCTGAGACACCATCGCACCCCACTCCTGAGCCCAACATCATCGCTCCACCGACTTAATCTAGACCGTTGAATCCACAAGAACCAACGACCCAGATTCAATCGCGCTCCGCTCATTAGCCTTCCATCATTAACCCACCGATTCAATCCTGGCCATTAATTCCCCTTTTGATTCGACAGTCAGAATCTAATCGCATCGCTCATTTTCTATCTGTCCACCAGACCCCAAATAATTTCTCCAACGCAATCTCAGCCGTCCATTCCATAGATCCGACAGCCAGGATGTATTCTACCCTCCCATTTCATACCCCACATAGGCGTTTCCACTTTTAATCCTGGCCGTCCATTCTGAAGATCTGATGGTACACATTGATTCTACTCATCAAACCCCACCCTTCTCATTTCTTTCCCATCGATAGATCTTGACCGTCTGTTTCCAAGATCTAACGGTCGGGATCTAATCCGTCATTGACCCCCGCCACCTGTTCTGCCCGTGCACCTTTTCCCATCGCGCTCGCACCTCCACCGTCAAATCTCTCTACCTTTCATCCAACGGCTGGGAAGATGATCGTGTTTTTTCTCCATCTGAACGTTAATGTTCCGAAATCGCGTGATAAAAGTGGTTCTAGAGGGGATGCATGTCAGATAGTGTATGGTATCGCGTTTTTTCGGAAAAATATCAAACACGCTCCAAAGTTGCACGAAAACCATTCCAGTTTTCGGCCTATTGCACTACGCTGTGTATCTCCTGATTTAATCGTGACCGTCGATCTCTGAGATCGGACGGTCATGACTTAATTTCAACCCGTCCATTTGTTATTCACCCAATCTTTCATATGATCCCACCGAAAGATTTGGACCGTCGATTATTCTAATCCAACGGCCCACGTTATATCGCATTCCCATTTCACCCTTCATTCATCTTTTCCCTAATGACTCCGATTGGAATGATCTCAGCCGTTGTTTAATGAAATCCGACGGCCATGGTTGGGTCTCGCCCCCGCTCTTTCTCCATTCACCCAGTCTCACCTATGACCCTATCGGGAGATCATAGTTGTCCTTTGCTATGATTGGACGGCCACGACATAATCTCATCCCCCATTTCATTCAGCCCTCCAAACAGTTTCATCAATGAATCCGGACCGTAGATTGCCACTGTTAGGTCAGATCCGACTGCCTAAAATCCTCCTCATACCAAACCTTCATCAGGCTTGTTTTTCACCATTCTGCCCCGATTTTCACCATTTTTTCGCATGCATCCACATTTTCATCACTACGCCACCATTTCCACAAACCTCCGAAGCATCCATCCTCCCTCCCGCATGGTTTTCTTAATACGTTTTTCGTGTTTTGCAGGTACCAAAGGGCGTGAATCCACCCTGTTTCACAGTCACGGACAGTGTTTTTTCTCAGAGCGCAGAATTTTTGTTCCAGAGCCATACTAGCGGAGGAAAATGGCCTGAGAGGGTTTTTAAAGCATGTTTCATCAAAAATCAGTGTCACTAACCCTGATTAAAACCCCCCATTGCCATGAAAATATGTGTAATCACCAAAGCAGGCTAGAATGCAGCAACAGAGAGTATCAAAATACTGATTAAGGGATTAAAGCCCATTATTGAATATTTAATGCCTATAATCCAGTATTTAAATGATAAAGATATAGTCCAAAGACCCGAGAATGATCAAGGAGGCCTAATGAGGCCTAAAGCACATGAAACGAGCCAGATCAGTGATTTCACATGAGCAGAATGTTCTTTCCCTAGAAAGGACAAGTTCCCATAGTGTTTTTTATTCTCCATCAGGTTCCTGAGAAGATCACCATCTTGACAGAATTCCTGAGATTTCCAGAGCATTAGTTAACAAGTATGGAAGGCCTGAAAGTCATTTATCTACCTTACTTGTCCCAGAGTACAAAAAGAGTACAAAATAGCCAAAAAGTACATCAAGGCACATAATTTTGAAGTTATTATCAGTCTGTCGAAGACCACTAATACTTCCAAAGGGTACCGAAAGTCAATACATGGATATTAAGACAGAATGGGCTACAAAAATACTTCTCCTCTGTTTTTATGATTCATTTAAAGTTCTATCTACCTCTACTTCCACTCTCTCAGCTATAAGAACTTATCAGAAATACATTCAAAACGTTGGTTAACCGTGGATTGTAAGCTATTTTCATTGAGATAGAGTTTTGTGTATAAGTTGTAAAATAGGCAAGGGAGATGATTTCTAGTTGATGTCAAGCTGTTGGACAATGATGTATATGACTGGTGTTGCTCTTTAATATGACAAGCATGTTCATTGGATCCTGATCTATATCGGTGGTGAATGTTTTCCCTCTGTTATGCATTCACATTTCATTTCTATGATAAGAATCAGTAATATAGCTTAGGATATATTGTTGTAAAGTACCGTAATGCTTCCTGCTCTTCTTATCTTTGATGTTTTCTGCTAATTATGTAATCTAAGAACAAATTCAATACAATTTAACCAATATAGTTGTTGGTCTTCTAATGCTTACTAATGTATGAATTCAGAATTTGTTTTTAGATGTTCTTGTTGGGTTTTATATAAAGGAATTGGGAAACTAGGAGATTTAAGTTAGTTATGTCTCACTAGGGTCCTTTTCTAACAGATTGGCCTTTCTAAGATCCCTTAAGTGAATGTCAAAGCAGATAAGGTTAAAAGTCTTTCTCTGATCTTAGACTTTACTTTGTGTCAATATTAAATGTTTTCTATTGTCTGAAGAGTTAGCCTCATAAGGAGCTTGATCATAGATGGTTAAGGCATGTCCTGTCCCTAGATTTTCTCCTAAGTGGTCACCTTGGAAGGTTTCCTTGTCATTCACCTTCATTCCTTATCATTTCATCCCATACTATCATCTTTAAAGATCCTCTGATTTAGATGGATAGCCCATTTGAAAGCCTTGGATATTGAATTGCAAGTAAACCCTTTTATGACCCCATTGCCCAATGGACTTGAGTTTTCTTTGAATTATCTCCCTGTTGCCAAAAATACTTCTTTGCTCACTCCTTTACCTCATATTGAACCCTTCTTTCATGTTTCCCAACCAAACAAACAAAACAACAACCCTTGTGCCTTATAACTAGACTAACACCTTAATTTGAACTTCAAAGACATATATTTCTTTGCCTTTTACAGAGAGATCCCTCTCTGGATCCAGGAGGGCTAGATCTTGAGATCACAAAGTGGTTTGATGTTGTCCTGTCTTTTGGTATTTCCAAACTTGCCAAAACACAGGAACCACAACATAATGGCGACTCCACTAGGGAGATAATACCATATAGCCTGAGTTTGGAAGTAAATCACTGTGGTGGACAGTAAATCTCATTCAAGACACTTTAAACCTTCCACCTGGCGACTCCACAGTTCGTAAATGACCATAAGACTTCACTGCTGATCAGTAGGCCTGCTGATTATTTTTGTTTTCACTAGACTCCATTGGGAGACCAGTTTTCATTACAACATCATCCATTTAGAAGAAACACATAGGATTAAGCTTCCTTGTTGAAGATAGTTTTCCTCTTAAAGACTGTCACATCTGGCTAACATTCTTTGTTGAGTTTGAGGACTTAACATACTGGCTTCAAGAACAATCCATACTAGAGCTTATCCTAATCCGAACCCACCTGAAATAATTGATAACCCAGAGAGTATTCTTAGGAAATCTCCCACACCTAAAAAATCAACTATTTCCAGACACATAAATAGAGCTAATTCAGCACCTGAAAACTTTGCAGCTCTATTAGACACTCAGTTTGACTTAGATTTACCAAGTGATCTACCAAGAACACATTCATTCAGTGCTATAGATCAAACAAACCTTGAGAATCCAAGTTCACCATCACATATTGATCAAAACATTAAGGATAGAGAAACCCCTCCATCTACACCTCCTGATATTCATTTCATCCAAAACTTGGGTCTCTCTCATCCTAGATCTGTTCAACAGTTTGCTGCTAGTCCTAGCATTTCTATCATTCATGTACCTACTACTCAAGCCCAAAATTTACCTCCACAAAACACTATCATGGCAGCATGGTATGCTCCCTTGGTGTTACCACAGCCTCTAGTGCCTTTACCCAATGATTACTAGTCAAAAATCCCTCATTTCACTGGGAAAGAGTCCACCACAGCCCAACACCATGTAGATAGGATGGAAGATGCCTTTGACTACATGGAAATAGAAGATGAGACTATCAAAATGAGAATCTTTGCTCAGAGTTTGGGAGGTGAAGTCAAAAAGTGGTTTAAAGGCCTAACTCCAAATAGTATCCATGACCTCCCCTCTTTGCATCAGACTTTCATTAACAAATGGGAAGTCAAAAGAAACCCTCTCTAGATCTTAGCAGAATATTAAAATCTTAAAAGAAATCAGGGAGAGAGTGTCCATGACTATTCTACTAGATTCAACAGTGTCTACAATGCTCTTCCACCACACATGAAACCTCCCCAAGGAATGGCCTTGGTGAAATACCCTGAAGGTTTTGATGCAAACATGGCCTATCAGCTTAGGGAGATGGATTATAACACATTAGAAGACATACAGAAAGGAGTAGTGAGTGTAGAAGAGAACCTGATTGAAAAAAGAGCTAGAATGAGAGCTGAGAAGAAGGTCACATATAGGGATGACACATCAGCCTCCACATCTGATCCCAAATATGACAGTCTAGCCAAAAACATGGAGAGGCTAGAAAAAATGATGGAGAAAATGGTTGTCCAGGTCAGTAATTAGAACAGAAACCAAAATCAAAACCAAAACCAAAATTTTAGGAGAAACAATCCCCCAAATAGACCAAGAGACTCTGATCCACAAGTCATACCCCCATTTCAAGAGAATTTCCTTGATGAAGATGAGGGAATAATAGAAGAGTCAGAGGGAACCACCATAAAAATGGTGGAAGTAGGTAACCAATATCACACCTTTTCTACAGAGGATAATCAGACCTCATACTCACATTGGGAAGAGGAAGGGTTAGAATCTGAAGATTATAGGTTAGGATTCGAAAATGCCATCATGCAGGTCCGAGAACAATATGATCTTAGAAGCAAAAAGAACATAGACACTCCCAAAACAAAAGCTTCTGAAATCACCATTAAGAAAAGGCCTGAGAAAACTCCTAAAGTGACTGCTGAAAGTAGCAAATCAGCAGCTGAGAATTCTGGTAAAAACAAAAATAAAGACACCCAAACTGTTGATAAATCAAGTCAATAATCTAGTAGCACTAGCATTGCAGTTAATGCTCATGATAAAATAGTTTCAAACATTGTACATAGTGAGAATCAGCAAGCTGATTCTGCCAATAAAACATTGGCCAACAAGACAGAATTAAACCTCATAAAGAATCAATCTTCTTTCAATTTGGAGAGTGAGATTGCCGAAATTAAAATTTCCGTCCCTCTCTGTGAGCTGGCCACTCAGGATGTATATAAAGGTCAAATTTTGAAAGCTTTAAACCTAGGAGAAAACAGTGATGTTGTCAATTTAGATGATGATCAACCAGCTCTTTTGTTTGGCCCAAAAATTGAAGGGAAATTTCAGGAAGGAATAGTGCCCCCTTTTTATGTCAGCCTCAATATCCATGACAAAATCCTTCATAATGCTATGCATGACTCTTGAGCTTCACACAACCTTATGCCGAAAGTGATTATGGAAAAGCTAGGCCTAGAGATAACCAGACCTTATAAGGATTTATATTCTTTTGAATCTAGCAGAGTGAAGTGACTTGGCCTAATCAAAGATCTTTGTGTGAATTTGACCCAAATCCCAGCCAAGTGCATGGTAATGGATGGTATGGTGGTAGATGTACCTCCTAAGTATGGCATGTTTTTTTCAATATCATGGGGTGCCAAGCTGCAAAGTACAATGCAAATGGACATGACATATGCCACAATTCCTGTCTTTAGCTAGCTTAGAAGACTATATAGGGAGGCAAACATGAAGTTTATGGTTAGCAGCCCTGAGAAACCTGAAAATTCACCTCTATACTCTGTCCATGCAGATCTGGACTCTTTTATCCTTTACAATGATGAATTCATAGATGAGCTAAAGCTAGAAGACAGAAGTTCAAACAGCAAACTAGAGCCCACAGATCTTAACATAATGGCAGCTCTATAAATAGAGGAAAACGAGAGAGAAATCCTTGAACAGTGTGTCGAATCAAAAAATCAAAGTGAACAAAACCAAGACTGCGAACAACAGATTACTCATCACTCTGAACTCCATGAAAATCCTGAAGAACAAGACATAGCACAACCTGGTGCAGACCTCACAACACAACATAATGGTGTACATAGCATTAGGGATGAAACTGATAACATTTCTGCAAGCCATCCCTTATGGAAAATGAACTTTGATGGGTCTTGCACTAGGAAGAATGCAGGAGCTGGGGTATGGTTGCACAATACTCAAAGCAATTATGCTGAAAGTCATGCTTACAAGTTAGATTTTAAATGTACAAACAACATTGCAGAGTATGAGGCTCTCATCCTAGGATTGCATCTCTTGAAAAAACTAGGAGCCCAAAGGATAGTGGTGCATGGAGATTCAGAATTAGTCATCAAACAAGTGAATGGAGAGTACACTGCTAAGCATCATAGATTAAGGGCATACAGAAATGATGTTATGGATATGTTGAAAACATTTGTAGAATATGAGCTTGTGTTTGTCCCTAGGAGTCAAAACATTATTGCAAATGGATTGGCCTGCGCTGTTAGTTCATATCAACAATCACCTAGTGACAAACAAATCATTATTCAAACAAAATATAGACCTGTAGTGCCAGATAATGAGAAATATTGGCATGTCTTTGAAGGTGACAAACAGATAGAGGATTTCTTGCTTTGCAGGAATGAGTTTGAAATACCTAATTCAGACTCTAAATCCGATGAAAACTGCTTGGATAAAGAGCCTCCTGATGAGGAAAAACCATCTTTTTCTACAGAAATAAACATGTTAAACAAAGAATTCGAAAAAAAAAAACTGAAGATTACATGAAAACAGATAAAGAATACATAGAGGTGCTACAGTCCAAAGACAAAAGCATACCTAGAGGATTATCACCCTTAGAGGACCTTTTTTATTTTAATGATGTGGCAAAGAAACCCACTATAGAACACACTGAATCAGATGTTGAAGAATGCAATATAGGCATCAAGGATAAGCCTAAAATGATTAAATTATCTAAATCCTTGCCAGCACACATCAAGAAGAAATACATTGATTTATTTAAATATTTTGTTGATGTGTTTGCCTGGAGCTATGAGGACTTAAAAGCCTATGACACAGAGATTATCCAACATAAGATCTCATTGAAAGAAAACCATAAACCTTTTAGGCAAAAACTGCGCAGAATTAACCCAGTACAACTGCCTCTTGTAGAAAAGAAAATTAAGAAAATGTATGAGGCAGGAATCATAGTGCCTGTGAGGTTTTCTGATTGGGTATCCAACCTTGTAGCTGTGAGGAAAAAGACAGGAGAGATTAGACTATGCATTGATTTTAGAAATTTAAACAGAGCCTCTTTGAAAGATAATTACCCTTTGCTGAAAATGGAACACATCCTACAAAGGGTAGTTGGCTCAAAAAGGATTTCCCTGTTAGATGGCTTCTCAGGGTATAACCAGGTCTTAGTACTCCTAGAAGATCAACTAAAAACAGCTTTCACCACTCCTTGGGGCACTTTCATGTATGTGAAAATTCCCTTTGGACTAATGAATGTTGGTGCAACCTTCCAAAGAGCTATGGACATAGCATTTTCAGAGGAAATAGAGCACTTCATTGTAATTTACCTTGATGAAATAACAATCTATTCCAAATCTAATCATGAAGAGCAACTCAAAAATCTAAGGAAAGTCTTTGAGAAGTGCAGAAGGTTTGGGCTTTCTTTAAATCCCAAAAAGACAGTATTTGGCCTCTAAGAAGGTAAGCTTCTTGGCCATATTATATTAGAAAAGGGGATTAAAATAGACCCAAAAAGAGTTGAGGGAATACTACAGATTAGCCACCCAAGAAACATAAAAGAATTGCAGTCCTTTATTGGGAAAATTAACTTCTTGAGGAGGTTTATTCCCAACTTAGCAGAGCTCATGAGAAATATGACTAACATGCTAAAAAAGGAAGTGGGAGTTAAATGGATTCTAGAGGCCAAAAAATCTTTCGAATTAGTTAAACATGCACTCACCCGTGCACCTGTCCTAATCAGCCCAAATTTCACAAAAGATTTCCTTATTTTCTCCTTTTCATCAGAGCATACTGTGGCTGTTGTCTTGTTTCAAAAAAACCCAGAAGGCCAAGAGCAGCCCATTGCTTTCTTTAGCAAAGCATTGAGGGATGCACCCTTGAAATATAACATAATGAAAAAACATGCTTATGCTTTGTTAAAGGCCTTAAAAGACTTCAGGGTGTATATTCTGCATTCTCACATCATTGCCTATGTGCCTAACATAGTGGTAAAAGACATTTTGTCCCAAGATCCAAATGGAAAGAGGGGAAAATGTATTGTTGTAATACTAGAGTATGATCTGGAGATCAAACCCACAAAACTCATCAAGGGTCAAGGCTTGGCACAATTAATGGCTGAATCTAATTTACAAGCCCTTGACATAAACATGGTAGATGCCTTGGGTGAACATGAAGGATTACCTGCTCCTACTGTTGAAGAATGATTTCAAAACTCACCTTGGTATGCTGACATATTGTATGTGCTTACAAATCTTAATGCTCCTCCTGATTTATCAAAGACAAAGGCAAGGTTTTTAAAGTTAAAAGCTATGAATTATTGCATTTTAAATGAATGTTTATACTGGAAAAATGCAAATGGTTTGTTGCTTAAATGTTTGCCTGAAGTTGATGCAGAGAGGATCAAACATGAGTTCCATGAAGGAGAGTGTGGAGGCCATTTATACTAGAAAACCACAGCCAACAAAATCCTTAGAGCTGGCTTTTACTAGCCCACCCTTTTCCAAGACGTACACAAGATGATAGTAGCCTGCCATAAGTGCCAAATTTTTGAGGGCAAGAGAAAACTCCTCCCTTTACCATTACAACCTATCACTGTTAAAGCTCCCTTTCAATAGTTGGGCCAAGATTTCATAGGAGAAATCCATCCTGCTTCATCTGCCCAGCACAAATGGATTCTCACAGCCACAAACCATTTCACAAAATGGATAGAGGCCATACCTTCTAGTAATGCCACAAATTCTGTTATCATTAAATTCCTCGAAGACCATATCCTATCTAGGTTTGGCTACCCTAGGAAGATTATTAATGATAATGCTGTTGCTTTTGGTTCCAAAAAGATGATTGATTTTTGTCACAGGTATCAGATTTCACTTGGTCATTCTACTTCTTATTACCCACAAGGTAATGGGCTAGCAGAATTATCAAACAAAAGCTTGGTGACCATCATCAAGAAGCTTCTTGAGGAGAATAAAAAATCATGGCATGACAAGTTGGTGCATGCTTTGTGGGCAGACAGATTGACTACAAAGAAATCCATAGGGATGTCACCATATCAGCTTATGTATGGAGCAGATGCAGTGTTCCCTACCAGCCTAGGGGTACCAGTGATAAAATTGGTCCAAGAAATACAGTCAGAAGAGGACAGCATGGTGAGGAGGATCAATCAAACAATACATCTCCAGCAGACAAGGGAAGAGGTCTACAATAGAGCTCAAAAGGTGCAAGAGAACATAAAAAAGTTGTTTGATAAGAGAGCAGAAGCTTGTGACTTCAAAATAGGAGACAAGGTACTCAAGTGGGACTCTAGAAGAGAAGATAAGGGTAAGCATGGCAAATTTGATAGTTTGTGGCAAGGCCCTTACATTATTCAGTCCACCATTGGTCCAAATGCATTCTTTCTGCAAGAGTTAGATGGTACAGATCTGTTTGGGGGTCCTGTCAATGGCAAGATGCTCAAACATTATTACTGCTGATGTTCAGAGTTTAAAGTTCTCCACCTCCATTTTAAATACCATTTCTTTGTTCAGTTTTAAAGAAAAGGGAAAAATACAAAAAAAAGAGAGCAGAAGAGTGACTCTAACAAGCTCAAAATCTGAGTCACAAGAAAAAGAAGGATGCAGTAAAATTTTACAATTTCAGGCCTTTACAATTTTAGCTTCAGTTTCCTAAAAAATTCAGTTCATGTGCAGTTGTCTTTATGCCATGGACTCACAGCAAACCAGACAGTCTAATCCTAGTTTAACTGTTTTTAAATTTCTGTTTTAGAATGTAGAGAAAGAAATCTGCTAGACAGTTTAATCCTAGCAGATATTAGTGTAGGTAGAGAAACTATGAGGCCAACTGTCTAATTTGGTCTCATGGAGGAATAAGGGTAGAATTAGATTATTTTTTTCTACTTTCAATAAAAAAAATGATGAAGAAGGTCTACAAGTCCAAATACACCTTGAAGAAAAAACATTAGGACAGTAGGATGGGTAGGTAGATTGTTTGGGAGAAATATTTACTGCTGATATGATGTTTTCATGATTTTTAGTAGCTGATCAAAGAAGAAAAATATGGCCAAGGATCAGGCATCTAGCCTACTTCCAAAGAATTAAATCTGAAGTTACACCTTCAAGAAGATGCCATCCCCATGTGGAGCCACTGTTAGCCACCTATAAAATTTTGGCATAGCAAACAGGTGGCTAAATGGTTTCTAAGTCTTCAAGAGGAACATTTTCCTTGAAAACCTATCACTCTTGAATCCTTCATGTGTTTTATGTCCTCTGAGCAGTCCTTAATGCCATGTCCGTCAAAAAAGCCTCACTGTTTATGAAAGAAAAGCTTAAAAAAAGCCTCCATCTACTCCATTTTACCCCCTCAAAATCCCCATTTTCACCACTTTTTTCTCTCACAAAGGTCCTCCAAAATCCCCTCATTAGCCCTTCATCTCATCAAACTTTCCTTTTAAAACCTTATGGCTCCCTTCATTTCGTTTAAAAAATCCCCTTTGCTGCCTACCGGAACCCTCCATTTGGCCTCAAAAACACTAAATTTGGCCTAAAAATACCCTATTTTACACTTTATCAGGCTTAAGCCCCCTAGGGCCTTTATGCTGTGGCACTTCTCCTCATACGCCCTTAGCGCCGCAATCGGGCACTAAAATCCCCAAAAATCCCTTTAAAAGGGATTTAAAACATGTTCTCCGCTCTATTGAAAAGTTAAGCCCCTGAGGGCTTATATTCTGTAGCCCTTTCTCCATATAACCCAGCACCCAGGACCAGGCACTAAGCCCGTCGCGCAATCGCAATCGGATTTTTCTTTATCATCTTTTCCTTTGTTCTTCCAAATCTTCCGATGCGATGAGCCTTTTCTCCGTTGACCTCCACTGCAATCTCCACCGTCGATATTTCCAGATCCAACGGCCAGCACTAAATCGCATCGCGCCCTTCACCTCTTTTCATTACCCCTCCAATTGTGTATGGACCGTTGATCTACCCTCTAATCCGATGACCCTCGCATGATCACCAATCGCAAAATTCTTAAGTGCCATCCCTTTCGTCTCCTCCGATTTGCGATCCCCGATCTAATCTCGACCGTCCATCCATACAGATCCGATAGCTAAGACACCATCGCACCCCACTCCTGAGCCCAACATCATCGCTCCACCGACTTAATTTGGACCGTTGAATCCATAAGAACCAACGGCCCAGATTCAATTGCGCTCCGCTCATTAGCCTTCCATCATTAACCCACTGATTCAATCCTGGCCGTTAATTCTGCTTCCGATCCGACGGTCAGAATCTAATCGCATCGCTCATTTTCTATCTGTCCACTAGACCCCGAATCATTTCTCCGACGCAATCTCAACCATCCATTCCATAGATCTGATGGCCAGGATCTATTCCGCCCTCCCATTTCATACCCCACACAGGAATTTCCACTTTTGATCCTGGCCGTCCATTCTAAAGATCTGACGGTCCACATTGATTCTACTCATCAAACCCTGCCCTTCTCATTTCTTTCCCATCGATAGATCTTGACTGTCCGTTTCCAAGATCTAACGGTCGGGATTGAATCTGCTGTTGACCCCCACCACCTATTATGCCCGTGCACCTTTTCCCATCACGTTTGCACCTCCACCGCCAGATTTCTCCGCCTTTCATCCAATGGCTAAGAAGATTATCGCGTTTTTTCTCCATTCGAACGTTAATGTTCCGAAATCGTGCGATAAAAGTGGTTTTAGAGGGGACGCGTGTCAGACAGTGTATGGTATCGCGTTTTTTCGAAAAAATTTCAAACTCGCTCCAAAGTTGCACGAAAACCATTCCGGTTTTTGGCCTACCACCCTCCACTATGTATCTCCTGATTTAATCCTGACCGTCGATCTCTGAGATCGGATGGTCATGACTTAATTTCAACCCGTCCATTTGTTATTCACCATATCTTTCATATGATCCCACCGAAAGATCTGGACCGTCGATTATTCTAATCCAACGGCCCATGTTATATCGCATTCCCATTTTTCCCTCCATTCATCTGCTCCCTAATGACTCTGATTGGAATGATCTTAGCTGTTGTTTAATGAAATCCGATGGCCACGGTTGGGTCTCACCCCGCTCTTTCTCCATTCACCTAGTCTCACCTATGACCCTATCGGGCGATCATAGCCGTCCTTTGCTATGATCGGACGGCCACGACATAATCTCATCCCCCATTTCATTCAGCCCTCCAAACAGTTTCATCAATGAATCTAGACCGTAGATTGCCACTGTTAGGTCAGATCCGATGGCCTAAAATCCTCCTCGCACCAAACCTTCATCAGGCCTGTTTTTCACCATTTTGCCCCAATTTTCACCATTTTTTCACCTGCATCCACCATTTTCATCACTACGCCACTAGTTCCACAAGCCTCTGAAGCATCCATCCTCCCTCCCACATGGTTTTCTTAATACGTTTGTCATGTTTTGCAGGTACCAAAGGGCGTGAATCCACCCTGTTTCACAGTCACAGACAGTGTTTTTTCTCAGAGAGCAGAATGCCTGTTCCATAGCCATAGTAGCGGAGGAAAATGTTCTAAGAGGGTTTTTAAAGCATGTTTTATCAAAAATCAATGTCACTAACCCTGATTAAAACCCCCCAGTGCGATGAAAATATGTGTAGTCACCAAAGCAGGCCAGAATGCCGCAGCAGAGTGTATCAGAAGACTGATTAAGGGATTAAAGCCCATTATTGAAGATTTAATGCCTATGATCCATTATTTAAATGCTAAAGACCCGAGAATGATCAAGGAGGCCTAATGAGGCCTAAAGCACATGAAACGAGCCAAATCGGTGATTTCACATCAGCAGAATGTTCTTTCCCTAGAAAGGACAGGTTCCCATAGTGTTTTTTATTCTCCATCAAGTTCCTGAGAAGATCACCATCCTAACAGAAGTCCTAAGATTGCCAGAGCATTAGTTACCAAGTATGGAAGGCCTAAAAATCATTTATCTGCCTTACTTGTCCCAGAGTACAAACAGATTACAAAACAACCAGAAAGTACATCAAGGCACATACTTCTGAAGTTATTATTAGTCTGTCGAAGACCACTAATACTTCCAAAGGGTACCGAAATTCAATACATGGATATTAAGATAGAATGGGCTACAAAAATACTTCTCCTCTATTTTTATGATTTATTCAAAGTTCTTTCTACCTCTACTTCCACTCTCTCAGCTATAAGAACTTATCAGAAATACATTGAAAACATTGGTTAACTATGGATTGTAAGTTGTTTTCATTGAGATAGAGTTCTGTGTATAAGTTGTAAAATAGGCAAGGGAGATGATTTCTAGTTGATGTGAAGTTGTTGGACAATGATGTATATGACTGGTGTTGCTCTTTAATATGACAAGCATGTTCATTGGATCCTGATCTATATCAGTGGTGAAGTGTTCTATCTTTTATTGTTTTCCCTCTGTTATGCATTCACATTTCATTTCTCTGATAAGAATCAGTAATCTAGATTAGGATATACTATTGTAAATTACCGTAATGCTTCCTGCTCTTCTTATCTTTGATGTTTTCTGCTAATTGTGTAATCTAAGAACAAATTCAATACAATTTACCCAGTATAGTTGTTGGTCTTCTAATGCTTACTGATGTATGAATTCAGAATTTGTTTTTAGATGTTCTTGTTGGGTTTTATCTAAAGGAATTGGGAAACTGGGAGATTTAAGTTAGTTCTGTCTCACTAGGGTCCTTTTCTAATAGATGTGCCTTTCTAAGATCCCTTAAGTGAATGTCAAAGAAGAGAAGGTTAAAATTCTTTCTCTGATCTTAGACTTTACTTTGTGTCAATCTTAAATGTTTTCTATTGTCTGAAGAGTTAGCCTCATAAGGAGCTTGATCATAGATGGTTAAGGCATGTCCTGTCCCTAGATTTTCTCCTAAGTGGTCACCTTGGAAGGTTTCCTTGTCATTCACCTTCATTCCTTATCATTTCATCCCATACTATCATCTTTAAAGATCCTCTGATTTAGATGACTAGCCCATTTGAAAGCCTTGGATATTGAATTGCAAGTAAACCCTTTTATGACCCCATTGCCCAATGGACTTGAGTTTTCTTTGAATTATCTCCCCGTTGCAAAAAATCCTTCTTTTCTCACTCCTTTACCTCATATTGAACCCTTCTTTCATGTTTCCCAACCAAACAAACAAAAAAACAACCCTTGTGCCTTATAACTAGCCTAACACCTTAATTTGAACTTCAAAGACATATATTTCTTTGCCTTTTATGGAGAGATCCCTCTCTGGATCCAGGAGGGCTAGATCCTAAGATCCCAAAGTGGTCTGATGTTGTCTTGTCTTTTGGTATTTCCAAACTTGCCAAAACACAGGAACCACAACACTTTCGACTCCATAGCCTAATGGATTAGTCCCGGCAACTCTATCTGTCCAACCACACAATCAATCAAAAAAAAAAAACCCTCATAATTTCTATAACTAGCCTAATATCAACAGTTAGAATTATCAAGCTAAATCATAAAAATAGAGAGAGCCCTCTCTGAGTCTAGGAAGGCTAGGTCCTGAACTCCAAAGTGGTTTGATGATGTCCTATGTCCTTTTTTCTTGCCAGTCTTACAAATTACAGAGTGATAACAAAGGAGAAACCCAAACAATCTTCACAGTTCAGAAGGTTTATCTCCCTTTCGATCCTCCTCAGATCTTCCTCATCTCGGATTCTTCTCTCCCTTGCCCACTTGATAGTCCTATCCTTAATCTTGGATACATTATTGGAAATGAATCTTACAGGAAAATTAGTATTCTCCTGTTGACGTGAATCCAGGACTCCAATACAATCTTATGAAAATCGGGGTCGTCTAGCCATGTAGAATTGAACTTGAAGGGGGAGTGTGGTTTGTTTTTTTCTCGATGGATATCAAGGTAAATGGGCGAATGGTTTGAGATACCACCCGATCCCACCCATTTCCTATCTTTTTCCACCCTATCCGCTAACTTAGAATATATTAGAAATTTTTCTAGCCTACGCGACAGTGATGCTTCCCCTATCCTTCTGTTGCGCCAAGTGGGCAGTTTATTAGACATGTCCAGGTAAATCAAATCAGAATTGTCAATTAATTACTCAAAATATCCAGACAGGGGATTGTGCATGGCTTGGGGACCCTAAGATTCAGCGTGTCCTATGGAAAATTTTAGGTCACCTCCCACAATGATGTGATTTTCCTTCATGATCGAGGATCCCATCAACTTATCCCAAAAAGCAAGCATGTTATGGCAAGGGCCATAAATGTTAATTATTCTGAATGGGGTGCCAAAGTCAAAGACAGAGATGTCTGCACCAAGTATCCCTTCCATCCCCCAAAAATTTTGAACTTGAATGGATCGATTGTTGAAGCCTATGGCCCAACCCCCAGACTTCCCTCTCACATCCAAGGTATAAAAATTCTAGTTCGAGAAAAACTCGGAGAGTAACTTATGAACAACCTCCCTAGTCCCCAAAGTTTCCTGAAGTAAAATGACATCCACCTTTTCTAACACTAACAGGTGCCTATTAGCCAATTTCTTGTCTGGGTTGGCTAACCCTTTGCAGTTGAAGGATAGACAGATCAAGGGTCACCCTTAACAAGGGTATCCTTTGCTCTAAGAACCTGATCAACAGATATTTGTTTCCCTGTAGCCACTTCAATCCCTGCTTAATGAATGGATTTGGAGAGCGAGGATGGTCTCCCTCTAGCGAATTTCATAACTTTAATAAATGGATCTTCTCCTAACCCATATGAGTTACAGATTAGGGCTTTAGCAGAGGACCTGAAATTATAACGACAGGAGGAGTTAGTTCCAGTGTGTTCAAAATGGGCTAAGGAGCTCAGGCTGTCTGCGGGAATGGTAAGGGAAGGTATGGAGGGGTGAGAGGGGGTAGATGCAAAAGGAAATAAAATGGGGGCTAACTTAATTTTAATAATTTTGGACTAGAAATAAAATTATATACAACAGAAGAAGTAGATTGCAAAACATTAAAAAGTAAAGGTGAAGAAGAAGATGTTGCAGTACACAGGATGGGTCTGAAATCCTCCTCTTGCAAGTGTGATGCATCTGATGGAGACACCTGAGAATTTTCTTGATGCTTGGTCATGGGAGGAGTCTGGCGATAGGTGTGTTGCAGTCTCGATTCCGAGCTCTGCTTATGCTGAGTTGTGGCCATGCCAAACACCTTTGTGGTTTGGTTCCCCGCATGAACTAGAGTTTTGGGCTCTACTGCATTAGCCGCCATGATAAGTGTGAAATCCTTGTATAGATGCCCCACCTCATGCATCTCCTACATTTTAAAGGAACCCCTTCATAATCAAGGATTTGGCTTCTAGAGATATCCATGTACTTCAAGACATAACTCTGAGCCAATCCTTCACGTGTGTCTATGTGCACTAGGATTCTCTCCATCGATATGTTCCATGTCTCCATGTAGGATCAATCGTGGTCTAAGTAAATGTCCAAATCCTCGCCTATGCATCTAAGAACATCCTCTGTTTATAATTGCAACAGAAAAATAGGTAGCCGCACCCATATACAACCTTCTCCCATCTTCTCCTTATGTGGGTAAGGTAAGGGTGTCCATCACTTGAGGAGAATCAGAGTCATTTCAATATGCCAATACTTTGATAAGATGCAGTTGGCCATGTCAAGGTGTGGGAATATTAGGGCAAACCATCCTCTGTTCATGGCAAGGACCGCAGGGAGCTGTTCAAGGATATTGCCCCAAATCTCGAATGTCCATATTTTGAGTCTGGATGAGGTGTAATTCCGCCCCCTAACCCTTCCAACTAAGACCTTTTGCTCGGTCTCCTCTACTTGTTGCATACTTTCACCTACGCTAAAAACCAGTTCTCTGGCCTTTTCGTGGCTCTTTGTGAACCTAGCCCTTTTCTTCCCAGATCTATGTGAAAAAGCATCTCAAGGAACGCCCTCTTCTTTAGGGAGTGTATCTTCAGAGTTCGAAGTCCTGTTTTCTTCTGGTTGCAGGGTTGGAATTGGTAACCCTTCAAAGCTTCACGATGCTTTGAAAGCAATAGGGCACCCTAGAATGTCCTCTAGATCAAGAAATTCCTCTGTCATTCCTATTCCAAGGTGTTCAAAACCGAAAGCCCCATCAAGGGCACCACTCGAACCTACCTAGCTTTCAACGGCTGCAGTAAATTCCTCTGGGATGGATGGCGGCTGTTGTTGGTTCCACAGGCGAAGTATCGACGGAGAGGGTATTGAGAAAACAAGTGAGGTCGGAATGTTAGGGCCTAAAACAAGAAATTTCTCCATTAAAGTCGGATTAACAACCCTAAACCCCATTTTTCCAGGTGATGACATGCCTTCCTCCATGTCCATGCGCCGAGGTTCCAGTTGTTCAGTCTCTGCCAGCAACACACCCACATGAGCCCCAACTATCTGCTGAGGTGGGTAGTTTGACCAAATTTGAGCTGGCTCCAATGTATCGGAGTAATCCAAATTGATTCAACACTCTGAATACATAAATTTATGTATCGGAGGAGTATCAATTTATGTATTCAAAAATTCATTTTAAAGAACAAAAAATAACCTTATTTACTGAAATTGTTTTACCAAATTTCGAGAATATTATTATTTCGTCTCTAAGTTAGACTACACCTTTTTATTTTATTAATTGTTTTATTGTTTTGATTATTTAAATATTATTTTTATTTTAAATATTCATTTCATTAAAATTTTGCTTTTGATTAATTGTTTTCCTTAATTCAATATTAACAACTATATTCCCAAGACCCCTTGGAACTATAGAATCTTGCGATTCTAAGCAGGTGGAAAATTAAAAGCATGACGGCCCCACTCTTACTCACATTCGCTCTCAATTCCCTACCATATGCCACACTTCCAATCTTCTTGACCTATTAAGGCAACCCACCTATAGCGATCTTGGAGCACTTATTTCCCTTCTCTTCGACCATAGAAACATGATTTTGAATAATCAAACTTAGATTCTTTCTCCCCTCTTAAGGTCCGATAGACCGCATTGGTCTTAGAGGATGATAACCATCATCATTATCATCATTATTTGTTAATAAATAATATTTATTCAGTAAAATTTAATTATAACAGCCAAAATTGTTTTCTTCATCTATTTAACTTGATGCCAAAGTTCTTCATATTTTCTTAAACAATAAACCACAATGAATAGCCTCGTTAGAAACGCGTCTACAAAACTCTAATAATGTGATTTTTACCAAAAACAATTCTTACATTTTCATGATATGAATCACTGAAATCTAACTTCAATAAATAAATAAATAAATTATAATGTTGAGAACTTCTGGTGAACTATTTAGATTGCTCAGTGAGCCCAACGTTTCGAGTGAACACTTCACCCATCTTCAGGGGCAGGAAGCTAAAGCATAAGATAGGAAGAGTGCTAGATCAAGATTTTATAGGGAGCGAAAAAATTAGCCGTTAGAATAATGGGTTAAGAGCATTAATTGAGTCAACGAATATTAGAAAAATATATTAAAATTTTGGAAATAGATATTAAAATTTTTGAAATAATAATAGGTAAATGACCATTGGGGAATTAAAGAAAGATTTATAATATTTAATTTTAAAATATTATTTGAACAAGGGAATTTAATTTAATTTAATTTAAATTTAAATTTAAATCAAGATCTGAATATAATAAAACCAGCGTAGATCCATCTTAACTCTGGATCTATCAAGCGCCGAGAGGGATCAAATCTCTAGAGGTGCATACCTCTTTTTTTTAGTGCAAAACTTGAGGAAAGGTTTGCACCTCGAGAGATTTGATCCGTCTCGACGGTTGATAGATCCAGAGTTAAGATGGATCTAGGTTGGTTTCATTCATGTGAGGCCAAGGAAAATCTATCGAACATATGATTAATTTTATCAATAATATGTAAATACAGACAATATAAATATAATCATTTTATATATGCTAAATATGTCTGATATTTATCTCATCATTTTAATTTTAAATTTTTCTTAGTTAACTTAGTTTTTGGAGATGATTAATATTGTTAATAACTTTAATTATGAAATAAAAATTTTGAATGCAAAGTAACAATGTAATAGTGTTGAATGATAGAAAATGAAAATAATAAGAATGTACTCAATTACAAATAGTCTTCATTATCTCAAATTATTTTCTTTTACTATTCTTATTGTCACCCTTGTTAGTTTTGTCATCTTTTCATATCAATTATATGAAAAGGAAAATTGAAATAATAAACCATTTAAATATTTAGGTTGAAATATTGTACTAAACATCATACATTGTCTCTCTTGCTCTTCAATATTAATAGGTTTATTTACTATAACACAAATATTAATGTACATTGTCAATAATTTTGTGTGCTTACACTGAAATCAATGCACTATCTTAATCCAATCACTTTAAAATTAATGTACCATCAATGTACATTCAATTACATCAAATCAGAAATTAACGTCTACATTGAAATCAATGCACCTAATGCAAACAATCAAATAAGATTACAAAACAACATCTACACTGAAATCAATGCATCTAATGCAGGTAATCAAAAAAGATTAGAAATCAACATCTACACTTAAATCAATGCATCTAGTGCAAGTAAGAAAATAAGATTAGAAACCAACATATACACTGATATCAATGCATCTAGTGCAAGAAATCAAATAGGATTAGAAATCACCGTCGACTTCCCTATCTTCCCCCTCGAACTACATCTCTCTTTCCAGCCATGTCTCCACTCTCTCACATCCTCCCTCTTCCTTCCTCTTTCTCCATTTCTTTCCCACATATATATATCTCTCTCTCTTCACCCTCCAACTATCTTACTATATCTCTCCCTCTCTCCTTCTCTCCTCCCTTCTCTCCATATCTCCTTCTTTATCTCTTTATCTCACCCCAAAACATATACACACTCTCTCCATATCTCCCTTGTCACTTCATATCTCTCTCCACTTCTCACTCTCTATGTATTCATTCTTCACTCCCTCTCTCCCCCTCCAACTCCATCTCTCTATCCTTCCATCTCTCCTTCTATCTCCCTCCCTCTCTCCTCCTCTCTCTCGTCCTTCCTCTCTCTCCCTCTCTCCCTATCTCTCTCTCTCTTTCTTTTCTCGCCAATTTTCTCTCTTCCCCCATAACTCTCTTCCTCTCTCTCATGTCCTCTCTCTTTTCCTTCCTCTCTCTTCGTTTCTCTCCTACCTTCCTCTATCTTTTCCTCTATCTCTCTTTGCAATCCAATTATCTCTCTCTCTCTCTCTCTCTCTTTTCCCTCCAATCCTCTTTCATATCCCAACTCTCTCTCTCTCTCTCTCAACATCTACACTAAAATAAATGCATATAGTGCAAGAAAAATAGGATTAGAAATCACCATCCACACTGAAATCAATGCATCAAGTGCAAGAAATCATCTTCCCTCTCTCCCCCCTCCAACTCCATTTCTCTTTCCCTCCCTCTCTCCACTCTTTCACATCCTCTCTCTCTTCCTTCCCCTCCATCCCTTTCTGTCCCACCTCTATCTCTCTCTCTATATCTCCCTCTCTCTCCCTCTCTTCACCCTCCAGCTATGTTAATATATCCCTCCCTCTCTCCTTCTCCCCCCATTCCCTCCATCTCTCCTTATTTTTCTCTTTATCTCACCCCCAAACATACACATACTCTCTTTATTTCTCCCTTGTCAACCCCTCTCTCTCTCCACTTCTCGCTCTCTCTATATAAATACATTCCTCTGGATCCAGAGTTTGATATTATCTATATTTACACTGAAATCAATGCATCTAGTGCAAGTAAGAAAATAAGATTAGAAACCAACATCTACACTAATATCAATGCATCTAGTGCAAACAATCAAATAGGATTAGAAATCACCATAACAAAAGTTTACATTACTCTAGATCTATCGAAATTTACATTAGAAATCACCATCCACACTAAAATCAATGCATCGAGTGTAAGAAATCATCTTCCCTCTCTCCCACCTCCAAATCCATCTCTCTTTCCCTCCCTCTCTCCACTCTCTCACATACTCTCTCTCTTCCTTCCCCTCTATCCATTTCTCTCACGCATCTATCTCTCTCTCTATCTCCCCCTCTCTAACTCTCTTCACCCTCCAACTATGTTACTATATTCCTTCCTCTCTCCTTCTCCCACCATTCCCTCCATCTCTCCTTATTTTTCTCTTTTCTCACCCCCAAACATACACATACTCTCTATATTTCTCCCTTGTCACTCCCTCTCTCTCTCCACTTCTCACTCTCTATGTATTTCTTCCTCCCTCCCTCTCTCACCCTCCAACTCCATCTCTATATCCCTTCCTCTCTCCATCTCCCCCCATTCCCTCCGTCTCTCCTTATTTTTCTCTTTATATCACCCCCAAACATACACATACTCTCTCTATTTCTCCCTTGTCACTCCTTCCCTCTCTCTCTCTCTCTCTCCACTTCTCACTCTATGTATTTATTCTTCCCTCCCTCTCTCACCCTCCAATTCCATCTCTATATCCCTCCCTCTATCCTCCTATCTCCCTCTCTCTTTCCTCCTCGCTTTCCCTTCCTCTCCTACCTCCCTCTCTCTTCCCCCATCTCTCTATCTCTTCCTCTCTCTCTTTTCCCTCCAATATAAAATGCAAGAGAAAATAGAAAATATGGTATTTGCCCACGGTATTTAGCCCATGGTATTAAAATGGTATTTCCCCATAGGCTTCAATAAAACTTTTTGTTTATGGAGTAAATATAAAAAAAGAGGTTGTATTTACTTATCATACCCCGTAAATTTCAAATGTTTACTTACATTACATTTATTTACTTACCATGCGGGTAAATAATTTACCATACCTCTAGGTAAATATAAAAAGAGATTTTGTTTATTTACCATACTCCCAAAGAATAAATAAAAATATACCCCCATTACATTTCAAATATTTACTTACATTACATTTCAAACAAAAAGGTAGAAATAAAATAAAAACAGGAGCAATAGAAATCAAAAATCAATTGTAGCCAAGTTGACATCGAAATCCTTCCCACAAATATTATTTTCCAAATCAATCCAAATAAGTTCGTTGACATTGAAATCCTTTATCACAAATATTATTACTACCACCTTCGAACAACTCCCAAAATCCTTTGTCACAAATATTATTTCACTTGGCAAAATCACAAAGATGCTTCCTCACATAAATAAAACCACTTTTTGAGTGTTCCTAAATATAAATAGGATTATGGAGTAAATATAAAAATAAGTTGTATTTATGTACCATACCTATGGTTTATTTATATTCTAAAATTATAAATATGGTATTTGGCCCATGGTATTAAAGTGGCATATTTCTATACACTTCGACATATCAAAAGTTTACATTAATTAAATTTAATAATATTAAAATTATAATATATTAACGTGAATATTAGAATTAATAATAATATTAATATTAAGGTTAATAATGTTTTTTGGGCATGGTATTAATAATAATTTGGCCCATGGTATTAAAATGGTAAATATATCAAAAGTTTAGATTACTCACATGACATCTACACATCTCTATACACTCTGACATATCAAAAGTTTACATTACTCACATTACATCTACACATCTATATACACTTCGACATATCAAAAGTTTACATTACATCTACACATTAAAAGTTTACATTACTCACATTACATCTACACATCTATATACACTCTGACATATCAAAAGTTTACATTACTCACATTACAGCTACACATCTATATACACTCCAACATATCAAAAGTTTACATTACACACATTACATCTACACATCCCTATATACTGGGCTGTAGAGCGCCTCTCGGTGCAATTACACACATTACATCTACACTCAAACCTCTTTTTTTGAGTGCAAAACTTGAGGAAAGGTTTGCACCTCGAGAGATTTGATCTCTCTCGGTGCTTGATAGATCCATAGTTAAGATGGATCTAGGCTGGTTTCAGTCGTGTGCAGCCATGGAAAATCTATCAAACATATGATTAATTTTATCAATAATATGCAAATAAATATAATATAAATATAATAATTTTATATATGCTAAATATGTCTGATATTTATCTCGTCGTTTTAATTTTAAAATTTTCTTAGTTATCTCAGTTTTTTGAGATGATAAATATTGTTAATAACTTTAATGACGAAAGAATTTTTTTAAATGCAAAGTGACAATGTAATAGTGTTGAATGATAGAAAATGAAAATAATAAGAATGTAGTCAATTACAAATAGTCTTCATTGAGATCAATCTCAAATTATTTTCTTTTACTATTCTTATTGTCACCCTTGTTAGTTTTGTCATCTTTTGATATCGATTATATGAAAAGGACAATTGAAATAATAAACCATTTAAATATTTAGCTTGAACTATTGTACTAAACATCATACATTTTCTCTCTTGCTCTTCAATATTAATAGGTTGATTTACTATAACACAAATATCAATGTACATTGTTAATAATTTTGTGTGCTTACACTGAAATCAATGCACAATCTTAATCCAATCACTTTAAAATTAAAGTACCACCAATGTACATTCAATTACATCAATTCAGAAATCAACGGATACACTAAAATCAATGCACCTAATGCAAAAAATCAAATAAGATTACAAAACAACATCTACACTAAGATCAATGCATCTAATGCAGGTAATCAAATAAGATTAGAAATCAAAATCTATATTGAAATCAATGGATCTAGTGCAAGTAAGAAAGTAAGATTAGAAACCAATATCTACACTGATATCAATGCATCTAGTGAAAGCAATCAAAGAGGATTATAAATCACCATCTACTTCCCTATCTCCGCCCTCGAACTACATCTCTCTTTCCCTTCATCTCTCCACTCTCTCAAATCCTCCCTCTTTCTTCCTCTCTCTCCATTTCTTTCCCACATATATATCTCCCTTGTGCTTCACCCTCCAACTATGTTACTATATCCCTCCCTCTCTCCTTCTCTCCTCCTTTCTCTCCATATTTCCTTCTTTATCTCTTTATCTCACCCAAAAACATATACACACTCTCTCCATATCTCCCTTTTCACTTCATATCTCTCTCCACTTCTCACTCTCTATTTATTCCTTCTTCCCTCCCTCTCTCCCCCTCCAACTCCATCTCTCCATCCTTCTATCTCTCCTTCTATCTCCCTCCCTCTCACCTCCTCTCACCTCCTCTCTCTCTCTCTCTCTCTCTCTCTCTCTCTCTTTGCCCTCAATTTTCTCTCTTCCTCTCTCGCATGTCCTCTCTCTTGTCCTTCCTCTCCTACCTTCTTCTATATTTTCCCCTCTCTCTCTCTCTCTCTCTCTCTCTCTCTCTCTCTCTCTCTTTGCAATCCAATTATCTCTCTCTCTCTCTTTGCCCTCCAATCCTCTTTCCTCCCCCAAATATCTCTCTCTCTCTCTCTCTCTCTCTCTCTCTCTCTCTCTCAACATCTACAATAAAATTAATGCATATAATGCAAGAAAAATAAGATTATAAATCACCATCCACACTGAAATCAATGCGTCAAGTACAAGAAATCATCTTCCCTCTCTCCCCCCTCCTACTGCGTCTCTCTTTCCCTCCATCTCTCCTCCTCTACACTGAAATCAACATCTACACTTAAATCAATGCATCCAGTGTAGGAAATCAAGTAGGATTATAAATCCCCATCTACATCCCTATATCACCCCTCGAACTCCACCCCTCTTTCCCCCCATCTCTCTACTCTCTCACATCCTCCCTCTTCCTTCCTGTCTCTCCATTTCTTTCCCACATATATACCTCCATCTCTCTTCACCCTAAAACTATGTTACTATATCCCTCCCTCTCTCCTTCTCTCCATATCTCCTTATTTATCTTTTTATCTGACCCAAAAACATATACACACTCTCTCCATATCTCCCTTGTCACTTCATCTCTCTCCACTTCTCACTCTCTATGTATTCCTTCTTCCCTCCCTCTCTCCCCTCCAACTCCATCTCTCCTTCTATCTCCCTTCCTCTCTCTCTCTCTCTCTCTCTCTCTCTCTCTCTTTGCCATCCAATTTTCACTCTTCCCCTATAACTCTCTTCCTCTCTCTCATGTCCTCTCTCTTGTCCTTCCTCTCCTACCTTGTTCTATCTTTTCCTCTCTCTCTCTTTCTTTCTCTCTCTTTGCCTTCCAATCCTATTTCCTCCCCCAAAAAACACACACACACACTCTCTCTCAACATATACACTAAAATCAATGCATATAGTGAAAGAAAAATAGGATTATAAATTACCATCCACTGCCCAAATCAAGACCATCAAGTATAATCATCTTGCCTCTCTCCCCCTCCAACTCCATCTCTCTTTCCCTCCTCTCTCACTCCTCTCCCATCATCTCTCCTCTTCCTTCCCCTCTATCCCTTTCTCTACCTATCTCTCTCTCTATATCTCCCTCTCTCTCTCCCTCTCTCCACCCTCCAACTATGTTACTATATCCCTCCCTCTCTCATTCTCCCCCATTCCCTCCATCTCTCCTTAATTTTCTCTTTATCTCACCCCCAAACATACACATACTCCTTTATTTCTCCCTTGTCACTCCCTCTCTCTCTCTCCACTTCTCGCTCCCTACGTAAATACATTACATTACTCATTTGGCCCATGGTAATTAGCTTGATTCACCTAAATAAAATCACTTTTAGAGTGTTCCTAAATATAAATAGGATTATGGAGTAAATATAAAAAGATGTTTTATTTACTTACCATATCTATGGTTTATTTATATTTTATTTATTTATTTACCATACCTCTTTTATAAATATGGTATTTGGCCCATGCTATTCAGCCCATGGTATTAAAATGGTAAATATATCAAAATTTTACATTACTCACATGACATCTACACATCTATATGCATTCTGACATATCAAAAGTTTACATTACACACATTACATCTACACTTCTCTATACACTCTGACATATCAAAAAGTTTACATTACACAAATTACATCTACACATGTCTATATATTGGGCCATACATATCAAAAGTTTATATTACTCACATTACATCTACACATCTCTATATACTAAGCTATGGAGTGCTCGGCGCAATGAATGAAAAAGGGGACAGGTGTTCAATGAATATTTAAAGAAAAGGATTCATTAAAAATAATAATAAGGAGAGGTAAGTCATGGAGGAGTTTAACGAAAGATTCATTTACAATTATATAAATTTTACTACCGAGATGATAGGAAGATGGGAATGCATGATCATTAATTAATTTAGCAATCTCATTAATCAATTTAATAATTTAATTATTGATCAGCCATTCCAATCTTCCGACCTCATCTCGTAAATTTATATAATTCTAAATGAATCTTTGTTAAATTCCCATTTCACTTACCCCCCTCTTATTATTATTATTTTAAATTTAGACCCTTTTCTATAAATATTCATTGAACACCCTATTCCCCTTTTTTCATTCATTTTATTATATTCAGACCTTGATTTAAATTAAAATTAAAATTAAATTAAATTAAATTCCCTTGTTCAAATAATATTTTTAAATTAAATATTATAAATCCTTCTTTAATTCCCCAACGGGTAATTTACCTATTATTATTTCAAAAAATTTAATATCTATTTCCAAATTTTTAATATATTTTTCTAATATTCGTTGACTCAATTAATGCTCTTAACCCATTATTCTAACGCCTAATTTTTTCGCTCCCTATAAAATTTGGGTCTAAAGAGTAGCACAGAGGACAGGACGCGTAGTAGCAAGGCAAGGGCAACAAGTTTTCAAGGTCGACCAATAGATAGTGAAGTGTTAAGCATAAAACAGAGGGGTGCTTTTGGCAGACTTTGATTTCCCTTAATATCATCATGATAATGGGACAAGAAACTTTAGAACCCGTGGAAACAAATGATATAGGGCAAGTGAAAATTGCCTCATCAACAAAACTAGGAAGTGGGTTTAGGTCAATGCCAAACAAATAGCATTTTAAAAGGAGACTAGCTCGTCTAAAATGGGGAGCACAAGGAAAAAAATGTCTCAAAGGAAAAGTACCCTTCGCAAGAAATCAAACAAGTCCTCTTTGCAAGCATGTGGCAACAAGTCCAAAGGAAAAGGAAAAGTCATTGATGATTATGCCTTATATAGTCCACATCCACACCTCTCACTTGGTCATCCGATCTTTATGTGAAAGAACTGTTAAATGTAAAAGAGAGGTTGGAAGTAGTAGAAGCTAAAGAGCCGGAAAGAGATTGTACAATCCATATAATAACGATGAAAACTAGGCTTTAGCATAAGGAAACAAAGTTCGAAGGAGCAAGTGTCATTGCTGCAGGAAGTTCTCCGAATAGGGAAAACATAATGGAAATGCATGAAAGTGGAGGTGAAAACATGAAGAAATTTGCAAAGTGATAATACAGAGGTGATGAATGCAAAACCATCCTGGATAAGGGGAAAGTAGTTGCCTAAATAGACAACAATGAAGAGACATCAAGAGAAGAGAGGAAAGGAGATTCCGTAAAACTCTCCAAAACCCGCTCAAGTTATTAGCAATTGTGTTAAGAGGGAAGGAGAAACAAACATTCAAGTTGACAAACATGCAAGATAGAGAAAGCAAGGAAAGACAAGATAGAGCAACAAACATAATTATTAAAGGGGTGAAAGATTATAGGAAAAATTAATGTACTCTTGACCTTACAAGAGACTTCTTGAAAGACAAGCTCCAATGGCAAGGACAAATATGTCAAGCATGGAGAGTAGGTAAGCTTAACGGTGAGAGATCTAGGCCCATAAAAGTCATCATGCCCAACTTGCGTGATAAAGATATCATTCTAAGAAATAAGTAGCTCTTGAGGGGTTCTCGGTTTTTTCTAGAAGAAGATTTAATGTAAGACAACAAGAGGAAAGGAGGGACAAAATGACAAAGTTAGGGCAACAAGAGATGAGGGAAAAAGAGCATGGATTTATAAAGGTAAAGTGTGATGCGCAATTTGGACTCCTTCCAAATCAAGGCAAAGAAACGATAACAAATAAGAGGCAAAGCAAACTCTTCAACAAGAAACGAAGCAAGGTCAATATGGGCAAGGACAAAGACTCAACCGTGAGTCTTGCATGTCAAAACAAATAGCAATCAAGTCATACCCAGTTTCCTTAACATTAGTTTGTTTAACCGGGGGTTACCCATGGAGATGAGGACCTAGCTTAGGACTATTGCGGAAGGTAGAGACATAATTTGCCTCATAGAAACACATGAGCATGAAGGGTGCAAGACACCTTTGTTTGAAGGGTATTGGAAGATAGCAAAGGTGGAACAAGGTAGCAAGGAATGGCAAAGGGCAAGGGTATCATGGTATTAGTAAGAGAAAAAGAAGGGCGTTTCATTCGGCCTAGAAAAGGATGACCCAAATAAGCAATTTGTGCTTAAAATATCGATCGAAAATGGAAATCACATCGAATTGCAGCATGCTATTTTGCATCGCAAGTTTCAAAAATCTACAAAAGTAGAGGGCTTGACCACAAAAATCCCTTTGCGGCCCTAAAACGATATTGCAATATATTCTTAGCTAGGTGAAGTCCTTATAGTGGGGGATTTCAATGCTATAACTCAGTGAAAAGCTAGCATTCTTTGTTGTAAAGAAGACAGTGACCTATCTTGCTTACGAAGAGAGTAATCATATGGGAACGAATTTCGTAGGATAAAGGTATAATCTCTTTGGAGAACAATTGTGTATGCTATGTGGGGCTTTTGATCTAGTCATTTGTAATGGTTTGACTAGATGGGAAAAGTCCGGTAATTTCACTTGCAATACTTACAATGGAGCAAGTGTAGTAGATTATGTAATTTGCTCGCATAGTTGTGTGAGAAAATGGAGGAAGTGTTGATTGGAGATCAAATTTGGGACTTAAAATCAAATCACAAGCCATTTATTTAAGTTTCTCTTGGAGCGGAAAGAAGCAATTAGGGTCAAAATTCGGTGTGTTCAACAAAAGCCCCTAAAGGGCGAATTTTTCTGACTGCAGAATTGTAATACCTAAAAATAACGCTAGAGAGGCTCTTCAAGAAGGAGGAAATCTCATTTCATGGCCTTCATAGTCACAAATTAACACATTTAATTCAAAGCGCACTTGCCGAGTGAAAAAGAGAAAAAATTAAGAAGTCTGAAACAAATTTCTTTCTGGTTAATACTTGGTTTGACGAGGAATGCAAAAAGGCAAGGAGAAGGTGGAAGGAATCAGACACGGATAACATAAAGCTCAAAGCTTACAAGCATATAGTAAGAAAGAAAAAGGTTGATTTCATGGTTTCGAGGAGAGAAGAACTAATCTTCCTTGGGAAAAATAACCACAAATTATTCTGGAAGGAGCTCCAACCGAAAAAGATGCAAACTGAAAAAAACATTACAGCTACTAAATGATTCGACTATGCAAGACAACTTTATGATTCGGATCCCAAGGTTGACCCTCCTCCCTTGGTCAACACAGACACAAAACTCTTCACGATGCTATAGGTAGAGATGGGTATCAAGAAGTTGGGTTCTGGAAAAGCAAAAGACTTAGATAAACTCCAAGCAGAGTATCTAAAGTGGGGCTTAAAAATTCTTTCACCTCACATCACAAAAAATTTCAACAACATCATATAGCAGGGGTTCCCCACAGATTGGACAACTAGTATGGAAATACCTCTTTTCAAGAGTGGTAACGTCAATAATCCCTCTAATTATAGAACCATAATGATAAATCCCTCGTTTGCAAAGTTATTTGGAATCATGTTAGAAAAGAAAATCACCAAGTGGGCAGAAGAAAGAGATAAATGTGCTAAAGGGCAAGCAGGTTTTAGACCTAAACATTCCACAGTTGATCATTGTATAACTTTAAGGCACATCATTGAAAAAGTTTGAGAAAAAAAGGAAGAAGCTTCTTGTTGCTTCGTTGATTTCAAAAAATCCTTTGACACGGTTCCTAGTGATAAGCTTTAGGGCATAATGGAGGAACTCGGGGTTCCCAAGCATTTGAGAGCAGCTGTGCATAGGTTGTATGAAGAGGTGAAAGTCAAAATTAAAACTTTAGCAGGCATTTATGAAACTTTTAGAAGCAGTATTGGGGTCAAGCAAGGTTGCCCATTGTCTCCTACCTTTTTTGGGTTATATATTGACAAGCTTGAAGAGTGGCTAAATTCGCAAGGGGGTGATGGTATCCATTTGGGCAAGTTCGTTATAAGGCTTCTTTTGTACGCAGATGACCTTATATTGATTTCTAAATCGGCTCTTGGTTTGCAAGAGCATTTATGTTCGCTTGAGCATTTTTGTAGAAGGGTGGGGATGCAAGTCAATATTAGCAAAACGAAAGTAGTGGTTTTCTCTAACAAAAGAAAGCATAACCAGCATAAGTTCTCCTTTGAAGGCAGCATTCTCGAAGAAGTTGCAGACTACAAATACCTCGGAATTAACTTCAACATAAATTTAAGTTGGGATGGTTGTAGAAAGAAAAGAACTTTAGGGGGTTGGAAAACATTTTATGTTCTTCAAAACAGGTGTAGAGAGGCAGAGTTGAGGGACTAGAAAACCACTCTAGCTCTTTTTGGGCTTCTAGTGATTCTGGTGATTCTCTACGGTTGTGAACTGTGGGCCAACAGCACAACCAAGATGCAGTGGAAACAAATTGAGAAAATTCAGAAGCGTTTGATTACAAACAAATTCAAAATTAAAAGTGCAGTTCTTTATTGCTATATTGTTAAGTGAAACAGGGGCTGCTCCTATTGAAGCAATTGCTATGGTGCGAGTCATAAGGTATTTGAAAAAAATTGAGCAAATGGAAGAGGGTAGATGGCCTAAGGTTGTTTTTAGTGACAGATTGTGCAAAAGAAAGAAGACTTGGATACGGAAAAATAACAAATGGTTTAGTAAATGGGGTATTTGCTTGAGCATGTGTTCTACAAACAGTAAAGAGATAAAAACTTTTGCTATGGATAAGTTCCACAAACATACTTGGGAGAAAGAGCTAGGGAGAAAGAAGAAGTACTACATTGAAGAGTTTAACCCCACTCATAACCATCAGCAAAAGGCATACATAGGGGCCAATATTTCTTGGAGATCTAAAATTCTTATTGTTTAATTAAGGACTAATTCTCATCAACTTCGTTGCGAAACAAGGCGTTGGAAAAGGCCAAAAGAAATGTGGGAGGAAAGATTATGTATTTTTTGTTCCTCCGGAAAAGTGGAAACAGAAAAACATTTCATTTTAGAATGTGAGGCCTTCAAAGACACGAGGGAAAATTATGCAGGTATTTTGGCAGCTAGTTCTTGGGATAATCTATTCAGCGAATAGTTTGTTGAGAAGCTGGGAGCGGTTATTGTAAAACTTCACAGGAAAAAGGCCGAATATAAGAGCCAGATGGAAAAGCAATATGTCCCATAGGCTATTTTTAGCCTCATGGACATTAAAAATATTTTCCTTTCCTTGCTTTAGCTTCCTGCCCCACAAGATGAGTGAAGTGTTCACTCGAAAGGTCAAGCTCAATGAAAAATCTACACAGTTCGAAGTTCTCAACATTATATTTATGACTTTGGAAATGTCCATTCTCTAAATAAATTATATTAATATGATATTTAATTAGATAAATATTTTTATTACTATTTTAAAAATTCATCACAATAACATATTTATTTAAAAAATCAAAATTAATGATACATGAAAGGCTACCGTTTCTTTTATCAAAAATATTGAAATGGGACTTGATTCAACGTTCGACTCAGAGTCTCTGAGACTTTAATGAATCCGGATCATGTTGTTCAATTATCACTGGAAATGTCGAAAGTAACTGACCATGTGGGACATTTGTTCCATGAAAAAGAAGAGCAATGAGTAGACCAGCCCCGACGCCCGAGAAGGATGAGGTGTTTAGTACCCACGATCACTGCGGCGCGGCCCTTCGTGGATCTATCCTTTACATTTTGTTTCAAATTTATCCGTCAGTTTTGGGCGGCTCCGGCAAGATTCATGAACATGTAGAATCGAAAAAACTGTGATTTGGAGGACGGAGCAGTTTGTATATTGAAATTAAATTGCGATCAGGGGAAAGGCCTTTGATCTGTTGGAGGATAGGGGGGTAATTTCTAGCTTAGATCCTTAAATATAGGCTTTTGCTTCGTTATTGGCAGTTTTCCTCTTGTGCCACAGATCAGCATTAGAGGCGATTTCGATAGCCAAAATTTTAACGGTTTTCCTGTCCATTCTCGGCCACTTTGGCTGCATCATAAAGCGTATTTCGCATTTTAAAGCGCCGGAGTCGTCTTTATTTTTCGATCTCAGAAGTTCTTACACTCCAAAATCAGTGAATTTTGTAAATATCGGAGAAACTGAGGTTAGCAGTCAAATTTGGATATATTCAAGCGCATCGGCACCTGTGAGTAGTATGCCAAGCCGATATATCTGGAATTTTGAAATCTTTTTTACTGTTTTCGTTTATACTGAGGCCTTTAAGCTTCGTTGCGGTAATTTATGGCTCAATTTTCCAATTCCGTTCAATGTAGAGGAAATCCATCCCTTTCACATAATTTACTTATTTTATGCTTTATTTTGGACAATTCGACTTTTCTATTGAGCTAAATTTTAGGCAAACAAACTTGCAGTTCTTTATTTCTTTTCCTGATCTATATCCCCAGCATTTTGGATTTTCTGTAAACATGCTGGAATCTTTGAAGTTTTGTGTTTTTTTCTTTTTCTTGTCAGCAGAAAAAAACTGATCTTCTTCATTTAAAAAAGTTATTCTTGTGTTGAGTAATGGTAGAATAAACACTGTAGCAGTCAATTTGTTGGATCTGGTTGAGCAATCGGTCTGCCAGTATTTTATTTTAATGTAAAAAAAATAGATCCTCTTCCTTCTTTTCCATATAAATTGGAAAATTTTACGAAATATATTTATCTTAATCCATTTTAATGAAGCTTTGAAGGTTTTATACAAAAAAAAAAAATTATTCTTGAGAATCTGGTCACAAAGGTTTGTAGATTTTATAATCTTTTGTTCTTTGATTGTGAAGCAGCTATGGCTGATCCTGTCTCGAGATCCCATAAAGATTATGCGAGTCTTGAACAGGTACCCAGGAGGGATTTAGAGGCGGGATATGATGTTGACAGGGAAGGCATTTACACAGAAGAAAGCCTAAGCCAGTTCTTTGAGGAAGTTGAGGATGTGAAAAAGGATATGGAATCAGTGAAGGGACTGTTAAGGAAGCTGCTCGATTCAAATGAAGAAAGCAAAACCATCCACAACGCGAAAACCATAAAGAATTTGAAGGACAAAATGGATAAAGATGTTGAAGCGGTACTTAAAAAGGCTAAGTTGATTAAAGGGAAACTTGAAACTCTGGATAAGGCCAACATTGAGAGCAGGAGATTACCCGGTTGTGGAGAGGGTAGTCCTACAGATCGAACTAGAACATCAATTGTGAATGGATTGAGAAAAACACTGAAGGATTTGATGGCAGAGTTCCAAATGTTGAGACAAAGAATTGTTGCAGAGTACAAAGAAACAATAGGAAGGAGATACTATGCTGTCACAGGGGAGCAGGCAGATGAAGAAACTATAGAAAACATGATATCAACAGGGGAGAGTGAAACCTTCCTTCGAAAGGCCATCCAAGAGCAGGGTCGAGGCCAAATCCTTGACACCATCCACGAGATCCAGGAGCGCCACGATGCTGCCATGGAGATTGAAAGAAATTTGCGTGATTTGCATCAGATATTTCTGGACATGTCTGTGCTTGTAGAAACACAAGGAGACCAACTTGATGACATTGAACAGCATGTTTCTCATGCATCTTCCTATGTCAACCATGGAACTCAGCAACTTGAAGCTGTGAAAACGCATCAAAGAAATACTCGGAAATGGACATGTATAGCCATTATTTTGATACTGATTATCATTATTGTTATTGTTGTTCCCATTGCAATTAGTCTTTCTAAGCGTAAAGCATTAGTCAACAGTGTCTGGAACCGTGCATACCAGTGGTTAAGGATAAAAGAGAGTCACAGGAATTTGTTTCCTGATTTGGTATTTACTTAATCCAAGTGTCTCTGAGCTTCGGTACAGTATAGCAGGGACAGAACCCATGTCTAAGGTTTATAATAAAAATAGAATAGCCATTTTCTGATTTGTCCAATTATGGTGCAATATCATTATTCAGTTCGCATTCATCCAAGTTATTTTGCCAGAACAGCTTGACTTCTGATCGTGCTTGTGTATCTGTTACGAGAAAAAGGATTGTATTTGTAGATAGGGTTTGATCGAATTTAACCTGTCAAAGTTTTGAAGGAAATGGTGCAATACCTTCCTAAGACGGAGTTTCTATGAATTGGTGTATCAGCTAGTATCTTCTACAGTTCTTGCAGACAGATTCTCCAGCGTCTTATAGAAAGTTCCAAAAGGCAGAAAAGGTTTCAATGTATTTGACCCTCGATTTTAGAATGGAAAGTAATACTTGTAACGATGCCCAGATTTTATAAATGGTCATTTGTAAAATTCTGATATCATCTATCAAGTATTATAGCTGGCGTTTGCCAGATTCAAATGTTGCTGTGCAATATCTAAGCTTTCCAATTTGTATTGGAGTAGACAAATTTCTGTGATGAAAGTGCACTTGTGATGAAAACTTGAGCCATTTCATGAGGACCCCAAATTGTCTCACTATTCATGACAAATCTGCTCATCTTTTAATCCCCTTTTGAATTATAATGAGATTGCAATTGGTAGGGCTGATTGATCGTGCTCAATATGAGTGATTTCTGTACCAAACTTAAGGCTCTCTTGAGTGTCATAGTCATGTCTGTCTTGGTAATGTCAATATGTATCATAATAGATATCATGATCTCAGCAGTTTGATATAGCAAATTCCTTGATGATTTGAATGCCCAATATCGATTAGAATCTCCCGTCCTCAAGGAGAGGAAAAAATACGAATATTTGTTAGATGTTATAAATCAAACCTTCATAAATTATTTATCTTTCATCAAGTGATAAATCAAATGTTCTAAATCAAATTTGCATAAATTAATTATTTTTAATTAAATATATAGATATGATTCATATCTCATTAGATGATTATACACTCACTTTATTAGATAGCAGAAAAAATATTAAGTTGTGTAAGAGGTTATAAACAAATGTATTAATTAAATGGTTGGTAAATGTTGATAGGTATTAACTTCAGATTTTTTTCAGCTGGATTTTGTTGGAATTTTGGGTAGCTCGGAAGGAGTTTCCGAGAGAAGACTACCCACCAAAAGTTGTTGGTTGAGAAATTTTCCCAAAAGTGGAGTTTTGGATCCAAAGTGTGGGTTTAGGAAAAAAAAGAACACTAATTATTTATTCTTAAGTGTCAAGAGGCTATAACCTTAGATCTAGAAGGTTTCCTAAGTGATCCAAGGAAAAGGATAAATAGAGGAGGCCTAAGGTGAGGTCTCACACATTGTGTGCAAGAGAGATGTAGTCCTCTTGTGCTAAGGGTGCTATAGCAGGGCCGAGATCTGTTCATGGAGGTCAAGTACCCTTGGAGAAGACCGCAATCATGTTCTTAGGAGGTCGATACAATGACAAGAGTAGCAGCAAGGTAGCCGAGAACTTGGATGATGGTCCCAGCCCTTTGACTGAAATCTGTATTAAAAAAAAGATATGTTATCGAAAACCTTAATGACAGGTCCCAACTTATATTATGAAATATTTGTTAACAAATACAATGTGAACTCTGGTTTCGGAACGTGTGCAGATATGGTTTCAATGTATCAATCATCCGTAAGATATGGCGGTTGATTAGTCCGATTTGCAATCACCCATCAACTTATTACTCCGTCCTTATGACTGGCACACTCTGACACTTGTCAAGTCGCCTTGGGTTCAACTCCTCTCGCGCTTGTAACAAACCCTAACACTATCCACTATCACTCCTTTCACTTTTGCTCGAGCACCGTGAGGGTGCCTCTGTCTGTCTCGAGGGTTTCTTCCGTCGCAGTTATTCTGGTTCTGTGCGTCTTTTCCAATGATTATCTCGTCAGTATGGTAATTTTCCTATACTCCCAGTCTTTTGTTTGCTGTGGCAAGGGTTCTTGTTGAAAACTTCAATCGAATTCGATGGTTCTTCACTGTCTGGTGACTGCAGATTTCTTCCGTTCAGTTTGTTTAACTATCCATTGTTTGCAATATAGGTCGAAACTCCGGGTTTTAGTCGGCGGTCTTCTTCAACTTGGCTTTTCTCCAAAGGTAAGTTAAGTTCTATGATTCAGTTTCCTCCGCACCTTTCCCAGTTGCTAATGTGATTTGCTCCTTGTGAGCAGGCCTTCTTTGTACTCGGCCAGGTCTTCCTCTCGATTCTACACCTTCTATTAACAGGTGAGTGCCATAAAATTTATTGTCTCGTTCTCGTTTTTATACGGTTTTCAACTTCTCACCAAAGTTGTTTTTCATTCCAGGTTCTAACTTCTGTCTTTTTTCCTCTTGCAGGTCGAATAGACCCGACTGGTTACAAATGCTTGTCCTCACCAAAAACCAACCCTAAAAAAAACGAGTAGGTTCGTTCTGTTGTAGCTAGTTAGAAATTCGTGGTTAAACTTGTAGTAGCTCTGTGCATTTCCTGTGTCCCTTCCTACTGTAGACTCTGTCTCATTTGTTGGTTTGTCAAACCCTTCTCCTGGCAATTTCGTCTCAGGGTTTGTAATTGGTTCTGTTCGGTTGTATTTCGACTCTTTGTCTGACTGTACTCGCCCTTTATTATGAGTGTTGTTCGCTCAGGGTTTGAAACCCCTTTTTCGCACTTGTTGTTACAGAAAATAGGGTTTACGAGATGTATGATTAAAAAAAACTTCTGTATGAACAATAAGATTTCTTTTTGGTTTCGTTAATTAAGAAAGCGTTCTTTTTTATTACCTGGAATTTTTCAGTGTAATATGTAATGATAACTCGAACTGCTTCTTAATTCTTCTTGCTGGAAAACTCGTTCCTGTACAGTGAAGTTTTCAATTCTTCATATGTGTTCCAATTTTACGCAACTGTTAGGTGATTCACACGCCTGTGACTGCTCCTATATGCAGTAGTTTCAACTTCCCATTCTCTTGATTACAATGTACATTAACATAAATAATTAGACACAAAAAACAATGAATATCAGTGTTGGCTGTAGATATGGCTCACAGATGGTTTATTTTCTGGAAAAACTCTGGTTCCCTTTTTATTGTTCTTTCCTTTTCACTATGATGGAAAATCTAACCTTTACAGTCTCTTTTTCTGCTGTTTTTATATTGTTGTAGATAATAATTCTGTTAAAGTCTGTCGGTTGAAACTAACAACCGTTTCTTCCTAACTACATTTCAGATTATACAAAAAAAAATTCTAATTAAGTTTACAAACAATTTAATTCCCTAATTCGACTATTTTCTTCTAGGAAATCAATCAATGTTAAAAAGACAATAAATCACAGGTTCAGTAACCTGTCCGCAAAAAAATGCAACCGTGAGACAAATTAACCTGCCTTCTGTCTACTCCGAGCTAGATGCTCCTGCATCATTGGAGGGCTGAAGATCGAGGTTGAGTTTGATTTAGGGCCTGATTTAGGCCTAAGAACGATATTTGTCCATGTTGTTAGAGCATTGGAGGAGGCCGTGTGAGAACACAAGTCTATAGGAGGGCCAAGGGCAATGGTTACCATGAACAACCACATTGCAATTAATCTTGTGAAGATTACTAACCGTAGCCACAAATCTGAGAGAGGATGGGTTTGCCAAAAGTATGGTTATGTGCATGAGGAAAAAGGTTGTGAAGGATACTTTTCTAGGGCCAAGTTAATTTTTGTGCTTTGGGAGACGGCTAAAGCCCTATTTCAGTGTGAAGAGGGAGGTTGTAAGGTTGTGAGATAGCTGGAATGAGGGTTGAGCTCCCTCAAGTCATATGCAAAGCTGAAAGGTGGCCATTGGCTGAGATAATAAGGCCATAGGAAGGTTTTTATAGGGATGTGAGGCCTCAGAAATTTGGTTGCACAAGGTTGAGTCACTTCAAGCCTGAGAAGAGGCCAATGAAGGGACAAATGGGCTTTGTTATGTTGTGTAGAGGGTTGCTTAGATATTTTTAGAAGTTTGTTCACAAACGAAGTTGTGAACAGAGTGCATTTCGAGGGTTAGTGTGCATTGGATTGATGAACAATTCTTTTGTGAGTTAACTGATTGTTGGAGAGTTGATTGTATAGTGATTTTATGGAAAAAGCCACTATGAGAAGCAAATCTACTAGGGCTGAGTACACAGTGTATTTTGGAGAAGCAAATACCCTTGTGAGTAGTCGATATAAAGAGGCAAAAGGACCTGCTAGGTGTTAAGGACTACAAGTACTGAAAGGGATAATCTAGACAAGCTACATCAACAAGTAAGTTAAAGGTTTTGTTCTTGTTTATTTCTCATTGGGAAAATTGTAGATCTGATGTTGCAGACCGCAAGCACTAGTTTTGTATACTATGTATACTAGTTGTACTAGTGATCGAGGGCCATGATCCCTAGTACGGGAGCCTCGTGATTCTTTTATTGATTGGTTGATAAAGTAATTGACATTTGGGCTCAAATCTCTATTTACTAAATTGATTTCACTACTAAATATTTATGTTGTGAAAAGTGCTAGTAAGTTGGGGGTTTCTAGAGTGTTTGTGTGTATGATTAACCTTGGACCAGATCTAAGGCCTAAGGAAAATTCAACAGATTTTAAGCCACATAAATGAGTCATCCACGCACCTTGTTTCTAAAAGTGTCTAGAAATACAAATTTGATGTTGGTTGAATTATCTTTGAACATGAAGGTTGGAGTCAAGAATAATATTATTGAATTTGGATTTAACATATTTATTTTTAGTTGAATTATCTTTGAATAGGAAGGTTTGAGAAGAATGTTATTGAATTTGGATTTAATATCCCCGTGAACCACAAGAAAAATGCATTCAAAGTGATGTTTACATAGTCCCTAAGCAATACCCACGATGATGTTATACCTCAACGAACACCACCATGACGTTATACCTCAAAACCCAATCAACAAACAAATTATTGTTGCAAGATTCGTTTGTGTGCAAGGCCTAATTTAGGCTCCCATTGTGCATGTCTTCGTAGATGAAAAATGTCTGAACATTATCATAGAAGTAACCCAAAAACTTGAGTATGTTTCTATGCCTAAGATTGTCCAACAAATTGACCTTTTCAATAAAAGACGGATTTGAGGGATCAATGTCAAGCTCCTTTTGAAATCTACAGAGTTTCTTGACAGCCATGTCGCCTATAAGAGTATTATATTGCTCACAAAATTGTTGTAAAGTACTATTTAGAAATGGGGGAGATCCAATGTCGTTTAAGCATAATTGTGACAACTAAGTAGATACAAATCCCTATGTGAGCTTACAACTCACTATAGCTAGCTCCTTGGGAAAGAAACTGTTGGAAACTCCAACTCTAAACCCCCCCTTAAGTGAAACATAGGGAATAAACATTATTTTAGATTTGAGGCTTATGTGATTTGAGTTTAGTTGAAAATGTGTTTTCGGATCCATTGCATGAGAATTTGGAGCTATCGACATTTCGACCCTGCACATGAGGTTCATCATCAAGATGAGAATGTGAATGTGAAAATTTTTTATTATGCCACGTATTTTATTTTTTTTCAATCAAGGTTCTTTCATTAAAATTCATCTCAACGAGCCCCTCTCTCTCATTTTGACCAAACTTGTTGAGATCAGGACCTGGACGAAACCATAAAAAGTAGATAACATTCATTATTTCTGGTAGGACTTGTAGCCTTAGCATACTTAAAGAAAGCGAAAATTTGACCAAAAGTGATGGCAACGTATTAAGGAGGGGGTTTGGGGGGATTACAAGAGGAGCTGCAAAATAGCCCACATGTTCATGCATGTGAAAATCAATGTGCTCCACCCTTGCTTCCGGGCTGCGAAGGTGGTGATTGGTGTGGCAATGTTGGCGTCAAAGGTTTTCCAGTTGTTCTAGAATTTTGTTTTGGTTGTATTAAATTTCGTTGATGTACGCCACCATCTCATTGCAGTCATCATATCGGTGTTCCCAGAGAATTTCCATTTTCAACTAGACATTTCACAGTTGATCTGCAATGGATTCTAGTGTGGCAAGGGCTACCACATGGCCTAGGGAGCGTGCTAGAGAGATGGCAACTGTCTCTTCTATCTCTCGACTGTCAAAGGTGTCTGAAGGCAAATTCTTGCGCAGCTCAGGCCGCTCAGCACAATGGTGGTTGCCTCCCCCCGGCGGGGTCATCCCCTTTGACGAGGCATACTGTGATGGACATGACTAAACTACCAGAGGAGATGGGAGGCAAGATATATTGATTGGAAAAACATGTAAGAGACACAATAGCCCATCCTGCAAAAATACCACCTCAAAGGAGTGCAAAATAACAACCCAATACCATACATGAAGACACTTGTGAAGTCTGCATAGAACCAGTCTCAGGCCGCACCTGATCGAGGCTCCTTCCTCCACCCCTAAGGCTGGAAATTGAAAAAGCACATGCCCCCGGACTTCAGAGGTCCCACACACCGACTTCTCTCCTTGCACTAAGGCCCACCTTCATGATCCTAGAGAAACGTAGTGCATCTCAATACTACCCCCTCCCTCCCATTATAGTAAAAATCGTATACCAAAAGGACCCGTAACCCAGGGCAAGCCCAATTAAAAGACAATTGGGCACCCCAATTCTGAGAGGAAATAGAAACATATAGGGACTATCTTACCTCGAATAGCATACACAAACTTCGTCACCTTCACAAGATTTTAATCCCTTGAGAAGAAATTGCAGGTGGGAAGGCTAAGAGGTTCCCCAACGACTCGCGTTCTGGGATCCTATGGACAATCTCAGACCTCAGTGTCGCACCACCCCGAGAAATCCCAGGCGACCGCCCCTCTTCTCACCCCAGGTCTTGACCCCGGCGAGGCATTCTGGAACTGAACACCACTGTTCTCCGTGCAACCCAAATTCATCTCCCGAAATGACAAACTGGAGGAATTACCACTGCAAGTCTTGTATTTAATGGTTGAGCATGCGAGCATGGTTTCCGCTCGTGGACATTTAGAGCTAGTCTAACTCATCATGGTGAAGTAAAGGTGCACGTGGAGGTAGAAGAAGCTCTTGTGGTGGTTCATCTACCAAGTTTCCTTCGTGAAGTATGTTGGAAATGTTGTCATTGATGGCAAAGGAGATGGAAAAGGAGGGAAAAGAGAGCAACATAGAAGCAGAGAGAGGCAAAGAGAGCAGCATAGAAGTAGAGAGAGGCAAAGAGAGTAGCATAGAAGCAGAGAGATAGCAAAAGAGGCAGCAAGCTGTAGAGAGGGTCGAGCAACAGAGACAGGTTGCAGAGAATACAGAGAAACAGTCATGCACTGACAGGCACTGTCTGTACACTGTAGAGAGGGTCGAGCAGCAGAGACAGGTTGCAAAGAATACAGAGAAACGGTCCTGCACTGACAGGCACTGCCTGTGTAAAAAGGTTATTGGTGTTTGGAAGCGCAATGGTGACGAAGCAAGGATTAACATATGAGAAGGAGCGAGTGAAGAATAATGGAAGAATCGAATGAAAACGAAGTTAAGAGGCGAATGGAAACACTGTTCAAAAACCGGCGATGGTTTTCTTAAACCAATACAACCTATATCGCACCGCTTTTGGTCTGGAGCAAAACCATTTCAAAAAAATGTGATCCAATATAAACTTGCCACATTAGCTGCCCAAAACCGCTCATATCGCGTTTTTTTGGAACGCTAATCTCCTGTCATGGAAATTACGTGATATCGTTGAGGGTCATCCGATCTTGAGGCTGATAGATCAAACGATAATCGCACAATGAGTTACACGGGAGATAAGTCAAGGTATGGCCCATTTGTTTTATGATGAAAACAGCTCGTTTAACAAGTCTTGATGTGTGGGGCCATGGCGATGCATTAAAAATGTCGCGTTGGTAGTGATAATGGGCTTAATGTAAGTGGGTTTTATTACAATGTCACAACAGAGGCTATAATATATGATGTGTAATGTATAAAGGTATGGAACAATACTGTGTGCCCGAGTGTAGTTACATGGATTTTTTGAGTTTAATATATGGTCTGAAGGTAAGTTACAACACACGTTAATATATGTGGTGAGTGCGGACTTATACTTTGGGCTTAATGTAAAGTTGAGCCTTGATATAGATCGAATACACAGCAAAAGAAACCCAAGTATATGTATGTTTGGAATGGTTAGTTAATCAAGACAAAGGGTGCACCTTCGGAATATATGTATAGTTAAATGCACGTGGATGAACCTTTATGTGGATGAATTATGGTTGCTGCGGTCGAGTATTGTTGTATTAAGAACTAGGTTCTTAACCAAGGTCAATTAGTTAACAAAACAAAAAATATATATATATTGTTTGATATGGTTTGAACAAGGATGTGGGCCCGAATATATTAAGAGGTATATAAAGTGAAATCCTTCGCAAATGAAATCTGGGGTTTTTATAGTCTTCATAAAGAAAATGCCGCACATGAGGATTGAAAGTTAAAATTTTACAATGGTCCAAAGTGTAATATTCAAATGATAATTCGACATTTTTTGTATGAATGGTATGATTGAAATATAGTGGCGGATGTGACTTATGTTTGTTTGTCTACAAAGGATATGGTAGTGTATTGAGAAATGAATACAACGCCGAGAGGTAATTAACTCAAAGGGTCTATGGTAAACCTATTAAAAGGGTTCATCTCTTTTTGAAATAAACTAAGGGCGAAGACTTTGGTATATGTGGGACCCTTTGTTCATCGCACCGATCTGTTGGAGGACGCGATTGCAATATTGCGATCGCGATAAAGAAGTGGACCCGATACGTCATAAATGGTGATTCTTATGTGTTTGAGTTCCGGCTTTAAGGGCATCGAAGTTATTCATTGCATCGGAATAAAATATAACAGTGGAATATTGAACCATGCGATTGCGATGTTGCGATTTAATCGCAACCGTCCAATCCAAATCAATGGCAATCGTTGGATTCACAGTGAGTGATCACATCGGAGATTGCCAATCGCATCGGCGCAATGGAGGTGTGCGTGAATAAGGAATTATAAGTTGTGATTGCGATTGAAAAGATAAAGCAGGCGGAGTGTATATGTAATGTGGGCTCCATACATAAAGAAAAATTAATATATGTTTACTCCGAGTTTTTGACCAAAGCTGAAGAGTTGAAAGGAAACAAAGTGGCAAATATATATGTGAAACATTATATACATATTTACATCTGTGAACAGTGAATCATCGCGTCGGAGTGAAAGCAGAGCATTGGAACATACAACTGGAAGTTGCGATTGCGATTAATCGCAATCGGAAGTATTCAAGAGACGGTTCATCGCATTGGAGAATAGAGAAAATTCGGCGAGTGGGCCCGAAAGGGCATTTTATGTATTAAAAGGGTCTATTATGATTATATCGCCAAGAGGCATTTGTGTTATATTTATAAAAAAAAAAATGCGATTATATATATATATATATATATATATATATATATATATATATATATATATATATATATATATATATATACGGGGAGTTGCACAATTGCGTGAACGAGCGAGCAAACGAAAGACGAAAAACACGAGATAGCCATAGAAAAAGACAAACACACGGTGATCCAAAAGCGGATAGGTTGAGATTTGTAATCCATACTGTGGCGGATAATGTTTAATTAGTTTTTATTGTTTGTGATGCCTTTGCGGAAAGTCTCAGGAGGAAAACAAAAATCCCAGCATTATATTGAAGTACGTACATAGTGTTATATTTTTTAATGAGTTGGACAAAGGAATTGAGAGCGAGAAGCCAAAGGTCATGAGCGGTTCACTCCAAATTCTCTGTAGAATACGAGCAGTCAAGAGACTCTATAGTAAGTATCATAAGTCTTGCATAAAGTGGTTAGAGAATGCAGAATTGAAGCGAGAGAAATTAAGAAGAAAGTGAGATCTTGTGAAGAGTCGAAATTGATATAAGACGAATGTGAAGATTGGAGGACGACGATCAAGAAGGTACAGACAAGGCTGATATCCAAGGTAAATACGGCAAGTGATTTTCTTTTGATAGAGTGAGGAAGTTGGAGCTTCCCTATCAAGTTGTAGCTTGATAGATGTAGGTTGTAGCTTGATAGATGTCGGTTATGGGCGGCGGGGTTAGGCCTCTTTTGTAGGTTGGAGGCACACGGAAAATTGATGGGAGTTGAAGCTTCCTTGCAAGTAGTAGCTTGCAAAATTGAGGTTGGAGCCTCCTATAGGTTGGTGCCTACAGAAAATCAGTGGTGAGAGGGAGTTGGAGCTTGCCTTTGCATCACAACAATAATAAGATGTGGTTTTCTCCCTTTATGGGTTTCCACTTATATCTGTTGTCTCTGTGTGTAATGCTCATGTGTTGATATGGTCCATTCAATTTTCTTAATACTTGTTGCTCTCATAATAAGTTTTTTGTCACATTATCTTAATACTTGCTGCTCACATATTAAGATTGTTCACATATAAAGCTGATCATAAATTAAGTTGTAAATAAGCTTAATGAAAAGTTGTAAAAGTTCATGAATGCATTAAATTGATTTACCCCCCCTCTCAGTTTAACTAAGGATTCAACAATTGGTATCAGAGCGGGTTCCTTTTGTATCAGTTTAACAACTGAAAGGAGATCCTAGGTCCCCAGGATGGCTAGTCAAGAAGGATGCTCAACTAACAAAGCTCCTTTCTTCACCGATGCAAATTATGCCTTCTGGAAAATCAGAATGAGAGCATACATAATGTCTCTAGGAATAGAAGTTTGGGCTGCTGTGGAATTTGGATATGCCCCAAAGTTGACTGACTCAGAGAAAGAAGCAAAACAAGATTTTGTATCTAATGCAAAGGCCATGAATGCAATTTTAAATGGACTGTGTGAGGCAGAATTTATCAAAGTAATGCACAGCAAGACTGCCAAAGATATGTGGGATACTCTAGAAAACATCCATGAAGGAAACAAAAAGGTGAAGACAGCCAAACTTCAAGTATATAAAGCTCAGTTTGAAAATTTAAAAATAATGATGATGAAGACATTGCCAACTTCTTCTTAAGGGTTGCAGAAATTGTTAATAATATGAAAGCTCTTGGAGAAACCATACAAGAATGTGTAATTGTTCAAAAGATTCTAAGATCTTTACCATCCAGCTTTAATCCCAAGGTTTCTGCCATAGAAGAAATAGCTGATTGGGAAACGTTGACCATGAACCAACTACTTGGAAACCTAACAGCCTATGAGATGAGACTACCACAGAGGAAGTCAAATGTAAGGGAGACAGCCTTTAAGACAGAGAAGAAGAAAGAAGAAAAGGAAGAGATATGCTCCTGCTCTGATGAAGAAGAGGCCAAATTTGTCAGGAAATTGGATATAGGCTTAGGTAAATATAAAGGTAAACTTCCATTCAAATGCTTTAACTTTGGAAGAGTTGGACACTATGCTGCTAAGTGTCCTCATAAGAAAACAAAGAATCAGAGTCAAGAATCAGAGAAAACCATATCTAAGAAAGGGAAGAGATTCAATAGAAAGTCTTTCTATGCTCAACAAGACAACAGTGCATCTGAAGACTCAGATGAACCCTCAAGTGAAGAAGGAACCTCTGAATTTCTATTGATGGCTATAGAAGAGCTTGAAGGATTCCTTCTAGAAGATGAAGAAGAAGGTGAAGTTGATCTTGAGGGGGAGCTAAGAAGTGCCCTGGAGGAAATTGACAGACTCAAACTGAAGTGCAGAAAACAGAAAGACATTCTCCTCAAATATGTAAGAGAAGAAAAAAATTCAGAAGTCCTCATTCAGTTGAAAGTAGAGCTTGAAGAAGCCAAGAAGGTAGAAGACATTTTACTTAAGCAAATTAAGGATAAAATTCAGGAACAAGAGAAATTGGAAGAAGAAGTAGTATGCTTGAGGAAGAAATTAGAAAACGCCCAAAGGAAAGTGTCAATAAATACTTCTCAAATGACAAGCTCTGGTAAGTTGAATGAAATTCTAGATGCTCAAAGATCTCCTCTGATAAAAACTGGGATAGGCTATGAAGGAGAATCAAGTAAAGGCAAAGAAAAGGAAAACAAAAATATCATTTTTGTAAAAGCAAATAAGGATGATAAAGCAGCTCAGATGATTCCTACAGAAGAAGAAACCTGCAATGAAGTAGATAGAAACCAGAAGGAACTTCTAATAACAAAGAATGAAATAAATAAACAGTCAACAGAAAAAGGCTCATATACTCATGAGTATGTCAAATTTGGAAGCCATCAAAGGAGATTCTTCCCTCCTATGAAAAATGCCACCTATTATGCCTGCCACAAGCTAGGACATATTGTTGCATACTATCATACAAGGAGAATTAATTCAAACCAGCAAAGGATGCAAACAGTGAAAAGATTATCTCAAGCAAACAAATGGAGAAGACAACCTTTCATCAGGTATGCAAATTGTTTTTATGGATACTGTTTTTACTGTAAGGAATTTGGCCATAAAATCATAAAATGTAGGAAATATGGTCAAAGACTAATGTTCAAAACCTCAAGGAGTTTTATGAATCATAGAGAGTCTACTCATACTCATAATTCTACTAAAGATATGATCAAATGATATGTATGCAATAAAAGTGGACATATGTCTTCAAAATGTCCTCTCAGAGAATGTGGTCCATCATCTCAGAAAAGGTACCAAACAAAAGGATGCTTGCAGTGGAAAAAGAAGGTAAATAAATGTGACCTGGCTCTAATACCTCAAGATCTGAAAAGCCAATGGTATTTAGACAGTGGATGCTCAAAGCATATGACTGGAGATAGAAGCAAGTTTATAACCTTTGATGATAAGAAATCTGGAAATGTTACTTTTGGCAATGATAAAGTAGGGAAAATAAAAGGAAAAGGCTCAGTGTCTGGATAATGGCAGAGGAAAGGCCCAAGATGTACTATTTGTGGATGGGCTAAAAGCAAATCTGTTGAGTGACAGTCAAATGTGTGATAAAGGCTGAGAAGTTTTGTTTAGAGCTCAAGACTGTGAAGTAAGATCAAGCACCACAGGAAAGACCCTGATCAAAGGTGTTCGAACAGAAAGTAATGTCTATGTAGTGAAGGAAGAGAATGAAGCATGCCATCTTAGCAAACTTGAGGATTCATGGTTATGGCATAGAAGATTGGGACACCTTAACTTCGACCATATCATCAGGCTGAACAAGAAGAAGGCAGTCAGAGATATGCCAGCAATAAAGAAGCCTTCAAATACCATATGTAAATCTTGCCAATTAGGAAAACAGACCCGCACATCCTTTAAGACCAAAGAAGAGCTATCAACAAGTAGGCCACTTCAGCTTGTACACATGGACCTGTGTGGACCTTCAAGAACTAAAACACCAAGTGGAGAATCCTATTTCATGCTGACAATAGATGATTTTTCCAGAATGACATGGGTTGCATTTTTCAAATATAAATCGAAATCACTTGAGAAATTCAAGATATTCAAGGCATTGGCAGAAAATCAAACAGGATGCAAGCTAAAGTGCATCAGATCAGATAGAGGAGGTGCATTCACAGACTATTATTTTGCAGACCTATGCAATGAGGATGGGATAAAACAACAGTTTACAATTGCAGGGACACCTCAACAAAATGGAGTGGCAGAGAGACAAAATAGGTCTTTACAAGAGATTGCCAGAGCTATGATGCAAGAAAATAACATTCCCCAAACCTTCTGGGCAGAAGCAGTACACACAGCTGTGCATATTCTGAACAAAGCTCATTTAAGATCAAACAGTGACAAGACTCCTTATGAACTATGGCATGGTAAACCAGCATCAATCAAGCACTTTAGAGTCTTTGGAAGCAAGTGCTTCATAAAAAATAATGATGAAAATCTGGGAAATTTTGATGCAAGAGAAGATGAAGGAATATTTTTAGGATATGCATCCAAGAGTAAAGGTTACAGGTGCTACAACAAAACACTTCAAAAAATTGTGGAAAGCATTGATGTAAGATTTGATGAAGAACTACCAAACAAGACAAGAAGTACAGGTTGCAGCAATCCTTCAGAAGATCATGAAGAAGAGAACTAAGATGATGATGAAATAAGCAAGACAATAGAAGATACTGAACTGAACTCAAAAGGCCCCTCAAGATACACTCAAAAGAACCATCCAGAATATCAAATCATTGGGGACAAGAGTGTAGGAGTCCAGGCAAGAAGATAGCTAACTAAACAGACATAAGAGGTATACCTAGCTATGTTATCACAAATAGAGCCAAAGAAGTTTGAAGAAGCCAGCAAGGACAAATATTGGGTGAATGCTATGAATGAATAATTGGACCAAATTGAGAAGAACAATACCTGGGAATTAGTTCCAAGACCCACTGAGAAAAGTGTCATAGGCTCAAAATGGGTATTCAAGAGTAAGATGAATGAACAAGGACAAGTAATCAGAAATAAGACCAGACTTGTATGCAAGGGATATTCACAAATTGAGGGTCTTGATTATGATGAAACATTTGCCCCTGTAGCCAGAATGGAAGCTATTAGAATGTTTTTTGCCTTTGCATGCTACCATGACTTCAAGGTATATCAAATGGATGTGAAATCTGCCTTCCTGAATGGAGATCTAGAGGAAGAAGTCTACATGGAACAACCTAAAGGATTCTCATTAATAGATAAAGAAGACTATGTGTGCAGACTAAAGAAGGCCCTATATGGGCTGAAACAAGCTCCTCGTGCATGTTATTCAAGGTTGAACAAGTACTTGCAAAAACAAGGCTTTAAGAGAGGAGGAGTAGACAGCAATTTATACATAAAGTCCAATGAAAATGAACTCCTGATTGTAGTAGTGTATGTAGATGACATCATGTTTGGAAGCAGCAAAGATGAGTTAGCAAAAGGATTTGTTGAAGAGATGAAATCAGAGTTTGAGATGTCTATGATTGGAGAGCTCACCTTCTACTTAGGACTTCAAATTCAGCAAAAGAACACAGGAACATTCATCTCACAAAAAAAATACTTTAGAGAAATGTTGAAAAGGTTCAAAATGGAAGACTGCAAACCTGTGTCAACTCCCATGATCACTGGATGCAAGCTATGTGCTGATGATGGATCTGCAGATATAGATCAAAGACATTACAGATCCATGATAGGAAGTCTGTTATACTTGACAGCTTCTAGACCAGACATTATGTTGGCAGTAGGACTTGTGGCTAGATATCAAGCAGCACCAAAACAAAATCACTTTCTAGCAGTCAAAAGAATATTCAAATATCTACAAGGAACTGCACAGTATGGGCTATGGTATCCAAAAGGCAAGAGCTTCACTTTGACAGCATATATAGATGCAGATTGGTCCAGCTGTGTAGATGATAGGAAAAGCACTAGTGGAGGTGCATTCTATTTGGGAAAAAGTCTGGTGGCATGGCTAAGCAAGAAACAAACATCTATCTCTCTATCTATAGCAGAAGCAGAATACATAGCAGCAGCAGCATGTTGCACACAAGTCATGTGGATGAAACAAACCCTCCAAGACATGAAGGTAATCACTGATGAACCTATCTCTATCAAATGTGATAATACGAGTGCAATCAGTATATCAAAAAATCCTGTACTTCATTCAAAAACCAAACACATCCCAATCAAGTACCATTTCCTCAGAGAACAAGTAGCACAGAAGGTAGTGAAGTTGGAATATGTGCCAATAAAATAACAAACAGCAGATATATTCACAAAACCTCTTGCTAGAGAACCATTCGAATATCTGAGAGACAAACTAGGGGTAGTGTCTACAGATGCAACTCTCTGACATAAAAAGAAAGCATCATTCCAGGGGGATAACAGAAAAGAAAACATCATTCCAGGGGGAGATCAGTCAACAAAGAGAGTCACAAAAGAGTCAGACCAAGTGAGCAGTGCATGAAACAGGTCCTCAAGATCAGAGTAAATGGAAAAGATTTGAAAATCATCACTAGATAATGTGCAACCCTTTGCCATTGATGTCAAAGGGGGAGGAAAAGCAAGCAAAAGATGATAGGCAGAGGAATACTTGGAGGAAGCATTGGATTATTGGTGGATGTGTTGCCATCAATGCCAAAGGGGGAGACTATTGGAAATGTTGTCATTGATGGCAAAGGAGATGGCAAAGGAGGGAAAAGAGAGCAGCATAGAAGCAGAGAGATAGAAAAAGAGGCAGCAAGCTGTAGAGAGGGTCGAGCAGCAGAGACAGGTTGCAGAGAATATAGAGAAATGGTCATGCACTAACAGGCACTGCCTGTACACTTAGAGAGGGTCAAGCAGCAGAGACAGGTTGCAGAGAATACAGAGAAATGGTCTTGCACTGACAGGCACTGCCTGTGTAAAAAGGTTATTGGTGTTTGGAAGGGCAATGGTGACGAAGCAAGGATTAACATATGAGAAGGAGCGAGTGAAGAATAACGGAAGAATCGAATGAAAACGAAGTTAAGAGGCGAATGGAAACACTGTTCAAAAACTGGCGATGGTTTTCTGAAACCAATACAACCCATATCGTGCCGCTTTTGGTCCGAAGAAAAACCATTTCAAAAAAACGCGATCCAGTATAAACTTGCCACGTTAGCGACCCAAAACCTCTCATATCGCGTTTCTTTGGAATGCTAATCTCCTGTCGTGGAAATTACGTGATATCGTTGAGGGTGGTCCGATCTCGAGGCTGATAGATCAAACGATAATCGCGCAATGAGTTGCACGGGAGATAAGTCAAGGTATGGCCCATTTGTTTTATGATGAAAACCACTCGTTTAACAAGTCTTGATGTGTGGGGCCATGGCGATGCATTAAAAATGTCACGTTGGTAGTGATAATGGGCTTAATGTAAGTGGGTTTTATTATAATGTTACAACAAAGGCTGTAATATATGATGCACGATGTATAAAGGTATGGAACAATACTGTGGGCCCGAGTGTAGTTACATGGAGTTTTTGAGTTTAATATATGGTCTAAAGGTCAGTTACAACACACGTTAATATATGTGGTGAGTGCGGAGTTATACTTTGGGATTAATGTAAAGTCAAGCCTTGATATAGTTCGAATACATAGCAAAAGAAACCCATGTATATGTATGTTTGGAATGGTTAGTTAATCAAGACAAAGGGTGCACCTTCGGAATATATGTATAGTTAAATGCACATGGATGAACCTTTATGTGGATGAATTATGGTTGCTACGATCGAGTATTGTTGTATTAAGAACCAGGTTCTTAACCAAGGTCAATTAGTTAACAAAACAAAATATATATATATACTATTTGATATGTGTTGAACAAGGATGTGGGCCCGAATACATTAAGAGGTATATAAAGTGAAATCCTTCGCAAATGAAATCTAGGGTTTGTATAGTCTTCATAAAGAAAATGTTGCACATGAGGATTGAAAGTTAAAATTTTACAATGGTCCAAAGTGTAATATTCAAATGATAATTCGACATTTTTTATATGAATGGTATGATTGAAATATAGCAGCGGACATGACTTATGTTTGTTTGTCTACAAAGGATATGGTAGTGTATTGAGAAATGAATACAACGTTGAGAGGTAATTAACTCAAAGGGTCTATGGTAAACCTATTAAAAGGGTTCATCTCTTTTTGAAATAAACTAAGGGCGAAGACTTTGGTATATGTGGGACCCTTTGTTCATCGCACCGATCTGTTGGAGGATGCGATTGCAATATTGCGATCGCAATAAAGAAGTGGACCCGATACATTATAAATGGTGATTGTTATGTGTTTGAGTTCTGAATTAAAGGGCATCAAAGTGATTCATCGCATCGGAATAAAACAGAACAGTGGAATATTGAACCATGCGATTGCGATGATGTGATTTAATCGCAACCGTCCAATCCAAATCAATGGCAACCGTTGGATTCACAGTGAGTGATCGCATCGAAGATTTCCAATTGCATCGGTGCAGCGGAGGTGTAAGTGAATAAGGAATTATAAGTTGCGATTGTGATTGAAAATATAAAATAGGCAAAGTGTATATGTAATGTGGGCTCCATACATAAAGAAAAATTAATATATGTTTACTCCGAGTTTTTGACCAAAGCTGAAGAGTTAAAAGAAAACAAAGCGAAAAATATATATGTGAAACATTATATACATATTTACATCTGTGAACAGTGAATCATCGCATCGGAGTGAAAGCAAAGCATTGGAACATACAACTGGAATTTGCAATTACGATTAATCGCAATCGGAAGTATTCAAGAGACGGTTCATTGCATCGGAGAATAGAGCAAGTTCGGCGAGTGGGGCCGAAAGGAAATTTTATGTATTAAAAGGATCTATTATGATTATATCGCCGAGAGACATTTGCGTTATATAAAATAATAATAATAATAATAATAATAATAAATAATAATAATAAATAAATAAAAAGGCAGTTATATATATATATAGGAGTTGCGCAATTGCTGTGAATAGCAGAGCAAGTAGAGACGAAAAAGACAGAGACAGCCATAGAAAAGACAAACACACGGTGATCCAAAACTGAATGGGTTGATTTTTAATCCATACTGTAACTGAATGTAAATGTTTAATTAGTTTTTTATTGTTTGTGATGCACTGGCAAGTCTCCGGAGGAAAACAAAAATCCCACTGTTATATTGAAGTTTGCACATAGTGTTATATTTTTTAATGATTTGGACAAAGGAATTGAGAAGGAAGAAGCCAAAAGGTCATGGCGGTTCACTCCAAATTCTCTGTAGAATACGAACATTCAAGAGGGGAACTCTATAAATGATATCTCATAGATATGCATAAAGTGGTTAGAGAATGCAGAATTGAAGCAGAGAAATTAAGAAGAAATTGGAGATGCTATGAAGAGTCAGAGATGATATAAGACAGATATGAAGATTGGAGGACAGCAGTAAATAAGGTACAGAACAAAGCTGATATCCAAGGTATATCAGCAAGTGATTTTCTTTTGATAGAGTGAGGAAGTTGGAGCTTCCCTATCAAGTTGTAGCTTGATAGATGTCAGTTGTAGCTGACTGAGGTTGGAGCCTCCTGTAGGTTGGAGCCTGCAGAAAATTGATGGAATTTGGAGCTTCCTTGCAAGTAGTAGCTTGCAAAATTGAGGTTGGAGCCTCGTGTAGGTTGGTGCCTACAGAAAATCAGTGGTGAGAGGGAGTTGGAGCTTGCCTTTGCATCACAACAATAATAAGATGTGGTTTTCTCCCTTTATGGGTTTCCACTTATATCTGTTGTCTCTGTGTGTGATGCTCATGTGTTGATATGGTCCATTCAATTTTCTTAATACTTGTTGCTCTCATAATAAATTTGCTGTCACATTATCTTAATAACTTGTTGATCACTTATTAAGATGAGTTCATACATAAACTGAACATAAATTAAGATGTAACAAGCTTTCAATGAAAAGTTGTAAAAATTATGAATGGACATACCCTATCTACCTCGCTGTTTAACCTAAGGATTCAACAGGACCTTCGTTAGCTGGGACACCATATTGTCATAGCAATAACAGGCAAAGTCAAAGAAATGTCAGCCCGAAGCTGGCATAGAACACCAATCTGTGGCCCCGATGCCCTGTGCGGCGATGATGTCCCCGTCAGTCTTAAATCATAGCTAGAGAACACTGCTTGACTAAATTAGTCACCAATTCTATCAGAATGCACCCCTTCGAAAGAGGCACCCCGCCACAATGAATCTTCACCTAGCGCTTAAGCACTACCCTCCCAGGTGGGAGTGGATGGGGGAGTGCCTCACCCTGAGCCAGAAAACTGGTCATGAAATAAATATCTGTCTCTAAATGGATAGCAAGTTCATACACTTTCAGCACCATCACTTTACGCCGCCTGTTCTAGCAATGGACGAGGTAGCGCATTAATCAATCCTGTGACAGCATGAGGTCATACTCAAAGAACTTCAGAAGACCCCACTGAGTTAGATGTTTATGGTCATTGGCAACTTGTCCCACAGAAATACGGAGGTCCGGCTAATCTCCCTCCCTCCATAGCATCCTTTCACCAAACAGACACACATCAGTGACATCAAAACACCCAAAAAAATTAAATTTCCCAAAAAAAAAAATCAAAAATTCACCTTGGCTTTTTGATGCACCTGTTTCTCAAACAGGCGCATTGACTACACGTCTATATCTTAGACTAACACAAAACCCGCGCGTAAAAATCACTCACAGGCTTGAAATCTTCACGGAATCCTTAGTTTTACACGAATATTCTTTTCCTGTGCCTTGATCGACCATGCGGTCAAGGCCAAAAATGGCTAGGGTTCCGTAAAAATCCAATTTTTCCAGACACCTGCCTAATAACACTAAAAAAATTAAAATACAGGACGCTCTAGGGCTTACCTGACACTAGCGGTGCAAATACAGGGTGCACAAGCTGACTGCAATGGCAAGAAAGGCTCAGTAGCAAGCTCTAACCTCTCAAACTGTCAAACAGTCAAATGACACAAATGAGTTGAAATGTGCCATATTGGCCTATATGTCACCCTTTTCAAATTTTCTAAAGGACCATAACAGGAGTTCATAAAGCCCAATTGTAGAACCGAAAGAAACACAGTGATCATCACCTCATAACGCCCAAAGGGAGGCTCCACACATTCATGTCTCCAAAAAAATAATTTTTCAGTTCCGACATATATGCCCTTTCTTATCGTCTTTTCATTCAACACATTTTGTCAATATATTTGAATGAACAATATGCTTTCATTTGGGGTAATTGTTGCAGGTATTATACAGTACGACAAACCACTTATTGCCCCATGCAACAAAGGTTCTAGAGCAAGTATCATTCTACTCTCAGCATGATAGAGTCCTAGAGAAACTTTGCATATCCTGACATCATTTCTCCACAAGAAATCAACCATAGGTTCCAAACACCCAACCATGTTTATCATCTCCCCACCTTGCACATGATAAACAACCTCGTTGGTCGGTAGAGCCTCCCCTTCCATGGTATTCATCACTCAAAGTAGACCATACATCAAAAAATATGACGCCATGTCCATATCACCTCAATCTGGGAAGCACTTCATGATCATTCATCCACCATGCATTAAGTCAAGTTTTACCATATCAAAATAAAACCCCTTTCCTGAACTACCATTTTCATAAGCAGATCGAACATGCACCACCGCGTCTTGCATTTGGCCTACCATCTCCCCATCAGCATAGCCCATCTGCGATATTTTCCATCCACTTCATCATCCCCGCACCGAGACTAACGAATGGGGCCCCCACCCTCAGCACAAAAAACTTCCTCACATCATCAGTGAGTGACCTTGTTTTTCGGGCACCCGCCTCTGTGTTTTGTACAATCCAAACCCATTTTTAATTCTTTTGGCAAGTATACAAAGATTTTTTTTAGGAGAACATCCCCCACCCATCCACCCATTTTTCTCCAATGGAAGCAGTCCATAATAACCCTCGGTTGGAGCATCACACCTTTCACGCAAAACCACCATGACATTCATAATCAACGTATACCCACGCTGGACGTCCTACTGACTCCAGGGCTTTCCTCATTAAAAATAGTTATGACTGTCACCAAACTTCTTTTTTCGTGCTCCAACTTTGGGCCACTGAACTCCCATCATCAGTGTTCAACCAGTTCTCGCAATCATGCCTATGTTAAAAGTATCATATCTGAGACCTTGGTCCCTTGCATCAGTAGCTCTCTCGGTCAGTTGAGGCTTCCTTTTTGTCGACTTCAACAACTATTCTCCAAAATGGGAGCAGTACCTTGGATGGATCCTTATCTTAATAGGGGCATCCTCGGATGGCACTGTGGGAATCATCATTGCCCATAAATGTCATCGATCCTCCTAACATTCTACTAAACACAAGCTTTCATGTCAAGATGGTATCATACTTCACAACCATTTCACTTTGTCCAAATTCATCAAAGACCCATGCCAATATAAGCATCTATTTTAGCAATGATTACACGAGAAGGTCCCAGTTATACACCCATGCATACAATGAGAGTTTATATGCCATACCAATATTATGCATGTGGGCACCACATTCAACCTATTTTCAAAGAAAAATGCCCCTGAGGGCGTCAGCAATCGTTGTCATCAATCAAATCAGCAGATCACTACCATATCAGTGACACGGACAAAACCTTTATTTGTCAGATAGTCTTTTTAACTAGCCAAATCATCACGAGCATGGGACATGCCCGCCTTGTAAAAATATTGTATTTATTGTATCATACTATCTCTTGCAGGTTTCCGACAGAACATGGTCCCTCTTTTACCCACTATAATGGGTCTCCAACCTTGGGCTGCACGCAGGTCTCTATCTCTCTCGACATGGGTTACGCAGAACATAAACTATAATGTATTTCAGCTATACAGTTCTTCCTATACCTCACACATTAGGGGGAAAATGTTATCACTGGAAAATCAAACAAGAAAAAGACATCATGAAATGTCAAGCAGAAGGATTTAAAGGGCTAAGAAACATTAGATAATCTGGAAAATTTAAAAATATATAAGATCAAGAGGTAAAGTTATCAAATTGCACACAGAAGAAACAGGCAAAGTGTGCTCCGCGCACATTTTTCTTCGATAGTCACGTTGGTCTGCGCGGATTACTCTCAATAAGCCATGTGGTCCTGAGCATGGTGGAAGGTCACCATCCAGGACCACTTGACACACTTCAGGAGAAGATTCTCCACTTGAGTCCACCCAAGGACAACTACCTAGAGCCACCTTGAGACCTCAAGTGAGCACACAATGGAATCAACCCCCACTCTTGGGTCACTATCCACAATTGTACCAAGAGTGGGAAGAAGGATTTGAATTTTCTTATAAAATGCCACCATGAGAAGAACAAAAAGAGAACACATTATTATGCTGGCCAAATTGCCCATGAGAAAACCAGAAGTGTGTTGTCCGAAGCAGTAGTAGAGTTAGGGGATTCAGTTGTTGGCCACCCAACATCTCAAATCCAAAACGGGAAGAGAGAGGCTTGTAGAACCATCTAAAGGGGAAATCCCTCCTTGCATTGGGTATTAGACCTCAATATCTCTAAGGATCCACTATAAGTGTGTAACGTTCTACCGCTTCTTTACTAATAGAGGCTAATAAGAGGGGATTAGTTCTTCATTCGGATTATTATCTCGTTTGACTCGATTGAGCTTGTGTTTATGTTTTATTGTTGTTTTTTTTCTTCTTCTTGTTTGTAGCATATTTTGTTCCATAAACTAGTTTTCTACATGTTAGTATGTTTCCACTAACTAGTTAACAACTCTTTATGCCTGTGACCATAGCTTGTAGGTTGCAATCACTCCTACCAAGCACCGGTGTTTTAGTACAGTATTGCACTAAACACACAAACACACATATCATACGCCTTTGAGAGATTTATTTTAAATATCATACCTTTGATTTATTTTGTCTTCAAACTGTGAAGACCTTCCTATGTAACACTGATAGCCTCATGAATTTGCCTTCCTTCCAAATACACAAATTTCTCTTTTGAAATATTTTGAGATAAAATTGGCTTCAGTCTATTTTCTATGACATTCATAATGATTTTATAAATATTATTGCACAAAGATATCAATCTGAAGTCATCAAAGGAAACTAGGGAATCCTTCTTTGGAATAAGGGAAAAAAAGTAGAGTAAAAGGCATCATACATGCTTCCAGGCCTTCTACTTTCCTCAACTACCTTAAGGAGATTGTTCCCCACCTGTTCATAGAAATCAATAAAATTTTTGGCTAGCTAACCATCTGGCCCTAGACTTATATCCCTTTTAAATCCATGCAAAACCTTCCCAAGTTCTTCTTCCATAATAGGCTTCATCATATATTTGTTATCCTCTTTGTCTACAAATCGAGGAAAAAGTTGTGCATCATTAATAAATTCGGTTAAAGAAGAAACATGAGGGGCTTTGAAAATATATGTAAAATGATTTGTACCCAAACTTTCCAGATCCCTAAAATTAGACAGTTGATCCCTGTCTAGGGATTGAAGCTCCCAAATTGTATTAATAGATTTTCTTCCTCTAGTGAATTGCTGGAAAATTTTCATAATCTCATCTCTAGCCTGTAACCGTATGGATCTTCTCTTTAATCTATAGGATTCCTCCCTTTCCTCTAGTAACATTTTCCTTGACACCTCGAGTTGAATGACATGTTTCTTTGATTCAAATGTCACATAACCCCTATTCGTCGAGTCTTCCCATTGTTCCAATTCAGCTTCAATTTTCTTCAAGGCCTCCCCATCTCACTTGACTTTTTCCTTTTAATACTCCATACTAGTTCATTTAAGTCTATTAATATTGGCCAAAAATTACATCGCACACAATCTCTCCCCTTCTACGACACAGAGGTGCCAATGTTCCTTGACTAGCTCCTAAAATCCCTCATCCTTCAACCACGTAGAGTTAAATTTAAAAGGGGCTTTTGGATTCCTTATACCTCCCTAAACCTCTAGAAAATTTGGGTGATGATCTGAAATGCCACCCAATCCAACCCATAGACAAAAAATAGGGATAAATTCCAACAGAGTGGATTTTATGAGGAAGAAATCTATCCTATGGGAAAGCATGGCTTCCCCTACTCTTCTATTATGCCATGTCGGTTTATAGCTACCATGTCCACATCAATAAAATTGTGCGTCTCTAGCAACTGGATTAGAAAATCTAAAATACGTTAAACATTACCATGGTCCCCCTATATCTTAGCCAATCCCAATAAAAAAATCAAATCACCCCCCAATATAACATTGTCTTTCCAAAGGAAGATTCAATTCAACAAGATATCCTAGAAGCATACTCACTCCTAACACTGACCATAAACATTGACTAAACATACCTCTCGACCAAGTTCTATAGAAAAAATATCAGTGGCCAAAACCCCCTCACAACCCCAAGAGTTTAGCAACTTTATAGATATTTGATTAAGCCCCATAAGTAAATCACCTGATCTTCCTCTTGTATTAATGGCCAGAAATGACCACCCATGAAAAAGGACTTCTAGAATCCTTAGAATATCACCACTTGATCCCAAAGTATCTTGAAGAAAATTTAACATCAACTAACCGATGAAACCAATTGTTTTAGGGCTAGATGCTTTAAGGTGCTAGCCAACCCTCTAAAGTTAAAATATAAGAATTTCATCAGGAGCCAGAGACAAGGGTATGCACCACTCTAAGTACCCATTCCAGAGAGGTTTTTAAAGGTCATTATATCCAGGCTTACATGAGCCTTTTATTTTGAAATATTAGACTAAGGGCCTCTCATGTTTTTGGCAATCTTATATGGAGAAGGAGGTCCAAGACCTCAGATGGATTCGAGGGAGGAATTCTCTTTAGATTTTCAATGTAAGCTATACCAAGGGATCCATTAGAGGTAGATGAGGAATCATCATTAACTGAAAGAGAGAGGGATGGAGTCGCACAACATGTAGGAAAAAAATTGGGAGGACAACTGAGGAAAATTCCCTGAACAGACCCCCTTCCCTTCCAGAAAAATATTCAACAGACAATAGCACAACCAAAAAAAACATACAAAACTGATAATGGACGAAACATAAGGTAAAGTAAGGGAAAGAGTACCCGGAGCGGATGGACCGGAGAGAGGATTTTTCACCAAACCCCGGCTCCTCTCGATAAAGAGAGGATACCATCATCTTAACAAAATAGGATCCATTTCAATATCCCATAATCTTGAGAAAACCTAACTCACCTCAGACTCATTGTTAAATATCAGAGCAAACCATCCTCTCGATAAAGTGTTGATTACCAGGAGAAAAGGAATTTTGTGCCCCCAAAATTATTTTTCCCATGCTTGTAACTTAGCTACAAAGTAATTACTTACCCTGACATGACCCACTAAAACTCTTCCCATTGTATCCATGACTTCGTTCAACTAAATTCTTTCCCCTACAATAATACTTTTAACAACCTCCCTGACTTTAGCACATTTAACCTTATTTCTCACCTTGGGCTGATTTTTTGATGGATCAACAGCCACAGATGGAGTTATCGAAGGATTTGAAACTAGATGAGAAAACCCATCTCTAAATTCATCCTGGGTGTCCTTATCTTGAATATATTGCATAGGACCTAAAGCTTTATAAACCCCAATCTCTCTCTTGAATTCAGCCCCAAAGCCTCCAGCAGCAGAAATTCCAGAAGTTCCATTTTGATGAGCCAAAGAAGATGACCCCTCTCCCACCCTTGGATGACCTCCAATCTCCTGAAAAACTACCCCAATTTGGTTGGCAGCAAAAAAATCTGGGATCCCTCGACTCATTAGCCCTTGAAACTAGTTATGCATAGTTTGAAAAGTCTGATAAGAGACCCCTGTGTCCGCAGAGGACAAAGGCATCCATACCTGGAAATCATAACTTAAACATGCAAAAAACCATAAATATGGTTCAACCTCGTGGAAGGAAACCGTAGAAGAGAAAAAATTATTTTTTTGAGCCAGTAACCCTTCGACCAAAACCAGGATGGATTCAAAACTCGCGAGATACGAGGGGTAGATTTAAAAACTTCCTCTATTTTTGAATGTTGATGTGGAGGAGATTGTTATATGGACATATATTCAAAAGGATCAGAATAATATTCTACCTCGTCCTCCATACTACCGAAAATTGTTCTGATCCTCCAATTTCGTTTAACCACGACTACACAAAAAAAAGAAACCCACAAAACCTTCTACCGCCCATTCCAGACCCTAGGATTTCGCCTCTGTTACTACATACTTTCCTCACGTCGGCATAGGGCTTTACCACTGATACCCAATAGCCACAACTAGCGAAAAACCCTAATCCCCAAACACATGCCATTTGAATTGCCCGTCTTTCGCTTACCTTCGGATGCACTGAAACTCCCTTCACCGTACGACTATGACCTCAGACTACATCGAAAATCCACCTATCTGTTGCACTATAATTACTGCAGCCATGAAACCTCGCCACTGCAAAGCCATCAAACATTTAGCTTCCATCTCTCCCTCCAATTCATATAAAAGGTTACCTTTAAATATTAAATAATAATTATGTAATAAGTAAATATTGTATTAATAAACTAACTGTTAAAGATTTAATATTTTAATTACTATATTAATGTATTAAATGATATTTCAATTAATTAAATTTTGTTTAATTATTTAATTAATATTATTAATGTAATTAAGACTATTAAATTATCAATGATATATCCATTTTATTAATGTAACATCATTAATATTATAAATATGATTAATAATTTTTTTATAATTATTAATAATATTATTATTATTAATTTTATTAGCATCAATATTAATAATATATATATTTTTTAAATATTTTCAATAATAATAATATTAATATTGAAATTCAAAAATAATAATGTAACAATAATATAATATTAACCTAAATTTAATAATGTATCAATAACATAATATTAACTCTATGTTTTGATATCATCTATTTTTCTAGTTGATAAAAATAAAGAATGTATATAAATGTTAGAATCCACTTGTAATAGGAATTAGATGTGTTGCACTTAATGTCTTAAAACTTAGGTGACAAAAATTTGATTGTTTGCCATGCTAAGATGATGTGAAGATTCAAATATGTCGTATTATAGTTGTAGAATGATATGAACTAAAAGAAGAAAAGATTAAGTAAATATATTATTATAAAGGTAATAGTATATGTTTTTTAAAATATATTAAAATATTATTAATCATTACTATACTAACTTAATAATTCTCGGATCTGGGTGATAGTTTAGGCAAGCCATTTAGCGCACAGGCCACGTGCGAGGCACACCCTCCCACGGCAAATGATGATGCTCCTTGGTTTGGAACGACGGCACCATGACTGGCTGCCATCACCTCACAGCTACAGATGGCAGTTAATACAATTAATGCATAGGAATTCCACCAATTGGGCTCTCTATTTCAGGAGCAAGGCTTTAAGTCCTCCCCTGCTCCCTCTCTCCCGCATTTTCCTCCTGTGTTGTTCCATCTCGGCTCTCCCTCACAGCTCTACCCGCACTCTGCATCTCAACCCTGCCTCCAGTTTCACTAGCAGCTCCATTGCCCCACACCAGCGACAGAAACCACGTCGTGGCAACGTCATAATCACTCTTCCAGCTCAACTGAACCGTGACACAACGCTCGGGCATTTCAATTCTGATAATGAGCCCTCCTCCACCTCCAACACCCCTCCTGCAACTTCACCCTCTGCACACCCTAGTGCAGAAGCCTCCCTCATCTCCAGCTCTAACCCCTCCCTGCAAAGCCCACTCAGAGTCAAGTGGAAATATCGCAAGTCGACCATCCCCCGCTCTCTGACACCTCCTCCAAAGAAGCACGAGCGCCTGCCTGTAAATGCCTCTTCAATGTACATTCCAAACCTATCGCATTTCTCAGCTGACGAAATTTGGAGCAAGGTTAACGAGAATGAAGCTCCGCCCAAGGTTGCGTACGTCTTCACTGAGGAGGAGGAACAAATAGTGTGCATCTATGGATTCCCAGTGACAGAAGAAGAACCGACAGGACCTTAAGCGGACCAGAATGAAGAGGCCAACAAGGATTGAAGGTCATGGTTTATGCACCATAGTTATCTTTTGGATATATCTGACATATTTATTTTTTCCAGTTTTCATTAGTGTTTTAGAAAGGCTAGTTGTTTCAGACTTCTCTGGACTATTAATGGGTTGGTTTCCCTGTCAAGGGCAGCCCCTTATTTTTTTATTTTGGAGACAAAAGCGAGCAAGAATAGGCTAAATTCCTTAGCTCTGACTATGGAATGTATTATATTTTTCTAATTAATAGAATTTAAACCAACTTACAAAATATATATATATATATATATTATTATAAATCTAAAATAATATTATTATATTATTATTAAATCTAAACCTAAACCATAACCTAATATTATTAAACCTAACTTGGGCCAGATTCCACATTGGAAGTGTAATATTCCCAATTAGCAATAGCTAATTGGAATATTAATTCAGACATATTTTGCCACCTATGGTTAAATGGAAATAATAGTGAGCGGGACGTGACTCATCCAAGCGCGGGAAGGTAAGTACGCGGCTGAGTTGGCAGCGTGGGGCCGAGAGGGGCTGCGCGGGAAAGCGGAAGTCAAGGGCTCATGACGAAGGCCGCATACAAAAGGAAGGGAGCCACCATGTTTTGGACTACTGTTGATGTTTATGAAATTGTTATTGGTCGCTAAGACTTAAGCACATCAGTTGTTTAGCCAGTCTGCAACATTGTTTAGTGCGCCGAGTGTCTCTGAGCGGAGATATCAACCTCAGCCCCAGGGGACTTCGAGTGCCTGCTCGGGTGAGGTAGTTCTATCATTGTCTTGCAGGAGGATCGGGTTTGGACTCATTGCAGAGAAGTGTCTGGAGTGGCGGCGCAGTCTGTGTGGGAAGACCGCAGCCCATCTCGTGTGAGCACTGTATTGGTTCATACCGGAGGTTTTGGGTCTAGAGGTTGTAGCAGAGACAACCCGTATCTATTGAGGGCATTAGACAGGATTGTCATAACACCTCGGAGAGTTTTTTTCAGCCGCAGCATGACAGCAGCTATACGACAGTACATTCTAGCTGCTTGAATGCAGAATGGTGCACCGTCGTTACTCTGTTATCTCTTGAATACCTTTTGATTTACCATGGGAAAGTTTTGGGTGCTATCACCTGCGCATGTATTGTATTTCCTTATAATTTCCCGACATAATAAAATGGCTCAGTGATCTCTCTATTTAATGTGTATCTGTTGCATAGGCTGTCCCTGTTATTTTATATGTCGCTTCTATTATTCTATGTGTTGTTGAATATTTCCTGAATGAGGCATTCCAGTGCTATACCATTAGCCGTGTTTTATTAATATCCTTAAATAGGAATATTACAGGGAATTTTATCTACACTGCTCACTCCTCATTGCTCCGTGGGTGGTCTGGGCCCGTTCCCATCCTGACTGTTGTTTTTCCTGGACACGACATTCTCCTCGCTGCCCGGCATTCGCTCTAACCTGCTCCCCACTATTTTTTTTATTGGAGCTCAACTGAGCTTTCGTCTACCCGCTTGGCGACACAGTCTTCCACCAGCTGTTTATTACATCGTGATAGTTTTTTCGTTGGCGGGAATCACGAATACTGCCTATGGCTTATTTTATCGGGCATTCCATCCTATCTGACTGCTCTTTTTAGGCTCACCAACACCGACTGATGTGGTTTTCACTGCTTGTATCCCCAGCGGTCATGAGCAGATACGAGGAGGAACTTGACTCTTCTGCCGACCCTCTAGAGGGTGTCGAGATATGGGGAGATCGACTGAGTGATGATGTGGCTGCCATGGTGGATGGGGAGTCAGCTCTGTCTCTGCACTGGACTGATCAGTCACTACCCATTTCGCCTATGGTTTGTTCTGACCTCGTTTTGAATCGGTTGGAATCTCTGTCCTTCTCGATTTCGTCGACATTCATGTTGCATCTCTAGGAGCTTCAAGCCCAAGAGACCCTTGACCTGCCATCACACAACATCACTATGTCGGGCTTTTGTGCTGCTTGTGCACCCGCCATTATCTATGTTGAAGCATTGGTCTTCGAGGATCTCTACATCGGTGAGGCGGGAGATTATCAACAGCCCGTCTCTTCTTTTGTTGCATCCTCGCAGATTGTGGCATCGGGTTGCTTTGAGGACTTACTCATTGATGCTCCAACTGCAGACGGACAACACTCATTTGATTCTAACAGACCTGTTGATTCAAGAGTGACCACAGAGGTTTCGAATCTGATTAGAAGCAAGAAACCTCCCTGCTACACAAAAAATCAGAACAGTCGCAATTCAAATTTTGGGCCGGACAGGGGTATGGAAAATATTGAGATGACGACGGAAACGGTATTAGTGGGCAAGGTTCGGGGAAGAAAATAAACTACTACCAGGCTTAAAATTTGGATAGAGGAACTTTGGCACAGTCACATGTAACACCTTCCTGGAGTTCTGATCATGAACAGGGGTTGGTTCGCCCTCACTTTCTCTCAGCCAGCTTTGGTGGATTGGATTATATCCAAGTATTGGCACATCGAGATGCATCCAGTACTGTTGAAGCGCTGGTCCCCTCTATTTGATATGAATAAGGAGAATTATGGGGTGGGACCAATTTGGATGCATCTTCCTGGCCTGCCACTACAATTTTGGAACGAAGCCTCCCTCTGCAGAATTGGGGAGGATTTTGGTCATTATCTTGATCATGACAGATCCTATTTGGAGACGGGCATCATATCTGTCGCTAGCATTTTGGTTTTCCTCGACATGAGGGATGGTCTTCATGATCACTACAACGTGTTCTTTGATGGCATGGTCTGGCAACAGTTACTAGATTACGAGGGGGTACCCTTTCGATGTCGGCGATGTCATTTGGTTGGACATCTCTACAAAGATTGCCCTGTCATGGGAGGTGTGGCTCCCCTCACCAAAAATTTTGTGCACATGGCCACACAAACCAATCCAGTTATTTTTATCTCAACACCGAAGGCAGACCCTGTGGGTGCTCAAGCTGAACTCGAGGAGTTGCTGTCGTCTTGGCCGATCACTCAAGCTCGGACGCACAGCCATGCCGTCTTCACTACTCAGAGGAAATCTGCTCCTATATCGGGTACTACTTCGCCCCCTCCTACCATTTGTGCTTATTTATCTTCTACTTTATCTAATCTATATCATCACGTCATTTGTACTCTAGAATCCCTTTATTGCTCTGTTGCATCTGTCCCCCCCCCCTCTCTATCCCGCCCACCTTACCCCACATGTCTGCGGCGACCTCTTCCCCTTCCCCTCAAATTATCTCTGACTCGTCCTCCGTCAGTCACCATTACTACCTGCACTCATCCGTCCACTTGACTAACCAGGCCACCCTTGGCATTGAATCGGATTCGAGCCTATCAATTTTTAAATTGCAGGGCAAGCCATCTGTCGTTTCTAAGGCCATCTGCAAGGCCAATTTGGAGGTGGTTGCAGGTACACAGTCCTCTATTCTACGAGTTCTTAGAGAAAGAAAACTTAGTGACGTGGTTCCATTATTATTTGTCTTTCATCTAAATGCAGGGGCCCAGCCAGCCCGAACAAAAAATTGGCTCTTAGGAGCCTTCTACTCACTACTCGCATTGATGCACTTTTCCTTCAAGAAACATTGTGGAAGGTACCTCCATCTCCAAGATTTTATCTACACTCCTTCCGGATTGGACATTTGTGACAATTGATGCCCGAGGTTGGTCGAGGGTTTGTGCTTTAGGCATTAACAACAAGACCACTCGGTTAATGAATTTTTGGGGTCGGGTGGGTGCCATTGGTGCGGAAGTTAGCACTTGTGATTTTGAACATCCCATTACCCTGATCAATGTATATGGTCCTTGCAATCACAGAGAGGATTTCTGGGATTCTTTGCTGCACTGCACTCTACTCCAACAAAACAACATCATACTTGGCGGGGATCTGAACTTCTCTATTGGCATCTCAGAATCTTGGGGGCCACAAGCCATTCCAGATCCTCTATCAAATTTATTCGCCAATCATTTGGAATTGGCTGATTTAATTTATATAGATATGCACAAGAAGACACCTACATGGAGGAACAAGCGCATAGGGGAGGCAACCCTTGCACGAAGACTTGATCGATTCCTTATTAAGCAACCACTATATAATCTCATTGCTAGATCTAGATAATGGGTGGGTTCAGGCGGTGCCTCAAATCACTCTCCGATCTATTTGGAATTTTTGGCTAGTGAACAGAAACCCCATGCTCCATTCAAATTTAATGTTGGTTGGCTACAGGAACCTGAATTCCAATTGTTGGTCAGACAAGAGTGGCAGCACTGCAATCAATTTTGGACCGGGAACCCTCTAGAGTTTTCAATGATAATCTCAAGCGTATCAAAGAAAACACTATTAGATGGGCTAGACACAAAAGGATACTCAAGGATGAGGAACTCAAAAGGACTGAATTGGAAATTACACATCTTACTGGTCCGAATTATTTGGGCTTTCACTCCACGTCTACAAAAGAGCATCTGATTTTTATGGAAACCACTATAGCCCCCATCCTCCGTAAAAGGGAGGAGGAATGGCGATTAAAAAGCAGGGCCATTTGGTTGAAATCCGGAGATGAAAACACTAATTTATTTCAACAGAGTGCCAAAGGCAGAAGGATCATAAATACTATTTGGGAAATTTTGGATAATACTATTTATGTGGCCAAATCCCATGCACAACTTGCAGATCTGGGAATCCAGCATTTCTCAAATCAATACAAAGCACCACTCAATATATATCTGCCAGAAATTATGCACATTGCTCGCACTTTTCATAGATTTTTTGATGAGGAGCAATTGGAGGATCTTAATGCACCGGTTACCTTAGGCGAGATTGAAGGTGTTTTAAAATGGTTTAAGAAGGAAAAAAGTCCTGGGCCGGATGGATGGCCCATCGAATTTTATCTATATTTCTTTGATCTTATTGGTATGGATCTCCATATGGTCATCGAAGAAAGCAGAACAACTGGTCGAAACTATGATGGTTTCAATTCCACATTCATTTCTCTGATCCTGAAATTCGATCACCCATCTACCTTCCACGATTTCAAACCTATATCCCTCTGTAACTGCATATATAAAATTATATCCAAAATCATTGCAAATTGTATTAAACCCATTCTCTCCTCACACATTTCCAAGGAACAATTTGCATTTCTCCACCACAAATAGATTCATGAAGCCATTGGCACTGCACAAGAGGTCATGCATTCCATTAAAACTAAAAAACTCAAGAGCACCATTCTAAAATTGACCTTGCCAAAGAATTTTATCATGTTAATTAGAATTACATTCACCTTATTCTCATACAGAAGGGTTCCCCACATTCTTTCACTAATTAGATTATGGGTTGCATCATGAACGCCACCTATAGTATCCTTATAAATGGGGCAGCTACTGATTTCTTTCATGCTGGTAGGGGTCTCAGGAAAGGATGCCCCCTCTCACCACTCCTTTCCTCCTTGTTATGGAAGGCCTCTCTTCTCTTATAAAACTGGCAAAGGATGATGGTAACATTCCTGGTATTCGATTAAATGAATTCTTACAACTGACTCATTTATTATTTGTTGACAATGTTATTATATTTTTGGATGGCTCTTGCCAGGACAAATCACAATTTGATATCATCTTAAAAAAAATTTGCAAAGCTACTGGTATGGCTCCCAACAACAGAAAATACACTATAATAATGACTAGGTGTTCGGTTAATGAAATGGGGCATGCCATGAGGAACTTCCCTTTTGAGCGCAGTTTCATTGAGGAAGGTCTAAAATACCTTGGTTTTCACCTTAAGCCGAATGACTATCAGATCAAGGACTGGAACTGGTTGATCACCAAGGTGGAGCGCAGAATCAATATCCGGCATCATAGGTGGCTCTCGCGGGCGGGCAGATTATTTTTAACCAAATCTGTCATGGAGGCCATCCCTGTATACTGGATGTCCCTCGCTTGGCTACCGAAGGGTGTTACCAACCGAATTCAGCAGATTTGCAGACAATTCCTCTGGAGGAGTTTTGGTAGAGAGCGAACATTTGCTTGGGTGGCTTGGGATCATATCAGCATGCCCAAGGATTGGGGTGGATGGGGAATTAAGGATCTCTCCTTATTTGCTATTGCCCTAGCTGCAAAATTGGGTTGGCACCTCATTTTTGGTCAAAGCCTATGGAAAGAGGTTACTATCTCCAAATACATCGCTCCCCGGTCTACATTGGACTGGATCAGAGGCTCCATTCAACATTGTCCAGGGTCTTCGATCATCTGGAAGGCCATCGCAAAGTCTACCATCTAATACAGCAAGGTTTGACATGGCACATTGGATCCGGATCTAAGGTCTATTTGGGTGCGGACTCTTGGTCGGGCAGTGGGCAGAATTACAAACTGCCACAGGACATCATACAGCATCTGGCCCATTCCGGATATCTATATCTTTCACAAGTGGCTAATCCACCTCAGACTAATTGGGTTGCACAAAGCTGGCTATCAGCTCAGGATCTTCATATTCCCATTGATCACCAACCCTACTGGAATCGATTCATCAGAGCATTCAGGCCTCACACATTCGACTCACTGATCATGAGGATGACCTTTTGTGGGCTCTCTCGCCCAGCAGTAAATATTCCCCGAAACTTGGATATATCACCCTCTGTGCAGCTAGGGAACCTCCAAATAAACAATGGTGGTGGCACTCGATTTGGAAATTGCAGGCTCCTCACAAAACACGACTACTCATGTGGTTCATTCTCAATAATTGCATTCCTACCATTGACAATCTTCACCGACGGGCCATCCAGGGTCCATCCAGATGTTGTTTTTGTTTTTCTCATATGGAAGATGTCCAACATATCTTCCTCAATTTCCCTGTCATCGAGGAATTATGGTGCTCGGTTTCACATGCACTGGGTTGCTCACTCACCTGGCACGGCACATCTATATCAGCGGCCTGGACAGCATGGTGGCATGCTGCTACTTGTGCCAAACTTTGGAACTTACCATTGGTGATAGCCTGGGGCATCTGGACCAATCGGAATCGTTTCACCTTCGATGGGGTGCATGTGGTCTGGGACCACATTTGTTCTACCATCATTTCTACTTACAGTCTCATTCCTGATGTTGATCACCACTCCCGCTAAAAGGAAATCATCCCTGAAGTTATTGAAAACACTTACCCATGGGCATATTTTGACGAGGCATAGAACAATCATGGGTGTGGGGGGTGTGGTTTTACATTTATCTGCCACTCATTTCTTTCACCTTAATATGGGGCTGGGTCCGGGGACTAATAATTTTGTTGAACTCCTCAACCTTCGGCTTCTTCTACTTTTTACCCGAGAACAAGGATGCAACAGATTACAGATATTTGGGGACTCACAAATTGTCATTAATTGGTTCAATTCACAATCACAGTGCCATTCACACACACTTGTTACATTATTGAGAGAGGTGCTTCTACTGAAATCATTTTTTGACATTATCTCTGTCACTCACATTTACAAGCAGCGGAACCAAGTGGCAGACAAGCTTTCCAAGGAAGCATCGGAGTTAGAGTGGGACTGGTGGCTTATCATGGAGCATGATGGGGCGCAGGTGTTCCAATTTTATCATCTACCCTTCATAGATGACATAAAGGATATGGAAGTAGTCACTCCAGGACTACAATTTTGTTATCATCATCATTTTTGGCGATATTTATTTTATCATGTTGAGAGTACTCTATCTTTCAACAGTATTTTTACCGGCTGCTACCATGTACTATTGTACATATTTTGTGATTAGATATAGGTTTATTTTCACTGTTATTAGCTGATTATCAGACAACTATTTGTCTCTTCGGAGTTGATATAAAACCATGGACTTTTTTATTATTATCTGTAAAATATAACATATAATTTTTCTTACATATTAATAAAAAATTACGACTTTTTTCCTGAAAAAAACAAATTATTAAACCTAACCCTCCATTTAATATTATTATTAAAATAGCATACCATGAAACTAATATTCAACCTATATAAACCCAATCTTCAAATCCTTATCCCTCAATTCACAAAATAGTTTATACGTATTCACAAAATAGTTTGTGAATTAGCAAACTAGATATAAAATATTAATACCTATTACTAATAAATGGTTCAAATATATAAATACGTACTTATGGGACCCTTGGCATCTATGTAACGGCCAAAATAAATGGATTTCCCGAGATGATGTATAGTAGTGTGGATTAAAACATTCAGGAAAAATTGAACATACCCCTCCACCGAATCCATAACGCTACAAGGAACCGCACAAACTGAACCATCATTGAATATAACACTGCAGAGAGGGGACTCGAGATCCAAACTATAAGCCTTTTGCTGTATATAACACCAATATAACATTTAATAAAGGGTATATTTATTAAAATAAATATTTATGAAAACGAATTGTTATATAAAATACCAAATCAAGTCTCATAATATTTAATACAAAGTACATTTATTGAACCTAAATATTTTTTTTACTAATAAAAATTTACAAGACAATAAATATAGTCATTCATATATTATCTTATATTATTTTCAATTTGACATTTTTAATTAATAATTAGATAATGAATTTAACATAAAATAAATAATAACATATTTTTTAGTTACAATATTCAGTTAAATTAATTTATTGGCATAAATCATTTGAATTTATTTTTAAATATAATTTATTTATTTAGACAATGTTTAATTTATTTATTTTTCATGTTTTTTTATATTTATGTTGCATTTCAAAATTTATATATTTTAATTTTTAATACAATTTTTTACATAATAATAATTTAACTTTAAGAGATATAAATATGAAATTATATGATATTATTTGTAAAACTATTTTAAAATAAGTTTATGATTACTATAAAGCATATTTTATATATACATATATTTTAGGTTTGAAAAAAAAAAAAAAAATCCTCAATTTCATCTATTAAATTTGATAAGAATATTTCTCACGTTGCAAAGAATGGAAAATCGAAAGCCTGTTATGAAACCTATCCGCATAAAAATAAACCCAAAATAAATTAACTAGTAATTGCACTAAATGTTGCAAAGGAAACGTCGTAAGTCGATAGCATATGAAAAAAACATAAATGAAGAGTGATGTGATATGTTATAGTCCCTTATAAGCACATAGAACATAACATATTGCAATATACTTTGTAATACATTGGTTCATTTATCTGAATTACATTAGTTGAGATTGTTAATAATGTATTCCTTTAAAATTATTAACATCTACCTTGAATTTGGAAACATGCAGACAAAAGAGAAACACTTTGGCAATATGCCCATCATATGCATTTGGTGAAAAAGAGAAATGGCCTCCCAACCAAGACCATGGATTCCATAGGCAACAAAATGCATTTGGTGAAAAAGAGAAATGGCCTCCCAACCAAGACCATGGATTCCATAGGCAACAATTATTGCACTTCATGATACCGCAGTTGGCATATGTGTCAATTAGGGTTGTTATTGTAACAAGATATCCACTTTTAATTATAGAACCATGAATCAAATTACATTGTTTCTGAGATGATAAATGAGCACATTCCAAGAGCACACTTACCAAAGTGATTGAGTTAGGTTTCACATCAAACCCATTTTGGGTATACCCACCAATCATTGTACCCCAGGAAATTATATTTTTCTTAGAGTCTAATGGAAAAATTGTCATGCAATCTCTATAACCCCACAATCATTGTACCCCAGGAAATTATATTTTTCTTAGACATCTAATGGAAAAATTGTCATGCAATCTCTATAACCCCACATTTAGCATATTATGATAGCATTCAACACTCAAAAATCTGACTCGAAGTATCTTCTAATTATGAAATCATGGATCCACTTGCAACCCCTAAATGGGCACATGATTAGGTGGTAGGATTTTCTTAGAAGACCTGTATAACAAACCTGGACAAGATGGATATGGCCTGACTACTGGTGGCATCTAGTCTAGCTAAGAAAGAAAATATTTGAGACATATTTTGGGATTGCAAATTGACCAGACCACGTTGGTCTTATACAAGGCAGTGGCTTGATGCTCTACTCTTTTCTATTTGTTAAAATTGAGATATAAAGCTACTTCAGAAAGTTCTAAAAAGGATTTGAATAGGATAGATTTCCATGGTTTCTTACATGACTAAGAAGTTACACAAATTTGTGTTTAGAGCCTTTTAATAGGACAGGCTTTGACAGACGTACTAGCTGTTGCTTCTTGTGGCGTGATGCTCTACTCTTTTCTATTTGTTAAAATTGAGATATAAAGTTGCTTCGGAAAGTTCTAAAAAGGATTTCAATAGGATAGATTTCCATGGTTTCTTACATGAATAAGAAGTTACACAAATTTGTGTTTAGAGCCTTTTAATAGGAGAGGCTTTGACAGACCTGCTAGCTATTGCTTCTTATTACAATTATAGTTAAGTGTTATCCTCTTCTAAGATTCTATTGGAGGTAGCCAATATATGCTACTTATTAAAATAGGCACCACTGGCATACCCCTCCCTAAGTAGGTTGGACACCTCAATGGCTTCCAACACCAAGTGAAAACGCGTGTTTGAGGGATTTTAACTTTCGTTAAAAATACAACACCCAAATTTATGTTATCATAACAAAACCCAACAACAAGCTTTATTAGTAGAAATTTGGTATATTTTCTCTTTGCATCTGAATAACAACCTGTCAACAACACCCACTGCAAACATGGATTTGGCGAATTTTAGCTTTAATGGAAAACAACAGCACTGCAAATAGGGATTTGGGGCAATGAACTTTAGTGAAAAATACGAATGCCCAGGTTTATATTACCATGACAAAACCTAACAGTAAGCTTATATTAGTAACCATGCGGTCATTTGTTTTTTCTTTGCATCTGGGTAACTAACCTGTCAGCATTATGAAAGCAAAAACACTGAGACAAGAAAGTTCTCATTACAGAAATATGAATTACAACATCCACTTTGTTATTAATAAAAATATAATGTTCAGTGTTCAAAAAATATAATGTAGCAGAGAGATCTAAGCAGTGAAATATCCGATGATTTTTTTATAGAAAAAGAGAAAAATAAAGCGAGGATTCATAGGAGCATGCCAACTGGAATCTAAGCGACTGGAATCAAAAGCTCCTATAAATCTGAAATTTCAGAGACAGTATACCAATTCTACTTTTTTTCCAGGAAACAAAAGATGCACAAAACATTAAAAAGAGAATTAAAAAACCTGTAAGGCAAACGCAAATGCAGTGCAATGCAATGCATCTGGGCATGTTATTTTCCCCAGTTGATCATCTCCTTGTAGCGCATGATAGACTCAAGCCACTAAAACTTGAGCTACTTCTTGAAATTGTGGATGAAGTCGTCGGCCTTGGAATTCACTTCTTCGGTATCTTTAGGGCCATTGTCATCTGAATCCACAGCGTGCACAACTTCAGAGGTAGCTTCCAAGACTGTAAGGGCCTAGCTGTCAAAATGACTGAAAGGAGAGTCAAAAGTCTCGGATTTCTTGAGTTGTTGTGGCAGAGGAGGAGCTCGGAGATCTCCAGTAGGGGGTGTGTCTAATTTTGTTCTGCCCAACCCATTAGATATTTTTTTCTTTTGGGTTTTCTGAGAAGCCCCATCACTCTTAGCCTCCACTTTGGGTTTCCTTTCCTCTGCCATTTTCACCATTGTTTTTTCTTCTTCAACCATAACATTAGCTGGAATTTTCTCTTCCTCTGATACAACATTATCTAGCATTTTATCTTCTTCTGATACAACATTATCTGGAATTTTCCCTCTTTCTTCTTCTACCCTATTTTCAAATTCAACTACCTCCTCAACCTTAACTCTAGAAAAACTATAGCTGCTCAGTATGGATAAAAGAGATGGGTTTCTTGTGAAGTCCTTGTTGCTAATGTTGGTGTTATTACTCTGATGCATTCCAAAAGTAATAACAGTGGTTCCAATCACAACATTCACAAACAAAAACAGCATTGTGGGAGTGAACCAGCTTGCCATAGCAACCCACATTTGAGACAGAGCTTCCATGACTCTCCTGCAATATACAAACCTCAAGATATCAAGATACCTTTCTCAGCTGGGCTTGAAGATCCCACAGCTCCCCTTCTGGTAAACTAAAACAAAAAAAATATTTGTATATGTAGCTCGAATCCTTAATTCGGTCCGTCCTATCCTTATATTAATTATAATAACTACTACGAGCCTTCTAGTTGCATTCTCATCCCGAAGTCTGTTTGTGGCGTTGTTGAGCTCCCTGTAAGTGAATCTACTGGGCTAGAACTCCTGCTTCCATTATTCTATCTTTTCTCTGTATTTCACTCTTACCAAAAACACAATGGCAGTGGCCAGCGAGAGGACCAGAGTGGCCACTGTAACGACGATAATAAATCCCCAACGTGGCCAGATGGTAACTGAAAGAAGATGCGAGATTTCCTTCCGTACTGAAGCTCCACGCGAGAGCGCGATGGTCTACAACGAGAGTTGAGGTAGTGATCCAAGTGGATATCGGTGGCCTCCCACCTATACCATTTGGACCCGCAGCATCAATTCTTTCAGTTTTTCAGCTTCAGCACAGCTTACTATTTATAGCAGGTTTTCGGGTCCTGCACACCCGGAGCCGTTTTGGGGCATTAATAATCCAAGTAGATATTGGTGGCCACCCATCGAGTCCATTTGAACCCCCACCATCAGTTATTTCAGTTTGTAAGTTTCGGCACAACTTACTATTTTTAGCAGTTTTTTGGGTCTTAAACTTCCGGAGCCGTTTTGAGGCCCTAAACGACATTTTTTGGGAAAACGGAGAGGCAACATGATCATGGACGTGTTGCTCGTTCAAGGGTGTACTCCTCGGAACGGATCTAACAAGATATGGTAAGCGTCAAACGGAGATCGGATGCCAAAGTTACGTCCCCGGGAAGTTGAACCACCAATTTACCCAAATGGGGCCCACAGTTTTGGCGCTTCATCTCCTACGGTTAGGGTTTTGGACCTTTCGGATTCTACATTGTTCTCAACAATAAATAGGCCCTCGAGCCTCATTGTAATACAGTTCAGGGGGCTGGGAGCCGATACATCTCTTCTCAGAGATAAGCGCTACCAGTGCCCTAGCTCGCCACATCTCTATCATGTCTGCATTGTAACACAGTTCAGGGGCTGGTAGCCACCACATCTCTTCTCAGGGATACGCTGCCAGTACCCTAGCTCATCTATTTCCATTATGTCTGTAATAGGCCTGCGAGCCTCAATGTAACACAGTTCAGAGGCTTGTGTACGCTACATCTCTTCTCAGAGATACACTACCAGCGCCCAGCTTGTTTCCATTATGTTTGTAAGCTTATTACATTCATTCTTTTATTAATAAAATAAAGCATTATTTCCGCTGCATCTCTGTATCTATGGTTATATCTGTATTCTGTTGCGTTCCTGCATAAATCCAGATCAGTGGTATCAGAGCGGGTCTGCTTTTTCTCTGTTTTTCTTTTCATATCCCCAACGTTGCTAGGGTATAAGGAGTTCAACCACGTAACCCCGATGACCGCCCATGGCGGAAGGAAAGAAAGACGAGGGAGCAGGAGATCCTATCAAAATCTTTCTCGAGGACGCCCTCGAGAAATAAAGGAACGCGATGATGGATAAGTTTGACCAGATCCTTCAATGGTTGCCCACCGATGGCACATCTAAATCCAACATGTCCGCCAACAAGTCCTTGACATCCTAGACAAATCCAATACCAAGTTCAGCAAAATTCACCCCCATGGTGGAACTTCGCATAATGGAGACCATTGTACTTCTAAGAGGAGGAATGATCCCGGTGTTCTCCCGGTGGCCTCCCACCTATTCCATTTGGACCCGCAGCATCAATTCTTTCAGTTTTTCAGCTTCAGCACAACTTACTATTTATAGCAGGTTTTCGGGTCCTGCACACCCGGAGCTGTTTTGGGGCATTAATAATCCAGGTGGATATTGGTGGCCACCTATCGATTCCATTTGAACCCCCACCATCAGTTATTTCAGTTTGTAAGTTTCGGCACAACTTACTATTTTTAGCAGTTTTTTGGGTCTTAAACTTCCGGACCCGTTTTGAGGCCCTAAACGACGTTTTTTGGGAAAACGGAGAGCAACATCAGTCCATGGATCGATGTTTCTCATTCAAAAGTTGTACTCCTCAGACAGATCTTTCTAACGAGCTATTGAGAGCGTCAAACAGAGATCGGATGCCAAAGTTACGTCCCTGGGAAGTTGAACCACCAATTTACCCAAACGGGGCCCACAGTTTTGGCGCTTCATCTCCTACGGTTAGGGTTTTGGACATTTCAGATTCTACATTGTTTCTCAACAATAAATAGGCCCTCGAGCCTCATTGTAATACAGTTCAGGGGGCTGGGAGCCGATACATCTCTTCTCAGAGATAAGCGCTACCAGTGCCCTAGCTCGCCACATCTCTATCATGTCTGCATTGTAACACAGTTCAGGGGCTGGTAGCTGCCACATATCTTCTCAGGGATACGCTGCCAGTACCCTAGCTCATCTATTTCCGTTATGTCTGTAATAGGCCTGCGAGCCTCAATGTAACACAGTTCAGAGGCTTGTGTACGCTACATCTCTTCTCAGAGATACGCTACCAGCGCCCTAGCTTGTTTCCATTATGTTTGTAAGCTTATTGCAGTCATTCTTTTATTAATAAAATGAAGCATTATTTCTGCTGCATCTGTGTATCTATGGTTATATCTGTATTCTGTTGCATTCCTCCATAAATCCGGATCAGGTAGTTACACGAAAATCCATGAAACATTTTCTCTTGCATAACATTATTCTATAGAGAAATTTTCCTCGCAAACCATAACATTGGTTGGTTGGCGATCAAATTCTTCAGAGAGATAACTTGAGCAATGAACATCCATACCCAAGCAAGTTGAATGGTTTTTGTTATGGATTTCCTAAAATCTCACTGGAAAACTCGGGAAAAAAAGGATTTAGACCCTGTACAATTTGAATATGAGACCAGGCGTGGTCATACCATGAGTATATGAAAAATGGAGAAACGCTAACATCTTAGGTGGTTATTCTAAATGGAGAAAGCCTAACAGTTTAGGTGGTTACGGGAACCACCAAGGGAATCATCCCCACCTCGTTCAAGAATGATCATGGTTGATTATTATCGTATAGTTGATGGTGAACAACTATCAGCTGAACCATACACAATTTTTAACAAATACTTTATCAATCCGATGGTAGACAATTTTCTAATTGTCTAACATGTAATCTAAGGGTGCAGAAAAGGTACACATGTCCAGCTAGGAAAGTTGTTTTCAAATAAGAACGTCTTACGACGTAAATATATAAATTATTCCATGCAGACATAATTAACCATGTTAATAAACATACAAATATAATTTTTTTAAACGTTTTTATGCACTCACCCACTTTTAAAAGGGGTGGTGTACCGTTACGTACGCCAAAAAAATAATTTTAATAATTTTTCCCATATTCTTTTATGGGAAAAATGATTTGGGATTTTTTTTTGAAATTTTAACAAGTTAGTAATAAAACACGAAAATGGATATTGTGATTTGAAAAAAAAAAAAAAAATCAAATTATATTACTAAGATATTAAATTTTTAATGAAAATATAAAGGATACAAGGGGACAATAATTTAGTGAAGGATTATGCACTTTTAATTTCGTAATTAGTTTGAAGATAAGGAAATTAAAGTCTAATAGTGCTCAAAGGTTCTAGTTTGATCATCAAATATATGGTCATTGGTAATCCATTTTCAAATATTCATCTTGTCTTTATCTTGGCCAAGATCTTACACAATTGTGCTAACTTTGAAGCATTAGAATGTTTCCATATACTCTATGAGAAAAATTAAGTGGTCAATGCAAAATTCGGTACGACTTCAGGGTGAAAAAAGTGGCAATTCTAACTATTAATGAACAACGATATGAACAATCAATCCCATAAGTTACACCTTGCATCACACACCCTTAAATCGTTACAATAGATTGTGCTACACAAATCCTCCCTCTCCCATGTACCGAGGACACAAAGGACAAGACAAGCCAAATTTGTTACACACCTCAATTCAATCCTGATCCATATAATGAATGCCATGCACAATCCACCTAGTATAATAATGGGACAGTATTTATCTTACATTCAACTTCAAGAATAGTTCCTTATGGATTTTCATTCAAATATTTGAGACAAAGCCCAAGCATTTTCAAGTACCTTGACTCATATCTCTCTTCATCATCGTTGCCTACCTCAATTTTTGTTTTATCATATGGCCTTAATTTCTCTCACACATTACTTTCCTTTTTCATTCCAATTCCCTATGTGGAATTTTTTATATTTCCAATAGAAATTGAGAATATATTGATATTTGTCCTCGGTGAAATAAGTACTTTTGTCAAATTTTGCATTCAAAATTTTCTCTTTCCAATTCCATTTTCTTAGTAAATAATTCATGTGATTTAAACTTGATGGATCATTGTGATTTCCTTGAACTTTGCCTCTCCTTCTAATGTCTTGAATCAACCCTTAATGATTTATCATCCTCTTTATAGTTACATCAAAAGGCTCCAACAAACAAAATGCTAGCTCCAATCACAAGTATGAAATCCTGATGGGAGTGATACTTAAGAAAAAGAAGAGGTTATATACATTCGAGAATATAGTTCGGAAATTACAGCAAGATCAATACTCCATGACTATGGGACATCTTGGAAATATACCTCTAGCCTCATACAAAACAAATTTTAAATATTCCCATCTTAACTAGAACTATAACCTCAAAATGAGAATTGTAGCCCTAAAACCCTTACTTTTGTGCAAAAAACATGAAAAAACACCTTGAAATAGAAAAGTGGCAATAGCATAACACATTTTTTAGGGTTGAAACTCTGGAAATTTTCAACTATGGCATTCAAAACCAAAATCATGTTTATGGAAAACATTAAAATTCCAACAATTTTCAACCATGACGTTAAAAAAAAATAACATGACTCTGAAAAACCTTAAAATTATGGGATTTTTCAATGATGGAGTTAAAACCAAATATCATGAGTATAAGAAACCTTAAAATTTCAACATTTTTTAACCATGGCGGTATAAACCAAATATCATGACTAAAAAAATCTTTAAAATCAACAAGTAAGTCTACCGAGAGCAATTTTTCAAGGCTAAAATTATAGGTGTTTTGAGATATTAGCTTAAGGAAACTTAACCCATTTTCAATGGCACACTAAAATTTTAATATTTTTTAACCATGGCTTATAAAATCATCATTAATGCACACAAAATCATGAAAATCACTTTAAAAATGTGACCAAAAAAATATATATATATATATATATATATATTATTAAATTAAATAATTAAAATTTTTCATTTTCCAGAAATAATAATAATAATAATAATAGACTAAAAAATTAAAAATTAAAAACAAATTTAAAAAATAAAAATTAAATATATGGAATTATTAAAAGACCTCCCCGATGGGGGTGTTAATGTGAAGGGGGAGGGGGCCTTGGCACCCCCTCAGATGTGATGGATAATAAAGGAATTGAGCACGTGGATTAATTATGCATGCATCGACATGCAATGCTCACAGTTGGCAGTCATTATTTATTGCAATGTTATGGAGGGAGCGGTTTCCATTGTTGAGGGTTCGTTTGGAGGTGAGGGTTGGACCTTGAGCTCATGTGTTATGAAACCAGCTCCAAAAATAGAAGAAAAGAGAGATCAACGCCTAAGAAATCAACACCTTCGAGGGGGAAACCTCCTTTACATTACATAAATGAACAATTATTGGATTATTCAAATGAAAATACCTTCTTTCTATATATAGGAGTCAATGGGGTTACAATATAACCCTAGCCGACCTAACAATAATAATGTAAGGGCACAACAATAACAATAGTGGGGTTTTATGGGGCACAATAATAACAATATGGGGACTACAAGGGTACAACAATAATAATAAGGGGGCTACACTAACAACAATAAGGGACTACACTAGTAATATAGGGACCTAACATGCCCCTCTCCTTCAAAAAGTGTTGTCCTAACTGCTTGAGTAGCTCTGGATGCTTCTTTATAAAATTCTCATCCTCCCATGTGGAATATTCAGTGGGTAAGTTCTTCCACTTGATGAGATACTCTGAAATTGATCAATTTCGTAGCTGTCGAGTTCTTTTTTACGTGACTACTTTAGGTTCCAATAAGATTTTTCCTTCCTCATCAAGTTTTGGCAATATTGTTTGAACTAGAAATTTGTCACCTATAACCTTCTTTAAGCATGAAACATGGAAAACAGGGTGCACTCGAGAAGAAACATGAAGCTCCAATTTGTATGCCATAGTACCAATATTTTTCAACACCTTGTAAGGACCATAGTACTTTGGAGATAATTTATTATCCTTCTTAGCTTGCTTGAGGTACATTTGTTTGTATGGTTGTAGCTATAAAAATACACAGTCTCCTCCATCAAAACTTCTCTCAATGCGATGTTGATCTTCTTGTTGTTTCATTCGATTTTGTGCCAAATTTAGGTTATCCTTTAAGAGTTGGAGAACTTGTTTTTGATGCTCGATGTGATCTTCCACTTCTTGAACCTTATATTTTTCTCTTAAATATGATGTGATGGGCGGTGGATGATATCCATAAAGTGCCATGAATGGGGTCATTTTTGCTGTAGTGTGGAAGGAAGTGTTATACCACCATTCAGCCAGAGGTAACCACTTGACCCATTGTGTTTTATTATCAGACACAAAACAATGAAGATATCCTTCCAAACATTTGTTCCCTATCTCAGTTTTCCCATTGGATTAGGGATGATAAGATGAGCTATGGGCTATTTGAGTACCCAAACAAGAAAATAATTATGTCCAAAAATTTCAAGTGAAAATGGTATCTCTATCGCTTACAATAATCTTTGGGTTTCCATGTAGCTTTTGAATTGTTTACATAAATGCAGTAGCAATTGTATTTGCTTTAAATGGATGAGATAATGCACAAAAGTGTGCATACTTGGTAATTCTATCAACTACCACCATGATGACACTCTTTCCTTCGGACTTAGGTAAACCTGTGATGAAATCCATTGAAACCTCCTCCCAAATTTCACTTGGAATGGGTAAAGGTTGTAGCAAACCCGGGGTATTAATTGTCTCAAATTTATTTTGCTGGAAAACCAAACATTCTACCACAAAATTTTCAATATCAGGTTTAAGTCCATCCCAAAAAAATTATTTCTTCACCCTGTGGTAAGTTTTTAAAAATCTCGAGTGTCCTCCTACGAGAGAGGTGTGAAATTCCAAAAGAATATTTTGTTTTATTTGGGAATTCTTACAAATATTTAAGTGATCTTTGTACCATAAGGAATCATTTTTCCAACTAAATGTATCATATGTACTAGGATCTTGCTGCAACTTTTGAATGAGTGTCCACACTTCTTCGTCATTCTTCCATTCCTCCCTTGCTTTGGTTATCTAATCTGGTTGGATAATAAAAATGGCACAAAGCAATGCTTCCATCTCCTCATCCTTTCTTGAGAGTGTGTCTGCAACAAAATTTAGCTTCCATTTTTTGTAGATGATTTCAAAGTCATAAGCCAACATCTTTGTGACCCATTTTTGTTTCTCTTCTGAAGATAGTCTTTGTTCCAAAAAGTATTTAAGGCTATCATGATCAGTTTTTACCTTGAAGTGTCTTCCCATTAGGTAAGGTCTCCATTTCATTAGTGCATGTGGTATTGCCAACATTTCCTTCTCATAAATAGCTTTCTGTAAATACTTTCCTCTGATTGGACAACTTTCAAAAGCAATGGGTCTTCCTTCTTGCATCAAAATAGCACCAATTCCATTTCTCGATGCATCACATTCCAAAATAAAGGTTTTGTGAAGTCTGGCGTAGCTAAGACCGTGCTAGGCACATTTCCTCTTTAAGATGTTCAAAGGCCTTAGTTGCTTCAGGAGTCCGTGAAAATGCATCTTTATCCAATAATGTTGTTAGAGGTGTTACTATTCTTCCATAATTCTTAACAAACTTGCGATAATACCCTATTAACCTGAGAAATCCTTGCAATTTCGTTATGGTTGTGGGGAATTTCCATTCAATTGCTTTAATTTTGTTAGGGTCTACTTTAACACCCTCGTGAGATATAATATGACCCAGATATTCCACCTCTTGTACTCCAAAGAAACATTTGGATGTTTTTGCATATAATTGTTTCTCCTGCAATAGTTTGAGCACCCTGTCAACATGTTCAACATGATCCTTCCAAGACCTGCTGTAGATTAGTATATCATGAAAAAATACTAGCACAAATTTTCTAAGGAAGGGTTTGAAAATGGAATTCATCAACCCTTGAAATGTAGAAGGTGCATTGGTAAGGCCAAAAGGCATGACCAAAAATTCATAATGACCCTCATGAGTTCGAAATGTTGTTTTCGGAATGTCTCGAGTCTTCATTCTAATTTGATGATATCCTGAACGAAGATCCAACTTGGTAAAATAAATTGCAACATGTAATTCATCCAATAATTCATCAATCACGGGAATTGGAAATTTATCTTTAATGGTGAGCTTATTGAGCTCCCTATAATCTGGACACATGCGCCATGTCGATCCATACTTCTTGTGCACCAATACTATTGGAGCAGAGAAATAACTTTGACTAGGTTGAATTATACCATCCTCTAACATTTCTGCAATCATACGTTCAATTTCGCTCTTTTGGACATAATTATATCTGTAAGGCCTAATTTTTGGAGGAACACTTCCTAGAATCAAATGAATAGCATGATCATGATCATGAATAGGTGGGATTCTTTTAGGATTTTTAAACACCTTGGAATGATTGTCCAAGACTTTTTGGCGATCTGAAGAAATAGATGATTTTGATGTTGGAACTTCTAGTGAGCATAAGTGTGCAATTACACCTTGTTTTTCTTTCTTCAGAAGCTTGTTCATGAAATTAGAGCCTATTATCTTTCTTGAATTCCCTGTGATACCTCATAAGTCAACTTCCTTTCCTTCCGAAAAAAATTTCAAGAAAATTTCTTGAAAATTAAAAGCTACCGTCCCCAAATATTCTAACCATTGTACTCCTAATACAACATCAGCACCTCCCATTGGAATGGAAAGCATTGGAATGTTCAATAAATTTTTCCCCATGGTTAGCTTGATATTATAGCATTTTCCAGAGAAATTTATAGTCCCTCCATTTTCAACCATCACTTGACACTCTGGTGTTGGGTATAGGAAGAAATTCAATTTCGTGGCTACCTTACAATGAATGAAATTATGGGTACTACCTGAATCAATTAACACTATCACATTTTTCTTCTTGATATGTCCTTATATCTTGAGAGTTTGAGGAGTGGTATTCCTTTCCAATGCATTACAAGATATGTTTAGACTCATTTCTTCTTTCTCTAGGGTTGGTTCCTGGTGTATATCCTCTTCTCTTGAAGTTTCTTGTTCACTTTATTCCTCCTCTTCACCATATATGTAAAATAATTTCTTCTCAGCACACTTATGAGCTAGTGCATTTTCTATCACAAATGTAGCAAAGCCCTTTTTCTCTTTTTATTCCAATTGTTGTGGTTTCAACCTTGTAGGCTGTGGAAGTCTAGGAGTAGAAACACTTCCATCTTTATAGATGTGAGTGGTAGGCTTCCTTGTCGCCATAATTTTACTTTCAATTTTTCTTGTCAACCTAAATGCCTTCTCCAATGAATCAAGTTCCCAAAGGTGAACCTCATGTTGGATGTTATCCTTTAAAGTCTCTATGAAGACATTAATCTTGTGTTCCTCTATAATAATATTTACCCTTATATTCAATTTTTGGAAGTCCTCAATGTGCTCGACCATTGAACCATTTTGTTTGAGATTTATCAATTGGCTAAAGAAGGTGTTGCTCTTTGTATCCTCCTAACGTGCTATCATTTCCTCCGTAAAAATTGTCCAAGCAACAATTTTTTTAGGAGAGCAAAGCCATCGATACCATACAAATGTGTTTTTTTCTAAATTTAAAGTTCCAATGCATACCTTTCATGTGTTTTGCACATTATGGAGATCAAAATATTGCTCCATTTTTGGTATCCATGTTACGAGATCCTTGCCATCAAACTTCCTCATATCAATCTTTGGAATATGGTGGGTCTTCAATCCAACAGTAGAGTTTATTAAATTACGATTAACATTTATTTTGTTCTCATCATGAGTTTCCTATACTACCTTTTCTCCATTAGGAATAATTTCTTGTATCAACTTTTTCAAACCTTCCATGTCTGCTTTTAGATCATTCTTCATGTCTTCCATAATGTCTTTCATTTTTTCATTTATCTTAGCTTCCATGCCATCCATCTTAGCTTCCATGCCATTGTTCAAACCATTCATCTTTTCTTCCACACCTTTCTTAAAACCATCCATATTAGCTTCCACGCCTTTCTTCAAACCATCCATCTTAGCTTCCATGCCTTTTTTCAAAACTTCCATTTCATTTTTTGTTTCTTTTTGCGAGAGCGAAATTTTCTTCACTTGGTCTTGTAATTTTGATATATCGTGTTGCACTTCTTCCTCTTCATGAGTCATAGTAGAGCCTTATGAAGGCTTGATGGGCGTTGAATTATTTTTACGGGCCATTTTAGAACCCATTACTAATATATATGCTTCAATATGCCCTTGGAATCACTTCAAACGAATTTTTGAAACAAGACTTATGTAATTTGAAGAAAAAAAATACACACCTTTTTCTTGCTTTTGAGGAGCTCGATATTGAAACTGATGTATCTTGGGAATTTCGATTCCCCAGTATTTTATCTTTGGTCTTAAATTAGCCCTCTAAATCTTCTTTCCAATGCCACAAGTCTAACCTGATTTGGATTCTTCAAGGCAAAGTTATGCCTAATCTCACGCAATGACCTAAATATGGACTAGTTCAGTAGAGTGAATTTGTATGGCATGCCACATGTCATTGTTTTCTCCTTTAGCTCTGAAATTGATAAACAGTAAACTATATTCCATTTAGTTTCAGCCAATTTTTACCGAATTCCAATCTGATGCTCAGAGAGAGAGTTATGAAGATTTTCCCAAGGTTACCTATTTGAGATGAAATTCGGGAGCCTACAAAAACCCTAACTTCCACATGTAATATATCCAAAAATATTGTGAAATAAGATCATATCATCCAGATTTCTTTGCAAATGGGTTTTTCTTTTAGCTTCTGAACCTTCATAGAAAACCAGTTATAGAAAAAATGCCACGATGACCTGTTTGAAGCAGTGAAACCCTAGAATCTCAAGCTCTAATACCAAGTGTTATGAAACTAGCTCCAAAAATAGAAGAAAAGAGAGATCAACGCCTTAGAAATCAGCCACTTCGAGGGGGAAACCTCCTTTACATTACATAAGTGAACAATTATTGGATGATTCAAATGAAAAAACCTCCTTTCTATATATAGGAGTATATGGGGTCACAATATAATACTAGCCAACCTAACAATAATAATGTAAGGGCACAACAATAACTTTAGTGGGGTTTTATGGGGCACAATAATAACAATATGGGGACTACAGGGGTACAACAATTTTAATAAGGGGGTTACACTAACAACAATAAGGTACTACACTAGTAATATAGGGACCTAACATCATGTTGCATGTTTCTCTTCTCTTTTTAGCTAGTGAAGACCCCGATGTTGAATTTCAATCCTGGAATTAGTGTGACAAGGGGTGAAGGTGTTGGATTACGAAGGTGGTGGAAGCATTGGACAAGTTTCCTGAGTTTTTCAGTCTAGTCCTCGTCTCTGAGAGCTTTGAAGGCTGGCCGACTGACGTCTTTTTCAATTTTAGTGCCCTTCATGGTTTATCAGGTTTTCTCTTTGTATAATATAGTTTTCGTGTTTGTGTCTTTGCACATCACTCCAATGCCACCTGTATTAATTTGGTCCCTCCAATGACCAGGAAGGAAATCTAAAAGCTGGAGACTCAAGTAGGGATTAAAACACAATCTCATTCAAACTCTGAGATCATGTATAACATGTCAGCATGGGTTCCTAACCTTATGCACACCAGGGGTAGGAAGAAACAATACTTAAATTTGGTGGCTTTACATTGTTAGATGAAGACCTTCTTGGGTCTTGTCTTGAAAGACAAACAAGTAGAGAGGTATAATTTCTTTGCCTCTTTGGAATACATCAAAATGATGCTTCAGAACCAACATTTATATCTAGATAGGATTTATTCTCTCCTAAAGCATGTGGAAGGACACATCAAATGGGAGTCTGATAATAATGACTTGTTGGATCCTCAGGGTTCTAGTGCGGGGGTCCCTACAATAATTTATTCCTCGGAAAATGACCAAGGACCAAGCAGGATGGCTCTCAATGCAACATAGTGTGCTATAGCTTTCGCCTGTGCTTCTGGGATTCTTCATACCTTTTGAAGGTATGGAAATTTGGATGTGTTTTTCTGATTTGTCTTGGTGCAAGCACATGTTTATCTGGATTTTTTTTAATTTTTTGGTATTATGGCTTGTTCTTGTATATGTCTAGGTGTCTAGGTTCATGGTGCAAATTTTTTGTGTTCTCGCTATTGTTGGTACCATGGAAAATTCTTGGGTCAATCGAACAATTACACGATTGGGGGCACTGTAATGTATGATGGTTATTTGCATATCTCATTGTCATGTGTGTTCCTTGTTTTGTATTAGTGACGCGTTGAATTCGAGGCTATCTGGGCATTCTATGCCTTCTATGTTGACTGGTATTATAACGGAGTGCGGGGCTAAGCTCTTTATGTTGGCCTGGGTGCACAACTATACTGTGTTTTTTGTATTGGGGCTTATATGAGGACTTTTGAGCTTGATCTTGGCTTGTAGATGTGTGGTAAAGAGAAAAAAACTCCTAAGGGAGATGTATGGAAAAGCTATGTATCTTTATTTTGTTGAATAATACAAAAGCCTCAACTTAAAAAATAATAATAATAATAATTTAAAGACCAATAATTAAAAATATATATACAGAAAATTACAATAAAACCAAAAAAAAATTAAAATATACATATATTAAAAACCAACAACATTATAGTAAAAATATTAGAAACCCATATAAAAATTTTAAAAAAAAAAAAAAACTTAAAATATTAATAATAATAATAATAATAATTTTTTAATAAATAAACATAAAAATAAATAAATAAAAATTAAAAATAAATAGAAGAAAAAAATTAAAATATATATATATATATATATATATATATATATATATATATATATATATATATATATATATATATATATATATATAGTAAAAATATTAGAAACCCATATAAAAATTTAAAAAAAAAAAAAAAAACTTAAATATTAATATTAATAATAATAATAATTTTTTAATAAATAAAACATAAAAATAAATAAATAAAAATTAAAAATAAATAGAAGAAAAAAATTAAAATATATATATATATATATATATATATATATATATATATATATATATATATTAAAATTTATTTAAAAAATATTATTATTAAAAAACAAAATTTATAAAAAAAAAAAAAATTAATTAATTAATTAATTAAGAAATAATAAATAGTGTGTTGTGTGTTTTGTGGCACGGGTTATGCGACATGCTGCCAGGCCAAACCCGTGGGTGGAGGCATCACCCTCCCCCAACATAGTGCACAAAATGATTGTTGTGTCTAATGTGTTGGCGGAGGGAAATTTCGAACACCACCCCTCTTCGATGTTTTTTTTTGTTTCTTTTTAAAATATTTTTTTATTGATGATGATGATGATGATTAACCTCCACTAAGACCAATATGGCCTATAAGAACTTAAGAAAGTAAGACATTAATTAAGATTATTTAACATTCTATTTCTATTATTGAAAAGAAGGAAGAGAAGCATACCTAGATCATCCTAGTTTTGTTGACTTAACGAGTCAAGAAGGTTGGTAGTGTAGCAAAGACATTGAAAATTATAACGAATGTGAGTAAGAGTTGGGAAATCCACGAGAAATTTTTTTTCATCTTAAACCCTCTTAGTATCACAAAGGTGACAAAATCTTTTGTCCCGAGGTAGGCTTAGGAATGCACCAATGCTAAGTTTCACTTTAGAGATCATAAGAATAGTTCTAATCTTGGCAATGTTCATTTTCTTCTCAGCATTGGTCAAGACAAAAAGATAATTCTAGTTTTCGAAATTGGGGTTGATCGCCTCCTTATAATACCTTAGCTTCCTTTTTCCTTCTAACTCATTATCATCCCATAAGTTATCCTTAAATTTGGAAGTAATCATATTTTTAATATTTCCTTTATTTTTCGGGAATTTGATCTAGGAGAGTGATCTGGAGAAGGCGGGAAAATCAGAACTGAACCTGCATGGCAACAATTGGAGGAGGGAGCTCTACTCCCTCCTACCATAATTTCATGGTTGATAAGGAGAAATGAATCCAAGGGGGGCCTGGAAATCAAACTAACAAGACAGGAGAGACAAGGCGAGAAACCAATAGGGTGGAGTCGGCAAGGAAGACATAGTCAAATAACACAAATGTCAATGCAGGAAAAGGAGGATCCATAGAGAAAGGACTAGGGCCTATACAACTGGGCCAAAATGGGGCCTGTACACCCAAGTTAAAAATGAACCCTAAGGTGGTGCTCACTAATCCAAAAGCCCAAGCCCACAAGGACCACATGAAGGCATGCACGCTAATATGCAAATTTATGGGTATCTGGCCAAATGAGAAAGTGATGAGAACTTGGATTCGATATGTCTAGAATCCTAAAGGGGAGGCTGACCTCCACTTGGGATCCAAAGGTTTCTTTACAGTTGTATTTTCTAACCTTGAAGACACAGATAGGTTCGTTGAGGAAGGACCCTACTTTATTTCCTCTTCAGAGCTATATATGTAACCCTGGAAGGAGAACTTTTCTCCATAGCAAGACAATGATACCTTCATTCAAGTGTGGATCGGGTTATACTCTTTAACTTTAGATTACTGGCTTCTGAAAACTCTTGAAGCCATCGGGAACTCACTCGAGTGATTTCTAAAGATTTGTAAGGTGACCAAGTAGGGAGAATATATTTTGTATGCCTAGATCTGTGTTGAAATAGAAATTTCAGGTGCTCTCCCAGATGCAGTAACCCTAGAATTCCAAGACGATATCTAGACGTAGAGCATTGACTATGAGAAAATTCCTTTCAAATATCGAAAATTCCATGAACATGGGTATCTCTTCAGAGAGTTCCCTCTCATTGTCAAGACAGATTAGACATGAGGCTGCCCAGAAAATGACTCGAAGGTTTTCACAAAAGTGGGGGCCAAGGGAAGACAGGAAGGAAACAACAACAGAGGTCCTCTAGGGTAAACCAGGATCAAAGAACCATTATGAGGTATTGTCTGATGAAACCCCTCAGGAGGAAACTATGACTTATCTTGATCAGGAATCGCATGAGCAAGAAACTATAAAATCAGGATCCTCCAATCCATGAAGGAATCCCAAGAGAACCAACCCAATCCCAAGTAAAGGAAGTAGATCTAAGCAATTATAAAAACCCTTGGTTAAAATTTCAAGCAATAAAATTTAATAAAAGAAAAATAAGGCCAAGGTCATGGGAAAATTATTCCAAGCTTAATGTTGGGAAAGATATCCTAATGGGCATCACTTTATGTCTTTATGGCTAAGGGGAAATTGGAAAAGGAAATGACAAAGGATTTGAAAATGAAAAAAATGCATTTTTGGAATTTATTTTATGAAAATAAAGGAAATTAGGAGAAAAGGAAGGTAAAAGGTCACAGGTTGCATGTGAGGAGGAATTTGAAGGAAAATTAAGGAAAAATTTAGAGGTATCGATAATAAAAAGGATTTAAAGCATTAGTTGGTAACATTTTTTTAGTTCAATTTTAGAATTGGTTTCAGAGAGGAGAAGAGCACCATGACGAGAAAGAAAGCAAGGATCAAGAAAGGAAGATTTGGATCAAGCAGTTTTAGTAGGAATACTTGTAGGTAATGGGTTGCATGTATAATTTCCTATTTAGTTTTGACATGCATGGTATGTGCATGTTGGTATTTGGTTCTTTTGTTGTTATTGGCATGTATTTTGTCGGGTTTCGATAGTGGATTTTAACCTTGCCTTTCCATTTCTGGATAGCCATGGTGTGATGGAATTATTTCTCGGTTAAGCTTTGGATTGCCAGAAGGTTTTGGATCTGGGTGAGGTGGTCTTGGGAAAATCCCAAGGGTTTGGGGTGGAGATTTTTTTCTCCGAGAAGCCCTCAATAAGTGGGTGGAGATAGGAAAACTCCTCAATGGATGGTGAAGTAATTCTAAGGCATCCAATCTCAATTTGGTTTTGTGATCTCGACACTAGTTTATGTGAGATCACGGTATGGTGAGGGTGGTGGTGGTTTAACCTCTATATACCCTTGGTTGTTTATGTATTAGTTAATCCCATGAGATCCCACATTCATGCTTGGAATATGGCATGGGGGTGATTGGTTGAAAAAAAGAATTTGTTCAGTCCAATCTATGGTCGAGTGGTATGTGGTAGTCCCAAACCCAGTTGGATTTTGCATATGTTTAATAAAAGTTAATTTTCCCTTTCTTTTAATGAGTAAATGTACTTTTTATTATGTGGCTTTAATGGTTTTTCTATCATTGTTATTTATATGGTTATATGTTGGTTATAAGCATGGTTATATGACAAATCTAAGTATGTCTCTTATCACATTTCCATTAATGAATGTCTAGATCATGAATGTATAACTTAATTGGTGTTATGATGGCTATTGTGAGAAGGCACTGATCCTTCTTGTTAAACCTCATATAAGTTTTCAGATCCTTATGTTCTAAGGTTGCATGTTTACCAAGTGTTTGGTGGAATTTCATTCCCAGTTGGGAGAGGTCAGGTCATGTCCTGGTTCAATTTTTGGTTTATAAATGTTGTTTCTATGGCATTCATCATTTCTAGAATTTTCACTAAGTTATGGGCAGAGGCCTGAGTCCTAGCCCTGAAAAAATGGCTCAGAATTCAGGATCGTTAGCGTAGAACTGACTAGAAAGTTCTATAGTCGTTGGAGGCATGTCTATGGGAACAACTAGAAGAATATATTCACTTGCATGCCTTGGAAAGGGGGCAAATGAGGATCTAGTTCAGTGAAAAAGAGAGTTATCTCAGGGGTTGGACATCTAGAGGGGTTGGGTTTCTCCTGGAGATCATGTAGCACCTAAGGGAAGTCAGTAAGGTCTTAAGTTATCGACTCCATTTCATTAAGGTCATATAGGAGGTTGAGTCTTAGTATAGTGGCCCTCAACTCATGTTAACCTCGAATAAACTGATAAAAGTAGGTAAATGTGGGAGGAGTGGGTTGCAACAATCTAATTCCATATCAACAACGTAATGAATACTTGGACATGACTCCAAGCGAGGCCAGGATAGAATATCTAGATCTAAAATAAATCGTGGAGCATGAAGGATTAGATCTTCCACATATATTATAATAATGGAAGACAAAAGGGATGGACACCATCCCCAAAGAACAAATAGACCGGGTTCAATATCTATTCCTTACTAGAGAAGAAACCTGACTTAGTGGAACCAAGTGATCTCATGTAGAAGCAAAAATTTTGGGAGTCAAATTGAAATTCCAAAGCATTCAAACCCCTAAGAAGAGGCAATGGAAAAGAGGAAGAAAATCCAACAATTCTTCCCTCCAGGATCTGGGAGCCTCACTGATAAACTCATGTAAGATTAAATCTTGGAACCCTAACTCTCCCCCTTGTTCTAGTGAAAGGTTTAACATGGAATATAAGAGGCTTGAGTAGCACTAGGAAATAAAAAATCATGAAAGATAAAATGAATAAAGAAAAATCTGATGTAATTTTCATTCAAGAGACAAAATGTTCAGTAGATCGCAAGAATATTAACTCCATGGAACCCTCAAAAGTTTCAACTTATTTCCTCTTAATATACCAGATACTCCATGTCTTTATTTATGTAATATATATTGGTTCCCCTGATCTAATATTATGTAGAAATGCGTATGTCCCCCAACGGATTAATGAGAGCTCGAATTCATCCAATCCTTGGAGAACCTTAGGAAAAGGTACCTGCTCTCAAAATGGATACTAGCAGGGGATTTTAACATGATCCTCTCCCTGGAAGAAAAAAAATGAGCAAGGAAATTCGAACACGACTCAAAGAGGTTCCAACGCCTGACTAACAATATGAAGTTGGTGGACATAGAAGAAAAAAATGGTATGTATACTTGGACTAAAAAAAGAGGGGGAAAATACATGGTCACTTCGCAACTGGATAGATTCTTAGTCTCAGAGGAGCTAATCCTCCAAGGAATTACTCTATAAACCAATATCCTATAATGTAGTGGTTCAAACCATTGGCCTATCCTTCTAGATGCCCAGATCATGGGAACGCCAACAAATAGACCCTTCAAGTTTAAATGATTTTGGTTGGATCATCCCAAATTCGTTGATAAAATGAAACAATGGTGGTAGGAGGAGGGTGCAGTGAGAGGCTTTAAGATGTATAGGATTCAACATAACTTGAAACAGGTTAAAGTTAATGTCAATTTTAGGAACAAACATGATTTTGGAAATATATTCTAGGCCAAAAGACATATAGAAGCTCACATGGAAATTATCCAAAAAATTGTAGTTAAGGAAGGATACACTGATGAAAAGAAAGAATGGGAGCACTCCCTCCAACAAGAATCGGAAGAAAGATGCATACAAGAGGAAAAATTATGGAAACAAAAATCGAGGGTTCAATGGCTTCGAAATGGAGAAAGGAATACCAAGTTCTTCCACTGAACCACAATCTCCCACAGAAACCATAATAGAATTATAAAAGTGAAGGATGGAGATGGGAACATATGCCACGACCACCAAGAGATTAAGCAAATTTTGTTTAAACACTTACATGACATAATGACATAACCCCCTAGAGATAGATGAACTTCCATCCAAAAGAATTTGAATAATTTCCCAAGGATAGTCACTGAGGAGAAAAATGTGAACCTTGTTCAACCCATATCCCTAGAGGAGGTGGAGCAGGAGGTGTGGGACATGCCTAATGGTAAGGCCCCTAGTCTATATGGTTTTACTTTGGATTTTTTTAATTCCTATTGGGATACTATAGGCCAAGATATTTTTGAAGTTGTAAAAGACTCCTGAAAATAAACTACTATCATAAAATATTTGAATGCCACCCTTATTGCTCTAATTCCAAAAGGAAAAGAAGAAAACACCCCAGACAGATTTTGTCCCATTTCTCTTTGTAATGTAATCTACAAAATAATCTCCAAAGTTATAGCCAAGTGGTTTAATCCTTTGTTGTCAATACTGATCTCAAATTAATAGGCGAGTTTTGTGGAAGGGAGACAAATCCTAGATAATTTATTATCATGGAATCATTCACTCCCTCAAGTGCCAAAAAAAATTAGGAATGGTAATGCAGCTGAATATTGCTAAAGCTTATGATAATTTGAATTGGGAATCTATGGAGAGCACATTGTAGGATTTTTGCTTCCAGCAACATTGGATCCAATGGATTATGTCACTAGTCACCATGCCCAGCTTCTCAACTATGGTCAATGGGGCTCTAGCTAAGCCCTTCTCCCCATCAAGAGGTTTATGATAGGGGGACCTGTTGTCATCCTTTCTATTTTTTCTGGCAATGGAGGGTCTCAGGAGATCCATTAAAGTAGAGGCAGTTTTAGAGGGGATCAAAGGCTTACAAACTCATTCAGAATGTAAGCCAACCACTTAATAGTAATTCGTGGATGATACAATGTTATAAGGTGTGCCCACTATCAAAGAAGTTGGAGCTTGCAAGAATATCATGTATGACTTCACTAAATTCGCAATATGGAGGTTAACCGATGAAAATCAATGATTTTGTTTTTTAATACTCACATTGTTGTGTAGAGGAATCTTACAAATATTTTGGGATTCCAAAGGAAAACATTTCCATCAAATTATTTGGGCGTATCCTTGACAGATAAATCTTGTAAAAAGTCAACCTGGGAAACCCTAATATCCAAACTACAACAAAAGGTAAATAGGTGGACTTATTGCACACTGAATTTAACAGGCAACCTAGTGCTGACAAAAGCATTATTGCATGCCATCCCTATGTATGTGTTATCAATTCTACTAGCCCCTAAAGGAGTTCTCAACAAAATCAGAGAAATTTGGAGGAATTTCCTCTGGTGGGGCACCAAGGAAAAGAAAAAATGGGGCTTAGTCAGATGGGACAAAATTTTCAAACCAAAATCTAGAGGGGGACTAGGCCTCCAAGATCTTGAGACGGTGAATGAGGAATGTGGATCAAAATTTTGGTGGGTATGGATTAAATATGTGAATATCCCTTAGGTGGCCTTCTAGAAAGAAAATTATGCTCCATAATGGAACCCCCAAACCTTAATAAGGTTTAACGACCAGAAGGTGGGATCAGCCACTTGGAAGCTGACTTGGCAGAATCGAGGAGTAATACAAGACCATTATTTTTGGGAAACCAGAAATGATCGAACAACCCTATTTTTGGAGGATTCATGGAAATAGGAACCAATCCCAACTACGTTAATGAGAATATGCCTCCAGGAGGAATTGCAGAGAGTTAGAAAATGGGAATTCCACCAGTACTAGGACCCAAGAGAGGATAAATAGAAATGGAGAAAATGGTCATCTTTAAGCCGCCGTGAGGAGGATTCATTTGCCCAGATTGGATAAGACCTGGAAAATGAGCTTAGGGGAAGATAAATTATTTTCTTAGACCATGATGACCAACTAAGGTGGGGGTGACAGGAAGGAGGATAAATTCCCTGAAGGATTCTATACCTAACAGGGCACCAACAAGAATTAACAGACCCAGTGTGGAACAAACTTTTTTCCATCCCACGATGGCCGAAAATAAAGTTATTCACTTGGTTGGTAATGAAAAAAAATATCTTGACTTGGGAAAACCTATGCCGCATAGGTTTCATTGGCCCATCATGATGCAATCTCTGTGAGAATCAGGAGGAATCCATCAACCACCTTCTCAACAAATAAAAGTACACTTCTACCTTATGGGATTGGGTCTCTAGGGTGTTTCACCAATTGGATAGACAGCGAGACAACATTCAGGAAACATTAAGCAAATGGTGAGGAGAAAATATTAATAATGAGTTTGTAAACCTTTCTTGGTGTTTGAGTCTGGGCTTTGTGATATGGCTGGTCTAGAAGGAAAGAAATCGGTGGATATTTTAGGATAATTCCTCCCCATCCTCAGACCTAATGGCGCAAATCCTACAACAAATACAATAATTAATCCTTAGCAGCACGCTGAAAATTTTGGAAGACAATCCTACAGAACAAGAGAACATAATCATGGAAATCCTAGGATTAAAAGGCGCCCAATATTACTGTAACAGAAGGAAGGAACCCCAAATCCAAGGAGTCACATCAAAATGGTCACCGCCAGCTTAGGGATTCCTGAAATTGAATTTTGACGAAACCTCTAAAGGAAACCATGGATGATCTGGGGTGGGGGGGTAGTAAGAGATAGTGAAAGAATTCTTCTTCATATTTACTTCAACCATATGGGCTCCGCCACAAACAATTCTACAAAATTTCATGCACTGGAACAAGGGTTGGAATTACTGGTTCGAAAAAACATCCACAACATCACTATTGAAGGCAACTCAGTTGTGATTAAGGTGGATAAATGACTTCAGTGTGGCACTAACATAGGAAAGGTCATGACATATTGGAATTTAGGTTAGATCATCTAGCGAATTCAAGGACACTTGGAGATCATGTGATCTATCGAATTCAACCTAGCACATTGATCGAAAACAAGGTGGCAGACAGATTGGCTAATGAGGGGACTAGTGGGACCTCTAATATGGGTGAATGTGACTGGGCAGAGGTCCAAGTAAGATATTTAAAAGATTAATGTGCTCGCCTAGATGAATCGAATAAGCTTGATAGCGGTTAGTATCGGGATGAGTATACCGTAGAGGTGACTAGCCCCAGAGAGGGACAAATCCCAAGATGTGATCAATGATCAACTACAATTGATAACCCAAGCTGGCATGCAACCAATCTATTAGAAGGTTGATGTAGTTAGGTGTTTCCAAAATTACCCAGGCAAGGGTTACGTGGATGATCATAGCAGGAAAGGTAATGGAAATGGGCGGTACAAACCCCAGTACGATCCCTCCTTCTCCCATGGGCTGGGCCAGAAGCCTTACTATATACCATTTGAATTGTCAGTGGTTGTTGTCAATGGCTCTATCAAATCTGGAAATGATGAAGAGATACTAGAAGAAAATGAATAGCATAAGTGGGCGGCAAACACAAATTAATTTGTGTGGTCTTTGACACCCTAAACGGGTAATAACAGCCAGATTATGAAGGTTGCAGAGTTGTGGAAACTTCAAGGTTTGGGAAGCAAAAAATATTTATTACCCATCCTGCCCCATAGATTTTCATCGCAAAAAGTGGTTTCCAAGATTATGAATAATTTTGTTGTTGCTTTGTAGGCTTTCCAGTTATGGTAGTATGAATCGCAGTAGGAAGACTCATCATCGAGGCAGGTCTTGAGGAGGCCCGCAAAAGGCGTCCCCCTGTAAGAGAACGAGGGTGGAGATTGTGGCTCGGGATGCATCAAAATATTATGTTGCTTTATTTATAGGGGAAGGAAAGGCCATTCTATAGGTGTTGGAGCAGTACATGTGTGAATAGAGAGCTAATAAATTAGAGGGTTGAGTGGCCAAAGAGGTGGACTAGGTAATTGATACAGGGGTCATCAGGACACGTGCAACCCTCTACCACAAGACAATAGACACTTAGTGACACATAAAAATCCTCATGGGGAAGGTTATTGCAGAGACAGGCACACGGTTGGGCACCCAAGGCTCTTAGAAGAACTAGATGGACATTCTTCAGAAGAGGATGGAGCATATGGAAACTCATTTGTGAACGTTGATCGACATTGAATATCACCAAAAGGACCACATTGACACTCTAGAAAAAAAATTGACATTTTTTTTCATTACATCCACCACTTGGACATAATTACAAGCAATGGAGAGGACCAAATTATGCAGGTGAGGCGAGTCTACATCTGAAGCACTAAAGGGGAATCATCTCACCTGGAAAGTGATATGAAGTAGGCTGAACTAGCGAGAACACCTTTCGGCAACGATCATAAACCATAGTTTGGTTTCTGAAAGTTGATGCTAAATTATTTTTTCTTTTACTCTACTATTGTTATGTTATTTCTATTGTATTTAGTCATGTTAGATGAGTCAACAGTATAAGGGTCGAGCCTGCACACAGACTTAGGCCTCCCCCGTTTAGGGCCCATAGAAGTCATGAAAAGTTTGATTCCATGTGTCATTTAGTAAATTTTGGTTAAAACAGAAGAATGTTAGTAATGTGATGAACAAAGGTCTGGTGAAAACATGGCTCTATTGCAGCTAGTCTAGTTTCCAGTCTGGTTGAACAACTTGCAATGTATGTTTTTTTTCTTTGAAAATTGAATAGAAATCCTATTGCTTACTTACAAATAAAGAAAATATTTCCCTTATTTTTTAAGATGATATCCTCCTTGACCCCCCAATGGTTTAGCCAAGACTGGGCATCCTTATGCTAGCCTCACTTGAGTCAACGGTGGGGATTTGGCGTGAGTTAGAAGAAATTTTAGGATACCTCTTGGCTTTCATGTTATATAGCTTCTTCTTATACATGAGATACCTAATCATAACTATGCTTTCAATGGGGGAAAGGCTAGCTTCAATTAGGAGGATATGGGAGGGAGTATTCTATTTAATATTAAAGTTGCAGGTTGTAAATTTCTTTGTATCGGCTCAATCTTCCTCCATTGTTCTCTAAATTTAATGCAACCCCAAACCTCACATATGTATAAGATAACAGGGGTGACAATAATCTCAAAGAGAAACATTTTTTACTCCATGCTCAAATATATTTCAACTTACAATTGTTTTCAAGACCATAGTAATCTTTCCAACCTTCAATTATCCTTTTCTCAATGTTGTAATTCCAATTGATTTGATGATGAATGTTAATTCCCAAAAAATTGTATGGCGGAAATTTCTCCAATTGGTTATTATCATAAATGAAATTACCATAGTTGATATTTTTGGATTTAATTATCATGGATTTAGTCTTGTCGGTATTAACAATCATACCCATCTTGGAGCAGTAACCATGGAGGATTTTGAGTTTTTGGTTGAGATCGTCATGGATCCTAGCTAAAATAATGATATCATCAACATAAAGGAGAATAATAATGACCATGCCAGTGAGCCTAGGGCCATCACATTTTGCAGCTTCTAGACACTCTTCTAGCTTATCAATGTAAATGCCAAAAAGGTTAGGGGATAAGGGACATCCTTGCTTAACTTCATTATTGCATGTAATTTATTTTGACCAACCCTGAATGGTCCTAATATTTAAAATAACATTCTCATATAGCCCAATCACAAAAACCTTCAACTTGGGAGAGACCATTATCTCTTCTAGCCTCTTCTATAGCTTATCCTGAGGAACGATGTTGATTTTTTTTCTAAATTCAACAAAATAACATAAGGTATCAGTGTTATTATTGTGGCATTCTTTAGAAATGATCCTAAGTGTAACAAGATGGTCTATAGTTGATTGATATCTCAAAAATCCAAATTTCCCTTTAGCAAGTTTACCATGGCTTTCAAGACAAAGACTAATATTATTTTTCCCAAATGAGCCCGCACTACTAGCCTGTTAAAATGTGGCTAATCATAATGGTCTTGTAGTTAGAGGGAATGTTTTTATCCCCACTTATAAAGATAGGCAAAATAAGGTTTTGCGTTGAGGGCTTAGGGAAGCCTCTTTTCACTGCCAAATTGAGGAATTTGTGTATATGAGGGATGAGGATAGGCCTTCCCATTTTGATAATTTCAGCTTGGTAGCCTTCAATATCCCTATATTTCCCATTAGTGAGCTGCTTAATCCCGAAGTCAATGTATTCCAAAGAGAAGATATCCTCCTCTATAAGAGTGTTCAAGATGGTGCCCATTGCGTTAGGGAAATCATAAATATTCTTAAGATAGATATCCTAGTTCTTTAAGTGGATCGAATTATTTTCTTTCATTTTATGAACAATAATTTTCCTCCAAAAATTTATGGGCTCAACTTTAAAGAGTTGAATAAGATGCTCTTGATTTCTATTTATATAGGATATTTTCTTTATTTTAATGAGAGCTTTGTACATATTTAATTTTTCAGGCTTTACAATTTCGTTAGGATAATCTCTAATTGATTTCCTGACGATTTTACAATCATTATCATAGCAAGGTTTAGAATTTTTATTATTATTTTTATCAAATGCCTCAGTAGAGAACTTGTTAATGGTATTGAAACGTCCACTAAGACAAATATGGTCTATTATACCTTAAGAAAGTAAGAGATTAATTGTGATTCTTTAACATTTTATTTCTATGATCAAAAAGAAAGGAGAGAAGGATATCTAGATCACCTTCGTTTTGATGACTTAACAAGTCAATAAGGTTGGTCGTGTGGAAAAGACTTTGAAAATTAGAACATATGTGAGTAAGAGCTAGGATATCCAAGAAAAAGTGTTTTTCATCTTCAACCCTCTTAGTATCACAAATATATATATATATATATATATATTTTTTATTTTTTTTTTTATTTTTTTACTTTTACTTTTACTTTCATGTTATAATTTTTTAAATTTAAAACTATACTTTTATTTTATATATATTTTTTAAAGTATATTAATAATATTTTAAGTTTTCTTGAATTTTATTTTATTTTTATAATTATCTAATTTAATTTTTAAAATGTAGTTTTTATTTTTTATTTTTATTTTGAATGTTTTTATTTGGTATTTTTTTTTAAATTCAAAGGTGAAATTCATTTTTTTTTTTTTTTGCTTTTTATTTTTGCATTTCAGTGTGATTTTATATGTCTTTAATAATCATGATATTTGGTTTTTTAATACCATGAATAAAAAATGTTGGAATTTTAACCCTGAAATGAAAAAGGGGTGATGTTGCATCACCACTTTTCAAAATCAACATTCAAGAGAGAACACATTACAGTTCTTGTGAAGTTGGTAACAATTTTGTTTGTTTTGGTTTTAGTTAGAACATGCTCCCCCTCCTACAATGAAGATCAAAATTAGAACCCTTCTGATCTATCATGCATCAAGAATAAGTCTATAGTGGCACTTCAACGTTGGAAGTAACAACTCCCCAATACCATAGGGTCATTACTTAGTGAACTTCTAACATAGCATGTGTGTTCATGGAATATTAAAAAATGCCTCTAATTTCACTAAGTATTGACAAATACCTCCCAAAATATCTTTTTGAATTCCCTCCCAATACATATTTCCAATAAAACAACCCTTTATTTTTACTATATATCTTTTTTCATCCCCCTAAATAGCTATAAACCCCCTATTACCCCACAACTCCCCCCAAAACCTATATATATTAACTTATTTTTCACAATTTTAAAGCCCTCTTTATGATTAAATGTGTTAAGGTATTGGTCCACAAGGTGAAGCCTGTGTGCCTAGGAGAAAGTACAAAATTGATATGTCCATATTAGTATATGTAACATGTTGCAGTCTTTCTATGGTTAGCACTTCAATTTTTTTTTAATATTGTATCTAGTTTTGTATGGTCACTAAACCTCTCAAAGAACCTCCATGAATCCCTTAAACATTCATTAAATGGTCAACAATTTTAGTATTATATTAAAATCTTAGAAATTAACCTCTTCATCTAATATAATTTCATATATATATAGATATATAATAAAGATAATATTAATATCTATTTAAATTAATTTGATTATGTGAACATAATTATATTCTATTATAAGATTAGGCATCAACCTTTTCATCACACACACACACACACACACACACACACACACACATATATATATAATCATTTTTAAAATGTGGTTCACAAACACTGAGTGGTCACTACATCCACAGAAAAATATGGGTAGATCGACCCAAAGGGATATACTTGTCGGCCAAACTAGCAGGGCCTAACCCTGAGGACGTCGAGGAGATTTGACCCCGTGACCTCCCAAATGGCAAGGTACTTAGCAACAAGAACTTGAACAACTAAGCTAGCCCTTGGAGATTAAAAAATAAATATCATATTAATATCTATTTAAATTAATTTGAATTCATGAACATAATTAAATTGATTGTCTTAGTGAAATTGAGATTACACTTACAAACCCTTAAAACATATAACTAACAAATAATATTACTTATGTAGAAATTATGATGCATATTTGCAACTGCACATAAAATTTCAACCAAAATCACAAGACATAAACCTACTCTACTGCTTTGCGGAATTCAATTCACAATTTAGAACATCAATCACAAACATGCAATGAGAAATAACACACATGCACACAATATTTTTCTAAGGGAAAGAAATATACTAGAAAACCCTTTGTTTGCTTGCATTAATATGATTAATAGAGATGTATTACATTTCCTTTGCTTAACTGAGCACAACCTATAAGTGAATAACCTATCTTTATGCTCACTAAGAAGCTTTGACTCAGAATTAGTCAATTTTTGCCTATGCTTGAGCCCCTATTTCCTTGTACAATTCCTTGAGAAATTAGGCCCCTATTATTTAGGAAATTCCTACAACATGATTGCGCAATTCCCAAGGTTGATCATCTGGCTGCATGCAACAAGAAACATTGAAAATGGAAACCATAAATGGCACCATATGGGCTTCTAATTTAATTTTCCCTTAATTAAATTGGAAAAGAAAATGTAATTCCATCTCATGACAACTTATATTAGTTAACTGAGTCAGAAAGACTTAGTTAGCTTAAGAAATTTGAGTTGAGGGTCAGAGAGTAGGCATGTAGAGTTCTCCCATGATTTAAGGGGGTCCAATTACAATTATTTGTGAATTGTAATTAGTTAACTCAAGAAATATAATTAAAATCACTTTAACTAGTTCTAACTGAGTGATAAGCTAGTGAGGGGTCAAGTGAATTAAATATGATTTAATTCACAAGTAGTGATCAATCAGTTAATTGATAATTTGCTAGAAATAGTTGTCGCATGTCAGTTCTAAGTAAGGCCTGATTAAGACTGAGTTTAAAGGGAAGATATCTTTCAGTTGTACTATTAGAAAATTGTTCAAGTCATCATGAAGGCCTTGAAGGATTTCAAAATCATTAATTGGTATTTTCCTAATTAATAGAGGCTCAATTAGCGTAAGGATGTGTAAGAAAGGTAGGCTAGGCAGAGGGAAGCACAAGGTTAAATACTTGACTGATTTTTCTTAGATCGCAAGCTAGATCTGAGCTAGATCAAAGTGAGATAGTCAACAAAGTGCAGGAAGTTTCTCAGTGGAGAAAGAGCATTGTATTGTTTCGTGATCTTGACCATATGCAATATAGATATCGAGGTGTTTTAAGCAATTTATTTCCCCAAATACATCTTATGTTGTGTGGTTTATTGTCTCTTTCTCTTGCTTGTTATGTGATTGTGCAATCATGTTTTGTTTCCACAAATTATAGAAGGATTCAATATCTTGTTTTAGTACATTCTAGGATCAAATTGAATCTCATTGGTAGATTTTCTACATGGTATCAGAGCAGGAATTTTTTGGGTATAAATTTTGCAGAGCATATATGAATTTTTTTTTTTTTAAATCAAAAACAAATAGCATATATGGATTCCTTTCAAAAAAATACCCAAATTCAAAAAAAACATTGGTCGAATCGAAGTTTGTATGAAGGAGATATCGTCGATTTAAAATGAGCTCTTTTTTCATAGAAGTTTCTGACGATGAGACACTTACAGTGTGCGCGAGTCAAGAACATGTATGCACTTTAGGTACCAGATGCATGCAAAGCTTTGAGGAGCAAAGAAAAGGTTAGAGACTTGATGGTTGAGAGGGACCATAAAATACCTCTAAACATGTAGTCTCAGAAGGTTGTGGAGCAGCCACAATTAGAGAAGCAGAGAGGAGACCGAGTGGAGGTATACACTCAAGCAGGGACCTCTAGTAGGGGGGAATTTTGAGCCAGGTGGGAAGAGGGATCACATGTAGCCATACCTACAAGTGAGATATGGGGCGATGTGCAGACATAATCCCAAGAGAAGAAATTTTGGCAAGATCCATTAAGATGGTTTGTCTCATGGATCAAACTTGGCTACGAGGAGCCCATAGTACATAGTAGTAGGAAGGATCGATAGGATTGAATCAGTAAGATGTCAGGAAGATAGAAATAAGAGTGACAGATGTTAGACACTACAGCGCAGATCAGAGTTGGCAGCAGTGCAAAGGGCACAGATGCAGAGTCAGCAACAACGCAGAGTTTCTAGTAGACAGTCCAGTAACTAGCAGCAATCAGAGACTTTGATGACAGATGCATCATACTGATTCAATTTTTTTTTAGGCTATTCAGTTTCAGGAGTATCAAGAGCAAACAAAACTAGAGAAGTGTTGCATGTAGAAAATTCCAAAGGTACCAGATCGGGATAGATTGAATTCCTTTCTTGTTAACACAGAGTGTTGAAATTGGAAACAAGAAACATTGAAAATGGAAACCATAAATGGAATCCAAAAAATGACACCATATGGGACTTCTGATTTAATTTTCCCTTAATTAAATTGGAAGAGAAATTATAATTTCATCTCATGACAACTTGTATTAGTTAACTGAGTTAGAAAGACTTAGTTAGCTTATGAAATTCGAGTTGAGGGTCAGAGAGTATGCATGTATAGTTGTCCCGTGATTTAAGGGGTCCCGTTATATTTATTTGTGAGTTTTAATTATTTAACTCAAGAAATTGAGTTTAAATCATTTTAAATAATTCTAACTGAGTTATGAGCTAGGGAGAGGTCAAGTGAATTAAATCTGATTTAATTCACAAGTAGTGGTCAACTAGTTAATTGATAATTCTCTATAAATATTTGTTGCATGTCAGTTCTAAGGAAGGCCCAGTTGAGACTGGGGTTAAAGGGAAGATATCTATCAGTTTTACTATTAAAAAATTGTACAGGTCATGCATGAAGTCATCAAGAAGGCCTTGAAGGATTTCACAATAATTAATTGGTAGTTTCCTAATTAATAGGGGCTCAATTAGCCCAAGAATTCGTAAGCAAGGTAGGTTAGGAAGAGGTAAGAAAAAGGTTAAATACTTAATCAGTTTTTATTAGATCGCAAGCCATATCCGAGCTAGATCAGAGTGAGACAGTCAACAAAGTGCAGGGAGCTTCTCAGTGGAGAAAGAGCATTGTATTGTTTCATGATCTTGACCATATGCAATATAGAGATAGAGGGGTTTTGAGCACATTCTTTCCCCAGATACATCTTATGTTTCGCAATTGATTGTCTCTTTCTCTTACTTGTTATGTGATTTTGCGATCGTGTTTTGTTTCCGCAAATTGTAGAAGGTTTCAATATCTTGTTTTAATACATTATAAGGTTGGATTGAATCTCGTTGGTAGATTTTCTATAACAACTGGCATTACACTTCCTTGGAATATCCACCACAGCTAGGGAACTCAAATTCTCTGCATGCACTAGATATTTTGGGCTAATTTATCAGTTAACTATATGATCATTGAGTTAGATTGAAGTCCCACAAAACAATTAACTTTCCACTAGTTCCTCCAAAAATTAGAACTAGTTTAACTGAAAACACCTTGAAATAACTGACCTTGATTGCTACAAATTAGAAATCACACATGCTTAACTAAACCCTAACTCCTATAACTCAAATTTACTGAGCTAACTGAGTGAAAAGAGCCATGTCACCTTAGTTAACTACATCCAAGTTGTCTTCTGATGTGGAAATTCAATTTTTCTCAATTTAATCAAAGCAAAATCAAATTGAGAATTTATTGTTGCATTTTTCAAAACTCTCTCTCAGCAATAAAGGGATTATCAACCACCCCTATCCTGCACCTATGGAACTTTAACTTCCCTCTTGACAAAGCCTTTGTCAAAATTTTAGCATCTTTTTCCTCTATCGAAATGTATTGTAGAAACATTATCCGCATTTTGCACGGAGTCTCGTAGATGTTATATCGCATATCTATATTCTTGGATCGACCGTGAAATACATGATTCTTAGAGAGCTTGATGCAACTCTGATTATTACAGTAGATCACAATTGGATCCATCATCTGACCAAACAGTCCCACATGTATATTTCTCATCCAGATCGCCTCACATGTTGCTTGACTTGCAGCCATGTTTTATGCTTCTATTGAGCTAAGTTCCACAGATCTTTGATTCATGTTGTACCAGGAAATAGATGTGGACCCAACACCTAAAATTTCACTTAGTGTAATATTTCAGTCTGATAGAATCCTTACCCAATCTGCATCTGTGAAGCCACATAGCTTCACTCCCTTTTTCTGCCTCTACCATAGTCCAAACTGGGTAGTTCCTTTGAGGTACCATAAAACATGATTAGTTGCATTTGAATATAATTTGGTTAGCCTAACCATAGCTTGGCTCAATCGGTGACTGCATAGCACATATCTGGTCGTGTGTTCACAAGATACATCATTGAACCCACTAGCTTTCGATAAATGGTGGCATCCACTTCACTTGAATTGGCATCCTCCTTCTTCCAATTGGTTGTTAGAGGTGTCTCCATGGGTTTGTAACTCTCCATGTGAAATCTCTAAAATATCTCATTTTCATACTTGCCTTGAGAGAAAAATAGTTCCTCATCGCCTTGCCCAAGGAAGTAGTGCATGAGACCCATGTCTTTCATTTCAAACTCCCTAGCAAGGTCCTAATTACAAGATCTGATCAGCTGCTCATCACCAATTAAAATTATATCATCAACATATAAGACAATATTAAGCAATTTACCTTCTACCAAAATATGATAGAGGTTCACATCTACTTCACTTTTGTTGAAGCCCAAACTAATGAGATAACCATAAATCCTAGTGTACCAAGCACGAGGTGTTTTTTTGAGACCATACAATGCTCGCCTGAATCTGTACACATGAGACTCTCGATCAAATGTATTAAAACCTTTCGGTTGTTCAATGTACACCTAATCCTCAATAACCCCATTGATAAATTTTGTTTTTACATCCATCTGGTGGACATTCCACCCCATCTATGCAATTAGTGCAAGAATTGATCTAATGGATGAGTACCTTGCTACAGGATCAAAGGTCTCCTCATAGTCAATTCCCTCAACTTAAGAGTGCCCTTTGGCCACAAATATGGCCTTATACTTCTTTATGATTTTGTATATTGCATGCTTAACCTTGAAGATCCATCTCAAACCCACAACTGATTTATGTGTTGGTCTTGGGACCACTTCCCAAACATTTTTCTTTACTATGGATTCATATTCCTCCACCATTGCATCAACCCATACAGGTTTCTCTACTACTTCTTCAAAAGAGTATGGCTCAATCTCTATAAGCTCAGTCATTAGAGCCATGTAGCTAGTGTATCGATCAGGTGACTTTCTCTGTTTGCGCAAATATGAAGGATCTCTCACATTCTCCCTCACATCTTGCACAAGTCTATCAACTTCCTTGTGTGAAAATTTATGAATCTAAACCTACATGAATCCTACTGCAATTAACTGATTTTCATTTCCTACTTGTGTTCTTCAATTAACAAGTTGTTTACATAATTATTAAGTAAATATTAATTCAAATACTCTACAGCCTACACCAATATACAAATCAAGTACTAAAAATTAAATGAGACAATCACACAAATGACACACTTATTCTTGGACTAAACGTCCCTGGAAAAATGCAATGTGGGAAAACCAGTGTAGCAGATTTGAGGGTTTTTTATTATTAAGCATCAGTTTTCTGAGTACAACTAGGGTGCCAAATCTGGCTCACCCAAAAGAGGAAAATCTCGGAAGATAGATAAATAGTGATTTTTTACCTTGTTAGCACCTGAATTGGACCCCAAGCTGAAAAGGGAAAAACATGGTAACAACTAAACCACGCTCAGCCTTGTAGCTAGCCCTACAAGGACAAGAGAGGGCTCTCTCCATGAAAATATATTCAATAAAGTGCAATAATAATCTGATATTAGGCTAGATAATATGATAGGAAAAAGGTTTTAATAAAATAAATGAATGAATCCAGGGATGTGTGGGATAAAATGGGACAGTTGAAACCGGGAATTAAATCAGGACACAAGGTATTTCATGGGGCAAGATAGGCAGGAAAATTAGCAATTAAAATTCAATAAGGATGGGATGGAAAGACTGGTGAGGAGCTGAAAAGGGCACGATCAATGGATCCCTTTCAAACAGAAGAAAAAACACAGAATATGAATGTTTCCCAAGGCAGGGCATGAAAATGGATCCTACCTTTCTATCTTGAAAGCATTCAAAACGAGATGGTTATGAATGAAAGGTGAAACATAACAATTACATATGAAACAAAGGAGAGAAACAAATTATAAATCTCATACCACATGGATCCCACAAATCAGAGCTGCATCTTTTATTAATCCCTGTCAAACTGTACAATGGAGCGCAAAATGTTCTTCCACGCTATTCCCCTACTGCTGTATTACAGACTTGAGACTTTTCAGACTTTCAGACCTCAGACCTCCTTACAAATGATTTACAATTACAATAAATACACTGAAATGTGGGAACATAGATCCACAGAAAAGGGAGTTGTTCTAACAGCTGAAGAACTGAAAACTAAAGATAGAAAACAAGAGCCAATAATCTTTCCGAAAGGAAGAGCTGTGTTACATTATGCCACTCGAAATTTTCTGATAACCAATGAGGAGGCGAAACCTGTAGTGTAGATCCCTTTGAATCGTTACTGAGGAAAAAATAGGCAATCTGATCCTATTTCTTTGTTGTTGTAGATATCTTCGTTTAATTTAAGCTCTTTCGGCCAACCGACTGTCACTCTTCTTTCCATTATTTCTTTTGAATAAACTGACTTTTTCAATAAAATATGAAATTACACCTTTAGTGAAGGGAAATTAATTTTTAAATAGTTTAGGAGCAGAGGAAGGAGGCGTGACCTGCATTATAATCGCAATCGGAATGGATGGGGCGGAGGGATATAATATAATAAAACAGTTGTGATATAATAATCGGCGGTGCCATCGCAATGGAAATCGGAAGGACCGGGGCGGATGTGTTGCACAATGAAACTTTGCCGATGCGATGGATAATACTTCATATAAAAAAATAAAACACAGTTTATTATTTACAAAGGGGAACGGGCCCTTTTAATTATAAATGGGTGGAGGATTTATGGTGGGCCCATGGGTCAATCGGGATCGGGATCAGAGAAGGAGCGGAGGCAAGGTTATATACAAAATCACCGATTGCAATGGCGCGATAGGATATGGGCCGTCCGATCGGCGGGGGTAGATCGACGGCTGTGGAATGGTCGGGAGTTTGCAATCGGGAAATCAGAGGAGGGGCTGCGATCAATTGCATCGAAATTTTACAGTCAGTTCAATCGGCGATGGACTTTAAATGATGTGATGCGATCGGGGGGGAAGGGTTGCGATCGGCGAAGGGGTGATGCGATTGGTCATCGGGATGCGTTGTTCAAAACATTTCGATTGCGATGGAAGGGCGGGGTTTATTATAATAAATACTTTGAATTTTATATTATAATGTTTCAAGTATGGCGGGGAGATGGTTTTGGGAACGGGGGGGTCTTAAATAATAAAATTTGGACTTTATTATTTAAGTTTTAATAGGTATAGAGGGGAAGTGGTTTTATGCATAAATTGCATTTGTATTTAAAAGATTTATAATGCGATTTTATAATCAGAAGGCGGGGGGGAAGGGATTTTATTAAAGAAAAATATTAAACTGTAATAATACAAAGTTTAAAGGGAAAAATGGGAAATAGGGATTATTTGAAGATATAGGGAATTTTACTCAGGGAAAATTTTAAGAACCCCACTAAATTTATATGTATAATAAATGGGCGAATTCCCATGATACATAGGAAAAATGGAAGGCGATTTTATTAATAATATAATATGTATATATAATTTTTTGGCGAATCTCTCACGAGATTATATTATCTTGTAAAATCATGGAGAATCACCAGTACAAATGGCAAATCACTAGTACAAAATGGCAAATCGTTGTCTAGTGGAGTTCGGGGTGTTGGTTCCAATGAAGATATGGTAGTTGAACCAGGAGTTGAAGGAAGCGAACCATCGAGACCAAGCATGGCACATGGTGACTCGTGAGGGAAGTAGTTCTCGTGCAGTTTGGAAAATGCGTTCTAGTTCTACTAAGTGTAATGTTGTTGCTCATGCTACTACTTGCACTAATATTGAGGTTGGAGAGGAGTTTGAGGAAGCATGGAAGGTAGCAGTGGTGGAGAATTACAAAGAGAACCCCATGATGGGCTCCATTTTGCCCATTGGTATTTGGGCCTGCAAGATCTTATGTCCATTGAACCAACAATTAACCGTTCAACCAACAATCAACTTGACTGAGTTTATTAGGTACGAGTCAACTTAGAATAATCTTCAAAACTATGCTTTGCATTATCCCATATTTATCACACTAATGCTACACAACATTGAGCATTTTCACCCAACTCTCATGCATGCACACAAAATTTTCATCAACATCTATAACCCTAACCAAGTGAGAATTGATCAACAATTTACACCAAAGTTTGTTATAGTGTTGAAAGTTCATAAGAAATTTAGATCCATGGTACCTTAAATAAATTTTGAGATAACCTCCACAAATTTGACCAATATAGAGCAAACTTGTAATAAATTTTAAACCTACAAAAATTAGGATTCGTGTTCCTAGGAACAATCATAAGAAGTAGTTGACATATAGGTCGAGTTTTGAGCCTTGACACATTGATAATGCAATGGCTTAGGTCAAAACTCACACATTGAAAAGTCATCAATGAAGAGAAGACAATATCATTATGAATTACACATACTCTAAACTTCCTACCAAATTCTACTTAGTTGTCTGCAACTTAGCTATACATAATCTTATAGTAAATACAAAATCCACAAAGCCTTCTTCACATAGCTAATAAATGGCCATTGTAAGAACACCCATTATATAATAGTAATAGTAGCAATCAATAGATTATTTCATATTGAACTTCATAGCCATAGCACTCCTATGTATTGTATGTTGTATTCAACTTGCATTATCAAATATAGATACAATCATAGTTTTGATTGATACATGTAAATCATACTTGTGCACAATGTTGAATGCAATGTCAGTTAAGGCGTAAAGTCGGTTTGACGTGTAATGATCTATGAATTTTTCATGCAAGTTATTATAACCAACAAAATTTTGGGCCCAGTTTGAATGAGCAGTGGAGGACACTCTCTGAGAGGCAAACTGGAATTTGTATGTGTTCTACAGTCCAATCTCAGTCAATGTTACAATATATCAAAAGAGTTATATTTCACGGTTACAAAACCACAGTAAAAATCTCCAGACATAAAGAGGCAACGTTACAAAACCATAGTAGGCTTAGCCCAGCACCAATTACCCTGAACAACTCTAAACAAAACCATAAATTCATCTTTCTTTCAGCTCTGCTTCAAACTAGAGCAATCTATTCTGAATTGGAGACAAGAATGACGTAAGATCTTTAATAATTGTACTTCTTTTGGAGTCCGAGATTCCCTTTTCAGCGTCCAAAGACACGTTCAACTAACAAAAAAAAGACAAGGAAATTTTATAATCAAGTTTTTGAATATCATATATGACTAGCAGACTTTAAAACTAGTTTTAAAAAATATGTATATAATACAACACAAAATTATACATCACAGCACATTGAATTTCTGGACAACAATATAAATAAACAATAGTACCAGCTGGGATCTTTTCTATTTAGATGAGGATAATTTACCAACATTGATTTACACCATCCAGAAGCTTGACACAATAGATCTTAGGCATGACAACAATTTAAAATAAAACTGTTTCTCAACATATGTGTAGACAAATAACATCCATCTGGTAAACGCCAACACTTAGTGGTGTTTACTTATGGCCCACCCCACATTCTAAATAAATATAAGCCAGAAAACATGTGTGTTTACATTCCTATTTCTCTTTCAAATAGTATTTTTCGATTCTCCTTGCTAAGACCACGAAAGAGACCTATTTGTGATCCAGAAAATAGGTATGCTTATATAAGTACTACTCTTTCAACTAGTGTTTTGGATTTCATCTCCACTGATACTCTCCTAACTCAGAGCCAGAAAGGAGCCATTTGTGGTTATGGATAACTGATAATCGTTTGTGGTAATGGATAGTTGATCAACTGCTATCAGTTGGCTTCTAGGAGCTATTAGTTGGCTTCTAGGAGCTAGTTTGAATACGATCAACTGGGAAGGTGATAAATATGTGGTTGATTCCACTCATTGATGGCAGGAAAAAGCACATGATCCATGCCAATGCACTAAACTTGGTCCAACAAGCAAAACAAAATGGGCTTTTCATTCCCAAGTGATTTTACTCATGCAATAGAGGTCCTTACTTTAGTAACAAGCTATGATATCAAATTCATTGTGTAGGAAACACAAATTCATTGTTAAGCTTAATGTTTCCCACCTCAAATCATTGGAGTGTAGGAAAATTACTCAGAAAATGTGGAACTTACTTCCCTGTTCTATTGCCCGTGTCGAGTGGAATTTGTGGTGGGAATGTGGAACTTACTTCCCTGTTCTATTGCCCGTGTTGAGTGGAATTTGTGGTGGGAATGTGGAACTTACTTCCCTGTTCTATTGCCCGTGTCGAGTGGAATTTGTGGTGGGAATGTGGAACTTATTTCCTCGTCTTGGCCTTAACCCCAGATCTATCCCTCCTTGAAACATGATAATATCCAAGGAAAGATGGTCTCCCTATAAAATTCTACAAGGGTTTCTAAGACACCATTGGGAAACCTTTTAAACGTATGCTTGGAAGCTCTTCATCTAGAACCACTTGCAGAGCAAACTAATGCAGGCATATTCAATATAAAGTTATAAACCACAACTCATCCAATAGGAACTTAATTAATGATCCCATGCTAATCATGCTACTTTACATGGCTTTCAAGACTCCTACAGAAGTATTAACCACAAATAAATTAACACGTGGCTACTTAATGGGTAGATTCATTCTACATAACATTGTGGAAGCTTCAAAGCTATCAGGTGGGCTGGAGAAATCCATCAAGAAGATATGCTCCTCAAAATTGATTTTGATAAATTCCTACACAGATTAGAATGGTATTTTACTTCAGATACGATGACAGCGAGCCATAAATGGTCCTTCATAAAGGGTTTTCTTTTTCCAATAAAACATTTCATCACAGCTAATGCTCTAGGTTAGCTAGAGTCAAGTGAAAACCGAAGGAATGATCCTTATCAGGTGCCTACAAGATGTTTTAAAATCCACTTTGTAGATGACTATGTGCTCTCTCTAGAATTAGCCCAATCTCTGGATATGATGACGTATTGGATTTGGCCCAAGTTCAACAAAGTAGTGAGCATTATGTTCACCAAAGCATCTTTTAAGGTTCAAGTTGGGCATCTAACATTAAGAAACAACTAAATCCTAATTAACAATTACATCTGAATCAGGTCATTTTTTATTCAAACATGGATGGCATAACAATGTTGACAATGTGAACATGGAAGAACCTCCACAAGCTGGTGGAAAAGAGGATAAAGGCAAAGATGGTGGAAACATCTACCCATGTTTTAAGATGTTGCTCCTACAACAGCATTGGAAATGTGGCATCATTGAATCTTACACAAAGGAAGGGTGATGCTTTGGTCTATTGTCGGTTTATTGTAATTAATGTTTATCAGGTATCATTCTACCATTGCTCTTCTATATTCCCTTTGCTTGTTTAGTTTGTAGGTCGATCAAGTTCTGCAAGTGTTCATTTGTACACACCATGTAATTGATGTCTATTTGATCCCTAAAGAGATCAGAGATTAACCACTGATAGCCACTAGCATGATTGGACAGATTAACAGTTTGCACACAAAATACTGGCAATCACTAACAATCAAAAAATATCATCTTCCTTGGTTATCTCTTCCTCTTCTTGAATTTTGTAAATTATATATTATAAAAAAACTGAAGAAACAAGCTAGGAAGTGTTGTGATCTTTCTTGTTAAATTATAGAGAATCCTCATGAATAATTTGGGATTAGTAAATTTGTTGTTAGGTTCTTTAGTCAATCTATATAACTAAAGTTTAATCTGTATAAGTTGTATTGCAGTTGTACTAATACATCTATGGAGTTCCCTGACAAACTAAGGTTAATACTTATAAAAATGACAAACCCAAAAGGGACAAAAATTTCAGAACATGCTCATAAGGTCATTTTCAAAATTAACAAACTCTAAATTCACACATTGGGGAAAAACAGACATCCAAATTTTCCAACACATTAAAAACTCATTAGTTCTTTAGCTCATGTGCACATATTTACCATGCCACCTTGTATTTAGACAGGCCTAAAAATATCTTACAATGTTTATTTCTACACTCGCATAGATCATCTTAAACCCAAACCCATTAAGCATACAGAGAGAGAGAGAGAGAGATCAAACAGGCACATGTTAGTCTACAGGCATAAATGTCTCGCTTGTTAATCGATCAGAGTTAAGATGAATATATGCTAGGTTTTTTTCTTTTTAACATGATGGAAATTAACAAACAACCATCTTTTTACTTTTGACATTACATGTCAAACCACAGCTAGTTTTCCATTGAAGTTCATTAGAGCTAGCATTAGCACAGACATAACACATATATTCCACCAATGTTGTAGAGTGTGCCTCACTTCAGTGCAATCATTGATCTTCTCAGTATTTACTTCCAATGAACTAAGAACATTGATTTTACCCAATACCAGTCTACATCTACACCCTTTGATACAAATCTACCCAGGACTAATGTTTCTAGCAATACCCTAAAGGGGGTCCATCTATAACAATGCTCTAAAGGTATCCACAAAACAAATGGTAAACCACATGCCTCACTCTCTAGAATATCAAAACAACATGGAAAGAAACTGACAGCATGATAAAAAAGTAACTCGCCAGAAATATTCAAGCAATTTATTACTTTCAATACTTTTCATATACACACCTGCATATCTTCCAAATCACCATAAGAAGCCTCTGGAACATTTAGAGTGCCTTGAATTTACTTCATCTCCTCCTCAATCAACCACTCACCTGTTTCAAACCAAAATCTGACTCAGATTATAGACCAACCTTATACATTTCATAATCATATAAAAATATTAAATAAGCCTCACCTTGAAACTTCAAGGCAATCTCATAAGAGTAACCAATTCGTTTCTTATTGCGCACTGTCACCAACGATGCCTGAAGCAATGTTCAATAATTATACTCAGTTCAACATGAATTCAAGGGCTCAGGAATAATTTATACACAACATTCTCTACACTAAAAAATGTTTAGAGGAAGTTACATATCAAAATAAATGGAAGAACATGCAATTGAAACTTGCTCCTATAAATATGTTTCCAGGCTTTTAATTCAGGTAAAATTGAAACTGACATTGGTTAATTAGTTTTCACATAGATGTCTTCCCACAAGCTGATGTGCAAAAAATCTAAGTGAAGTGAACTCCTGCCTCCGAGTGTAAGTAAAAGGTTACTCAATCAGCGAGCATTTAAGGTACAAGGATATTATTATCTCATAACCTGCATAACATTAATCAAGCATTCCACTTTCTTTCTGAACGGGTGGGGAAAATAATTGCACAAGAAAGAGTTTTGGATGCAACCAACAAAGAAGCAAGTAATGAATGCCCAGCCAACATGGGGAAAATAGGAAGAGTTTCAAAAATATCAAATTTTGCAGGATGGCCTCGGGGTATTCTAACAAAACAAAACAAAACAAAAAAAGTCTCGAGAGAAGGAAAACACTGCAAAACAGGCAAAAACTGATGGATAATTAAAGAAGCAGGTTTGAAAGGATACTTAAAAATCCCACAAACAATTATAATCACTATTTTTGAATCTTGCATAATAACAGGAAGGAAATCAGTCTTCATCATGACTCAAAATCACAAAGGCAAAATCCATCCAAACCAAACAAAAGACCAAGTACAAGAGCTCGCAGAGAAATAAGCTGCAGCTTTTCAGCTTAAGCAATGTATTCATAATTCCTTTGGAAAATAAGGAATGACTAGCAAACATTTCTTTAAGGCGGCTCATCCAAAAGATTCAGATCGATCCCAAACCTGCTAAAAATTATACATTACGATATAAAGGGCCCATTGCTTTAGCAAAAGATTCAACCCTAAAACAAGTTTAGTGAAGCTACACCCAACACCAACAACATCACATTTTGGCTTTCCTAAGACTTATGAAAAAACTGAGAATTCAATCTTCAGGGGAGGCATGAAAACAGACATCCAATATTTTGTAGCATCCTAGCTTTCCAAAGTAACACAAATAATTTACTAGGGGCATTGCACAATGCAACCTTTATTAATCCCAGTGCATATTTGGACAGACATTTCAATGAATTTTATTGTTGGACTTCCAAAAGCAAGCAACAAAACAGTGATTAAGGTCATGGTAGATTGTCTTTTAAAAGAAACTCATTTTCGCGCCTCCACTCATCCTTTCACTCCTTTCTCAATTTCCCAACCATCGGTGGATAATATCTTCAAGCTACACAGTATGCCAACTTCCATTGTTTCAAATAGAGACCCCACATTCACCAACAAATTTTGGCAGGAGTTGTTTAAACCTCATGGTACACAACTAAATATGAACACTACATATCATCCTTGAACGGATGGTCAAAAAAAAGTAGTCAATAATTTCTTAGAAACATATTTGAGATGCTTTCCCTTAAAAGGTGGCACCCGTGGGCACAATGGTTTCCCTTGGCTAAATGGTGGTACAATACCATTTATGATGGAGCTACCAAAATGACATCATATGAATCAATTTATGGCCAAAAACCCCCATCTATGGCATCCTATGTACCAAGAACATCCAAATTTCATCTAGTAGATAGAACACTTCACAGTAGAGAAGCTATCATACATATCCTCAAGGAAAACTTGGATATGGCACAAAATCAAATGAAACAACAAGTTGATTAACATAGATCTAAATATTATTTTCTTGAAGGGGATCAAGTGTCCTTTCTCCTACAATTTTATCAACAAACATCTCGTAAGTACAAAGTTCTCCCATAAGATAGCTCCTAAGTTCTATGGGCCCTATCAAATCATAATGATACAATGCAGTGATCAAGTTACCTATAGACTAGCTCTTCCAACCCACTCTCAGATTCATCCAATATTTCATGCACCTTGTTTGAAGAAGGTTGTAAGATCAAATTGTACAGTGAAGACCAACCTACCAGAAATTAGAAGGAGGTTCCATTTGGTTCCAACCACAATCAGTATTGGATACTAGAGCGCCAATTATGCCAGTGCATTACCAAGGAAGAATTGATCCAGTAGAAATTACTTTGCATTACTTCCATGTTTTCTTATAGATATAATCCTACCTTCCAGTGGCTATTCCATCCCTTTCATTTGCAATAATATAATCTTACATTCCAGTTACTCGTTCATCTCCTGGAGTCACTTTTAAGTTTTTTCAATACGTCATACAATGATACCTAAAATGTATGTTTTTTTAATATAACACCTCAATAATACGAGAAACGTTTATGGTTGACAAGTTTTTCCAAGTGTCAATATGATTCTTTATCATTTATATATGTTAGATCAGCTATACTCATACTGCTATGAATATATCAACCTTGGAGAGTGTCAGCGAAAATTACAATGCTTATGTGGCAAAAGGTAACACCATGGTAAATGAAGGATTATGATATACATATCAGGGCATTTTTCAATGCATCTGAATCAAACTATTCGTGAAGTAACCAAAAGGATGAGTGCATTTAATAACCATTGCATAGAATTAACAACTTTAGGTTACATATACACTTGAGCAGAAAATTTATTGCAGATCTATGTCAAGCATAGGTGTTTTAGGTGTTATTAATTTATAAATTCTCAAGCATAGAAGTTTTTGCTATAAATTGCAGATTTATGTCAAGCATACACGTTTCAGGTATTATTGACGTGTTATATTTAAAAAAAATTACATTTTAAATATCATTGTAAGACGTATTGAAGGCGTAGAAAAGTCCCTGTGACTCAACATTCCTCTAATTCCTCAAACAACAACAACATTGTCAGTGCAATTAGTGATCCAACAGACTAATCATATCTCTATGGCTCATTAATGAATTGAAAAAAGATGGGAAAAATTACACCTCTATGATCAATGTAGTGGCACATAAATGCCCAACCATCCAATCGATTTGAACGCTATGGCTATCATTCACCACTCAAGTAAAATTACAGTTGGAATGTTGTAGGTGTATTAGCAAAACAATAATAGGACCAATATAAGGATTTTGGTGCAGTCATGAGTTGGAATGAACATGTGATGCTTGCATTCATAACCAGAACAAAACATTCAAGCAATTAAACACACCATACATACAACAGTAGCAGGTCGTAATTCATGAGGAACCTGGGTATTGATGTCCTTATTGTCATTGTTATAGCCATTTATGAAGGAGACCCACAGTATCCAGGTGCTAAAAAGGATGACCCAGGTTGAGGAATAGTTTGTGGCATCCATTTTTGTTGCCTATGCTGCTGTTGCTGCCTATGCAAACCCAAAAATTGCATTGAATTGGACTAGGGTGACAAATTTGTAGAAGAAAATGTTTCAACCCACTCCAATACATTGGAAATTCCCAATTTAGGAATGTTGTTATCCCTTGGGATATCATCGTTAAGTCATTCCTATTCATCTCTCTAATGTTATTCAAATGGGACAAGTCATTCCTCTTCATCTCTCTCATTTTATTCAAATGGGTTGGGCACTTGCTGAGATGATATTCTATGTACATTTCTAGCATTTGCACCAGCTTTGTTTGCTACAATGTCTTCCCTAGACAGTGCTAATGGAAATGGCTCATGTAGAGAGCTCCCAACACAGTCACCAACCAAATATCTATTAGCTGCAATAGCTTCCCTTTTGAGAAAAGAGGAAGAAGGTGAATAATTAAGAGAGCCCGATCTATTACTCTTCGGAAAAATAGATCTAATTAGGGGAAAACTTCTAGACCCAAACGATGGCAGAGCAAGACGATGAAACTACTACTGAAAACGATGATTGTGACTAGAATTGAAGCTGGAACGACCTTCTGCGGGAAAATTAGAAGAAACCCATTGTGACTCTCCTCCATCCTGGGGTTCTTAATGTTGGTGTTTAATAGAATGGCTATTACCCTCTCTCTCTGGGTGAGCATATTTCTGCTAGATGGATGTTGAGTGTTGTTGTTTTAATTTTTGGCCAATGCTATCTCCTTGGACCTATGATGTGCAAATTCTCTGGAAATAGTGATTTTATTCTCTCATCATTACATTCTCCCTCCGAATTCTCTGGCAATAGTGATTTTATTCTCTCATCATTACATTCTCCCTCCGCTGGTGTCTGTGAGAAAAACCCAAGTTGGTGTGCCACTACCAATTAACATATATAAATCATTATCAGACATACTAAAATATTTAGTAACAAGGCAGAAAAATGTTTCTCAAACATCACATAAAAACACAAGCAATGAAATATAATACCTATTATAAGAAAAATACATCTTAAACTATATATAAAACAGTAAAATTTTAAGAAGCACTTACATTTTTTCAAACTTGACCAGGCAATCATGGAAGCATTCTTCTCGAACTGTTTTTGTGCTCGTTCCGGATATCTATTAGCTGCAATAGCTTCCCTTTTGAGAGAGGAGGAAGAAGGTGAATAATTAAGAGAGCCCGATCTATTACTCTTCGGAAAAATAGATCTAATTAGGGGAAAAATTCTAGACCCAAATGATGGCAGAGCAGGACGATGCAACTGCTGCTGAAAACAATGATTGTGACTAGAATTGAAGCTGGAACAACCTTCTGCAGGAAAATCAGAAGAAACCCATTGTGACTCTCCTCCATCCTAGGGTTCATAATGTTGGTGTTTAATAGAATGGCTATTACCCTCTCTCTCTGGGTGAGCATATTTCTGCTAAATGGATGTTGAGTGTTGTTGTTTTAACTGTTGGCCAATGCTATCTCCTTGGACCTATGATGTGAAAATTCTCTGGCAATAGTGATTTTATTCTCTCATCATTACAGTCTCCCTCCGCTGGTGTCTGTGAGAAAAACCCAAGTTGTTGTGCCACTACCAATTAACATATATAAATCATTATCATACATACTAAAATATTTAGTAACAAGGCAGAAAAATGTTTCTCAAAAATCACATAAAAACACAAGCACTGAACTATAATACCTATTATAAGAAAAATACATCTTAAACTATATATAAAACAGTAAAATTTTAAGAAGCACTTACATTTTTTAAAACTTTACCAGGCAGTCATGGAAGCATTCTTCTCGGATTGTTTTTGTGCTCGTTCACCTGTAGAGATCAACCCAACTAACTCCAAATTGCAAGTAAAATAGGGCAAATAGCCTAGAACAGACTGCACAGTAATATACATAGGCAGTGCTACTCTTGCTCTCTGAGCTATCTCTTGCAACAATTTTTTCTATACCCCCGTCTCATCATATTCAAACCACATGCAATGACCATCAAAGGAAATAGAACATCCAAAAAATAAGTTTCAAAACTCCACCAAAACAAAATCCATATAGGTATTCTTGCAGCAAGAGCTCAGGAAGGGCTTCTCTGAGAAAGAGTATTAAGGGCCTCCTCTGCAGTAGCATGTTCAAATTGTCTCAATGTGTTGTTGTAGTTTGGGCTTTCAAATACTTCTCCATTTAAATTAACAGTAGATTTGAATCTGGGGGCATCCTTCCTTCCTTCTATTGGACTAGTTCATTATTTTGATGAAGGCAAAGGGTTACAGACTTCTGTTGGACCTTGTTAGGCTTCTAATGTCCTTAGTGAGGCAAGTGATTAAGGCCTAATATGAGATGAGAGGTTCAGGGGTCAAAGAAAAAGGAATCTGGTGAGAGGTTAAAGACAAAAGGTTACAGACTTCTTTTTGTCCACTGTTTTTGGACTAGGCGGTGTCTTATTGTGCTTTACGTAGGACTAGGTCGAATGTAAGATCTAGGCTCAAAAAACAGGCATGCATAAACGGGTAGGTGTGATTGTGGACTTAATTTTTTTCACATCCATACTAGTAGGTATTATGAGCATAAGAAGTAAGCAAGAGACATCCTTTTCAGCGAGCAGGACATGTCGGACCGCCGTCAATCGGTAGCTAGTTGCTCCCCCACCCCGCCATAAGGATCTGAACCTAAAATTAGATGATTCAATCCATCATGTTATAGTGAAACATTAAGAATAAGAATCAAATGAATATCTCTCTGCAGCTCTAGTGATAAATTGGTTGCAAAGGAGTTCAGGTTCGGGGGCGAAACACCTGACTCAGCTTCCCCCGCTCCTTTCTTGTTTACCCCCACTATGAAGACACAATCAAGCGCAGACTTGTTCCTTATACAGGAGAATCAAAGTTCAAAGCAGTCATGGACTTGTTCCTTATACAGGAGAATCAAAGTGCAAACCCCTGAATTAACCAGTGCCATTCCCAGATCGGGCCAGTGACATTCCTGGATCGAGGGCGATTGGAAGAAAACCCCACCTAAATTCCTTGAAATCAGCGCGATTGGAAGCCAATTCCACATGAATTCCTAGAAATCGGGGCGATTGGAAGCCAAGCCCACCTGCCACCTGCATTTCTGGAAATCGGGGGCTATTGCAAGAAAACTCCACCTCAAAACAAGGTGAATCGGGGGCTTTCAAAGTTTATCTCGCTTATTCTTTATGGCTAAAATATAATAATTATTTTATTTTAAAATAATTTTTGGGCGAAATATAGAAAACTATAGAAAATGGGTGTAAAATAAAAATTCGCTTCTAAAAAATATAAAATTCCTTAAATTTCGCCCATGGGCTAAGATTTGCCCTTAAAATTTTCTATGATTTTACTTCACTTAAGCATAAATTTCAATCCAGAAGTCAGTTTTAAGAGTGTAATATATCGTTGGAAAGCTCTTTCTGGGGTATTTTTGATGGATCTGCTTGGAAGATAATTTGGCACTGAACATGCTGCGAAAAAATTCTCTGAAGGCAGGGTGATGACGTTGTGGAGAAAACAACTTCTGATTTGCGACTTTGAGTTTATTGGTTTCCTCATGACCTTGCTGATATTTATTGACATTTGACTCATTAACTTGACCATGGTGAGACCCCAGAAACTAATGAGACCCATCCTATGACCTATTGAAATGATTTGAGAGTGAAAGTGACTCATGAATAAAGACCATAGAAAGGAGAATCAACAAGTTTCACATGAGGGAAAACTGATGAAAAATTACTACCATCAATGAATCCATGACCTAGCGGAATGGTGAAATTTATTGGTATGGGACTCCTAATATGCAAATGCAAAAGAGAAATTTTGATCATTGATGGCAGTATGACTAGACTAACACTAACATACCTCATACTACAAGTACCGGCTGATCCGAATCCGAACTGGCGAAACCCCAGCTTTCTCTGTGCAATATATCCATAGGCCTACATGGGGATGGTTGATGATTGCGTCACCTCTTCTCAAAATCGATCTACCTCTCGGAAATTTTATTTTCAGCCCTCCCAACTCAAAAACCCTAATCTCCAGGAAAATTCGGAGTATCCCTTGGAACCAGTGCGTATTCCCTACGTGGGCCAGCATCACCCCTTATGGGGACTACGTCACCTCTCCTGGTGGTTTCACTGCTTCCTCTATTGTATATGTTGCCTCTATGCTATGTACTCTTGGTCCTCCAACCAATAACTGCTTCCTCCCCTCACTTCTGTAGAATCACTTAGATCTTATCTTCTTCCGAGCACTACTTCGTCAGAAGAATTCAATCTCTAGATTCACCCACTATGTGTTTTCTCCAACTAACCCTCAAGCCTTCCTTTATAATTTTTCCATTAATAAATAAATGGTCGTGATCTAATCTTTAATCAATGGCTAAGATTAAAGCAGAATTGATCCTCCTCACTTAGAAGCTTCTCAATCACATTTATATTAATTCACTTTAATTATTTAAATTTCCTAATTTTTAACTTAGGCTCCATTAAAAATAATTAATTATTTGAATAACATTCCCTCTAGGTGGAATTTCTCCAAACGCTTTATGGGTCTTGGAGATCTCATGTGTTCTAGTCCACAAAATTTCAGAGCTAGATCACATCCAATGCTACCCAAAAATAAACGCTCCCTCTTAGCGAAGAATATGCTCTAGCACTACTTCTTACTAGAAGCATCACCCTGATCCACGACATCAGTCATATGTGTTGTTGATGCTCAACCTGCTGCCCATCATCCACTGTGTTGCTGCATTTTTTACTGCTACCCAAGACTCTCCCACTATCACTGCTACATATGTACTGCAACTCCCTCTCAAAATGTTGCATCATGTTGCCCATAGCACTGCCACTACTAACCAATGCACTAAAAATCAGTTGTTGAGAGTTAAGAAACTGAAAAGCATCTCAAATCCTGACATACTAGTCAGTCTAGATGCACCTCGATGTTGAAGCTTCCTCTGCTGCTAATCTGTGCTGACCCTCTGATGCTACTATGTCGATGCTACTCTGCACTGCGAAAGCACTTCTCTGCACTGCGCTACTACTGCTATGTTGTTGTTTCCTCTACTCTGCGCTGCTTCAAACTTTGGAACTCTAGTTGTGCCACTGTCACTCCATCATCCTTTGCACCAACTAAATTCTGTCACTATGCTATTGTCATCAAGAGTTCCTATAGCCGTATTTAACCCCAAGATTTTGGGCAACTCAAGGATCTTGCCCCTTTTTCCATTATAGCCTCATCTCCAACTCCATATCACCCCACTTACTAGGTGCATGAGCACTCATGGCGTATACATCGTTATCCTCCTCATCAGCCTAAGTTGGAGCAGCCTTCGAGTCAGATTCTTCTTTTCCCTTCTTCTTCAGAGGGCACTACGTGGCGAAATGTCCCATTTCCCCACATCTGAAGCATATGGCCTTTGAGAGGTCCTTCTTCTTCCTTCTCTGCTGCACTTAATGTATGTTTGATGCAAGAGCCACATCTTCCTCTTCCTCCTTCTTGACTTCGATCCTTTTATCGCTACTTCCCACCTTGGTCCACTGTCTTATCTCTTCTAGTCGAAGAGTTTCCCACTTCTTCTCCTAGCTAGGAACAGTATCCTTGCCCAAAATTCTTTGGATAAAGGTTTCCTAGTCTTCAGTGACTACATTCAGGGTAGTCTTGACCATAAATCCAACATCTGGTGTAGCCCCTATGGAAGCTAGTTGATCTCGGATCCCTTGCAATCTGATAAGGAAGGGATTGATCTCTTCTCCCTTCTGCATCTAAAACAATCTTAGTTTATTCTCAAGAAACTTCTTCCATTGGATGGAAGATCCCTAGTACAATGTGTTCAAGGCTTCCCACATTTCCCTTGTTGTGTTCTTCTCAGCAATATGTGGGATCACATTATCCTTGACTCCATCCATTATCATGTTTTTTGATGTTGCTTGAGCCTCCTCATACTTCTTAAGAGGATCAATATCTACCGGAACAACAATTGTGTTCAAGGCATGATCCTTGATGCGATGTTCATCCAAAACTACCAGGATCCTAGCCTTCTAGATGACAAATTTGGATGCTCCATCCAACTTGTCCTGATCCCTGAGTCCATTCACGACCATCTCTGCTCAACTAAATGTCGAACAAGCTCCTTTCTCCTCTTTCCCTACTACCCCAAAAAAACTTAGACTTTGATATCTTTGGCGCTATAAATCCTCTAAGGAACAAGCTTCCTCTGAGTCTCGATTTCCTTCATGGAAATCCTTCTACCAAAAAATGTCGAATCACTTCTCTCTGATCTCTTTTTGTTGCTGCTCATCACTAGATCTATACTTCTCGACAATAAATCTTTTGAGGAACTAATTCCCTCTACTTTGCTTCTACCCCACTAGACATTATTTTTCACCAACATAATCAACATCCCACCAGCAGCTTCAATTAGAAATCTGAACTTCACCTCCAACCATGGCAACCAGAAAATTGAGACTCAATAGCCACTTCATTGGCCTAGCAACCACTATGCTACCTTATGTAACTACAGTGTCACCCTAGCAGGTTGACGCAAGCTCTGCCTGAGCCTTCCCTGGTGACTTTGTCACCCTTCCTTTGCTTCTCTGGTTCAAAACTGTGTTTTCTCTCCAGACAGCTGCTTTTCTGCAGCAGATTTCCTTCTGTTTTTTTGTTGATGGCTTCGGTCCTCCTTGATCTTAAATTTCTCTAATACCATGTGAAAATTTATAAATTTAAACCTACAGAAATCCTACTGCAGTTAACTGATTTGCATTTCCTACTTGTGTTCTTCATTTAACAAGTTATTTACAAAATTATTCAGTAAATATTAATGCAAGTACTCTACAGCCTACACCAATATACAGATAAAGTACTGAAAAATAAATGAGACAATCATGTAAAGGACACACTTATTTTTGGACTATACGTCCCTAGAAAAACCCAATGCGGGAAAACCGGTGCAGCAGATCTGAGGGTTTTTTATTATTAAGCAGCAATTTTCTAAGTACAACTAAGGTGTTTTTGAGGCCTCAGAATTCCGTTGCCACAACATGGGGGAAAACCACCCAGTCCGGACCTTAGAGCAAGTCCTTTTCCATTTGGTGTGGTGGCTCCGACTAGGGATAAAGGGACCAGTTTCCCAATAAGTATGATTTTGGGGTGTGTTTTGTTTATATAACATGTAATGGGAAATGATTTTAATATATCACATGCATTTATCTAAAACTATCTATTCTATTATATACCTGAGGTGTTTCTTCCTTTATGCGATCTAAAAATATATCCTCCAACGATTAGTAATGAAGATTATTTAACATTTGAAAGAGATGAAAATTATGTAAAGATGATTCTTTTAACAAAATAGTTTGATTTAAATAATTGTGAAAAGTATATCGCATTCATATGTATGATTATATATCACATAAGAAATCATAGTCAAAATTAGTATAGTAGTGCATTTAACATTCATTTATGATAATAGTTCAAATATATAATGCAAGTAAAAAAGATAGCTATCAATCTAGAAAGCAAAACTTAATACAGATGAATAGAAATACCATATATACAAATTCCTACTCATATAAACTGACAGTATTTTTCTGCTCCTCTTCACTTTCAAGCAATTTAAAGAGTACAATAATGCAACATCAGTTAAACAACTTCAACTGTCAAAAGATAACAGACTTTGTTCCATTAATCCATCAAATCATTTACAAACTTACAGAAGTGCATTGTTTGCAAATGTGTTTGACTAATTTATGGACCCTTCTCTAAATGCATGAGAAGGGTTTAAATACTAAACTACAATATGTTTAAAAACATATTATTGCATAAAAGTAGAGGAGGTTTCAAACAACCATCCTTGTAAAGAGAAAACTTCAACTACAATCTAGGAAAATAAAGTAACAATATAACTATGAATGTTGATCCTCCTTGTGGATTTGATCTCGAAGTTGATAAATATCTAGCATAGGTTTAAGTTGAGCTGGCTACGAAATTTCTAATCTGATTTGACCCTTGAATACTGCATTTGAGAGTGTTGGTTGAGGCCTTTTTGTTGAATCATTTAATGATTGCAGGGTTTGGTACTGATGATAAGGTTTCATCATAAAATTCCAATAATTTTCTTGGTCAAAATTATTTACTTTTTTAATCATTTCTTCTTGCATCTCTGTCTTTTGTTTCCACTGTGCTTCTAATGGCTTGATTTCTGAGAGAACTTCAGATGTGGACTCTTTGATAAGCTCAGTTTTCAAAATTTGTTCATAAACAGATTCAGCAATTTCCTTTGTTAACCTTGATGCTTGGCTGCTGCCTTATCTCCTTGTCTTAGATGTGCTTCCTAATCATTAAATAAAATTTCCTTGTGAAATTTATCTACCTGGGGTATATCAGCTTCATTTCCTGAGTCATATGCTTGCCACTGAATGAACTCATTAATTTTCTTTTCAATTTTCTCACACTCAAGTTTCATGTTAGCCACTTGCTGGATCGGGATTTTACTTGAGTCACAGTAAGAGTTGGTGATTGAAGCTTGTTGACAAAATACTTCTTGTTGTTGCTTTAGCTTTGCATTCATGTCTAGTGATTATTTTATGAATTTCTCTACATGTGGATGGATTTTTAATTTGTTCATTACTGCTTCTAGTTGTGTTTCCTTTTCTATAAGTTTCACCTGATGTTGCAAAGTTAATCTTTCAAAATCCTTTTGAAATTGAGATATTTTAAATTCCATTTGTCTATTAGAGTTAAACTTTTCTTGCTCTAACAGTCTCTCTAACTCTTGTATTTTGTCTTCTCTTTGCTTCGGTAACAATTGAACTTCAGTAGCCTTGTCAATAGTGGCAGTATCATATGCCCTTGAAAATTGTGATAGCTTAGTTAAATGTTCAGTAGGATCAGCTAGAGGATCCTTCCATAGAACATCAACATATTAATTTGTAAGATTTGAAATTGTATCATCCATTCTTCTCCTTTTTATTCTATTAACTACAACCTTATGACTAGGATTGTAGAAGACATCCAGTGAAGGAATTTCTTCAATTTGTAAAACTATCTGCTCTGTAGGGTAAGCTGGAATGATAGCTCAATCATGAGTTTCAGGTACCTGTTGTAGCGGAATTGCAGTTTTCACTAATTTTTGAGAATTCTCTAGCATTTGAAAACTGGTAGATTGATTAGTATTAGGATTTGGTTGTGGCATTTGTAGTGCTTTAGAAAACTTTTCCCATTCATTCTTCAAATATTTTGGCTGAGATTTTTCTTCCTGATCAGGTGTATTTTGGTTATGCTGAATTTCTTGGGAAGATGATCCAGTTCCATTAATTCCTAATTTCTCTTGCCTTTCAATCTCTTTGATTACTTTATCAATTACCTTTTTTGGGCTCTCATTTCAATTTTCAGATTCATTATTAGAGTGATTCGAAATCTCATATTTATGTTCTGATTTCCCTAACTCATAATTAGATTTTTCTTGGGATTCATCTTCAGACATGTCTTTGGCTTCATTATCCTAGCTAATACTTGGAGTCGGTCTGTTGACATCTTCAATAAACAATAAATCCAAAGGAATTATTTACAATCTCTTATTTTTGTATGTTTGGAAGGCTTCAAAGTCATTTTGATTGAGCTGACTGGATGCATTTTTTAGTACATCTGGGAACTTCTCAATGCCTTGAAAGAAATCATCAAACATATCTATCTCTTTTAGAAAAGGTTTGAATATCAGCTCTGTGGTGAAATTCTTAATCACATCATTTGGGTCATATGCTGCTTTGGCATTACAGCCAAATTTAATAAATTAGTATTTGAAACTTCCTTGAATGTATGACCAACTTCAAAAAGTGAAAAAGTACCGCACTGCAAAGGGAAATTAGGCCAAATGGCCTTCTTGGCATCTTTGAGTTGCTTAGAAATACCACTTACTACAAGTTCTTAAGCAATTTCTCTAGCAAGTAACTTGTCAGAAACATAATAGGGCAAGACGTGGGGAGAAGCATAAATCTCGAAAACTCTAACATAGGTAAAATTTTCTTCGGTAAACCACCTGGAAAGGGGGGAAATGTCTATACTAGCCTCTTTGGAAATTCTAGGGGCTTTCTCATTAAATATAATCTGATGCATAGGTAGCATGACTCCATTACAAATTTTATAAAAGTGTAAGTGAAAATCTGACTCCCAAAGGGCTCTGTGGTAAATATGGATTGGAGTGGGGTCTTGGGCTGTCCATTTCCATCCCATAGTAGGAAAACTTGAGTAATAACAAATTGCGTCCATAACATAGGCACTCATGTAAAAGGGGGGTATTTCCCTAGAGGAAACACTTCTTTTACTTCTATAATCCATGATATTTCTGTCCAAATTATCAAACGGGATATTTTCCCAATTCAGAATTAAAGAATTGACGATTGCGTCAATTAACGAGACCTAGTCTACAGAAAACCTAGTAGTATCTGGCTTTGCAAACAATCTACATAGCATTCCAGCAGCATAACAATAAGGGGAAGGTAATTGTGTTGTTGGGTGCATACCGAGTTTGTCCCATTTCAGCTTTCCTTGGTCATCCTTCCATTCCTTTATAACTTTCATCAGGTTTGTATGTTTCTTTGTAAAGCTTTGGAAAAAATATTTGTCATAGTTCTACTACGGGATGGGTAAGTGGTACATTGTCCTCAAATATTTTGTCATGAATGAACCAATATTCTCCTCCTTTGAATTCTTAAATGTCCTATCTGCTATGTTCAAGTGGTCAATTACCCACTTAACCATATCTGTATAGGGTAGAATCTTCAGGCTCTTTGCTACTTTGTGAATAAATGAGCATGCAACGTCAAAATAAGACGAGTCTGAGGAAAATGACACGTCTGTTGTAGCAATTTGGGTTATTACCCTTGGTTTTTCATTCTTGAAGATTTGGTACATTGCCTCCCATGAGGAACTGCCACAATATTTGTTGCAGGTGGTATCTAAGAATAAGGCAGACATGTTTGAGTCTTCAATAGCTGATGTTTGGGCAATTTCATTGCCTTTCTTGTTCATTCCAGTTATCCTTACTCTGTTAGGCGGTTTCCTGAATTCAAGTAACAGAGAAAACTTTAGATTTGAGATGAATGGAGAGAAGAATAGAGTTAAAATGATATAATCAAAAATCCATCGTTCAGCCATTTAAAACACGCTCGAAATAGATATCAATCTTTCAAACCTTACTCCCATTAAATGTCATTAATCACCCATAATTCTTCCTATCAAATCTCTTACACACCTTTACGTAAAATGTCTATTCTATCAATTTAAGACGTTAGATATTATATCTGGTTGACTAGATACGAATCATTTCACACACTTCAGCAATAATTATCAATACCACATATCGCAACTCTAAACCATTGCTTTTAGTTATCTTTTTCGTTACCGATGAATTTCGCGAAATGCGATCTGTGCAAATCGCAGATCGCAATTTTCATACGGTAATAAAACTTACATTTGGTTATTCGTTGCAAAATGCAAGTTGTGCTAAGGAATCATGCTGATGCACTTTATCAGATCTTTGAAGTTTTATGATTGTTGTTTTAATAATTCGTTGGGTCCGACTCATTACAACCTTTACCGAATTGTCATAAGTTGATTGTTTTTTTTTAAAGGCACGATGCAATTTCTTTTTAAAGCAATGTTTAAATGATTTGTAACGGGGATTTATATGACTCAAAAAAATTGTAGTGCATATCGCAACTCGCATCACTTATTATGTTTTAAGTTGTTAGACTTGTAAGTTATGCGATTTGCAATGAGCGCTAATAAATAAAAGCGAAAAGGGTAAGAAACTTTATATCCTAAATTTTTTAGACTTAGGCTTAAGATAAAACCAAGCTTATAAATTTTCTATTTATTTTAAAGGGTCCCCATTTAGTGAAATTAAATGGGGGGTGTTGTATATTAAAACAATTGGGAATTCACTTGGGAGAACTAGCTATCTTTGATTAGTTTTTTTTAATTTCTTAAAAAAATTCTCGAAATAAAAGTAGTTTCAGGAATGAATTTCAATAAATAACATCTCACTAAAGCAATAAAATCTCTCTTAATTATAATTCATAAGAATTCCTCTTTAAAAATAAAAGTATGCGTATCTATATTAGTCTTTACGAAGTTCAAAAAATATGAAGCAGGTGGCTCTTTCAGATTAGCTTTATAAATATATGCTCTTTTACAACAATTAGAGCCTCTGATCCAATAGGAAATTTAAGCTTTTGGTAAGGTTAACTTTTACCCAGAAATGATTCATTGTCCCATCCAGTCTTTCTTACAATCTTAAAAAACAAATTTCAACTTTATATACTTGATCTCTTTTGGAACTTGTTTTCTTTTTTGTAGATATTTTCTATTGTATTTTTATTCACTTAAAAGCCATTGTCTTGGCTTGGTAACCAAATATTGAAAATTCCATTCACTGGTTGTAATTGAACTGATCAAGCTGGCTCTTGATGAGACCCCTTGTCCTTTTGATATAATCTCAAGTCATTGCCCTGTTTTGGTAGGCTGTATTGGTAATGTCAGTTCAACTATTTCCCTATGAATATGGTAAACAAGCTCTTGATGAGACTTATTATCTTCTAAGCCTTTTTAGCATAATTTTTTAATTTCTTTCAAAAAATTGATAAGTTTTCCCAGATGGGGTGAATCATTGGTCCTTTTGAGGATTCTGGATGATAATTTTTAGAGTTTTAAGATTGCTTATCTGTAAAAAGAGTCTTTACTATGTTAAAGATTCTTTTATTGACTGATAACAGAGTAACCATTCTTTATGAAGATGATAGTTCATAAGAGAATAAATAACTTCAGTGAAATTGCATCTTTCAGTAAAATAGAATCTATTTGATATTCAAATCTTTCGATTTTTTCCTTAACAATTCTTATTTCTATAAGCAATAAATCAAAAAGGTTTTCTGAGATGTTTACTTGAAAAGCCATAAATCTATACTATGCAACTTTTATTTTCCTAAGGAAAAGAAAAGACAATAATATATAGGGAATAGAAGGGGTTACCTCCTGTGAAAAATATTTCTTTAAAATATGCCCATTAACGGGCAAAGAATCTCTTTTGCCTAATAGATCTTGCAATAAAAATGTCGATGGGCCGATTTCCTCAAAGATTTGAAATGGACCCAGCCACAGTCTTTGAAATTTGGTGTGTTTACCTTTTTCCTCGTGTGCTTTGTCCCATTCCAATACCAAATCACCAATTTGAAAATTTTTTGGAGTGGCAGAAGTTGAAACAAATGAATCTTTTACTATCTACTGATGATGTGCATGAGTAATTTTTGCTTTTTCCCTTTCTTATTCAAGCTTAAGAATTTGAAATTGTCTTACTTGCAAGGAAGAAGAAGGAGATTCATCGATAAATTTAACTAAGGCAAGAGAAGAAATAACTACATTGGTAGGAAGAACAACTTATTTTCCATAAACAAGATTGAATGGAGAAGTGCCAATGGAGGCCTTCTAATTTATTGGGTCTGCCCAAAGAGAAAATGTTAATGACTTATGTCAATTTCGTTGGTTTTGATCAACAGTTCGGTTGATGATTCTAATAAGGTTTTTATTTGTGGATTTTGCTAAACCATTTTCTTGTGGATAATAATTAGTAGAATACTTAAGTTTAAAACCTCTTTTGATTGAAAATTCTATCATAGCATCTCCTAAGAAATAAGATGCATTATTAAACATTAAATCAGTAGGTAAGCCAAACCTAGTTATGATAAATTGATCAATGAACTCTATAATATTCTTAGAGTTGGCTACCTTTAGTGGAATTTCTTCCACCCATTTCGTAAAATAATCTGTAGTTGTGAGAATATATTTATGTTGTTTGGAAGAGTTAGGAATCTCGCCAATTATATCTAATCCCACTGCTCAAATGGTTGTTCGATTTAACTAGTTGTAATGGGAAGGTTGGTTTCTTTTGTCTTCTGAATGCACTTTGCAAATTTTTCATTTTCTTTCATATTCATTAGCATCTTTGAAAAGTGTAGGCCAGTAGTAACCTGCATGCAATATTTTATGTGTTTCCTCCAGCTGGTCCATCATGGAGTTCCTGTAAAACTTTCTCTGCTTCAGTTTTCTCTAAGCATCTTAATAACATAGAATCAAAGTTTCTTCTAAAAATACGTCATTTATTATTTCATATTTCTTGGCCTTTAATCTCAAAGAACGTTTGTTTTGTAACTGAATTGAGTTGGGGCATATCCATTTTTCAAATAAAACTTGAGATCAACGTATTGAGATTGCACATCATTGAGGCTTACCTCTGACATTTTCACATTATTACCTGAATCTTCTTCTGATGATAAGTGGGATGCTCCTGTTAACATTCTGCAAAAACCTTGACCTCTAACAATTTTAGAAGGTCTAATTTCTACATCATATTCTTGTAAAGCAGTAACCCAGTTAGCCCTTTTCTCTCCTAATTCACTTTGCATCAATATTTGTCTCACTGCAGAGAATGGAACTATTATTTTGGTGTGAGTTTTAAGGATAAATGGCTTAAAATGTTTTATAGCCTTAAAGACAGCAAATGCTTGTTTCTCAACAGATGAATAATTTAGTTTTGTGCCTTGCAAATTGGAACTGAAAAATGATGTTGGTGCTTCAATTTGTTGGTCATCAAGTTGTGTCAAAACAACAGCATAATATGTATCTGATGATATTGTACATAAAGTAAAAGGATTAAGAAAATTGGGGGTAGTCCAGAATGGAGCATTGATAATGGATTGTTTTATTAAATCAAATGCTTCTCTTTCGTTATGTCCCCATTTAAAGACTGTTTTTTCTTAATCATGGTTTACAAAGGTAAAACTATTTGCGAAAACTCAGGGACAAATCTTTTTACAAAATTTATCTATCCAAGAAACGACTGCATATTTTTCTTGATATGAGCGAAAGGAATTCTTTTAATATCTTCGATTCTTTCAGGATCAATATAGATACCTCTCCTAGACGCAATGAATCCTAAAATTTTCCCTTCATCTAAAGCAAAATATGACTTCTTTGGGTTTAATGAAATTCCATACTTTTTACATCACTCAAAGACTTGCTTTAGGTCATTCGCATGATTGGTTGCTTTTCTAGGAAAGACTGCAATGTCATCTAGATAAATAACCACTGATTTTTTTATGAGTCCTCTAAAAGTTGTGTCCATGGCTCTTTGAAAAGTGGCACCTGCATTGATTAACCCAAATGGCATCTTCTGATAAGCGCAAGTTCCCCACTTAGTCCTGAATGTAGTCTTTAATCTGTCATCTGGATGTACGAGATTTGGTTATATCCTGAAAATCCATCTAGAAAAGACATAAGTTCAAAACCAGCTACTATTTCCAGTACTTGTTCCATGGTTGGTAATGGAAAATTGTTCTTTTAACATGCTCTATTCAAATTCCTAAAATCAATATAAATCCTAATATCACCATTTTTCTTCCTGACAGGAACCAAATTTGAAACCCATTTAGAATGTCTAACTAGAAAGATGATCTTTGCTTTGAGGAGTTTATTCAACTATGTTTTGATTTGATTTTCAAGATTCGAGTGAATTTTCCTCAACTTTTGTTGTATAGGTTTTTCATCTAAAATCATAGGAATCATTAGGGAGATTTTGAGGTCTAAAATGGGCCTCCTAAGGAAATTATAAAATAATAAAATAATATTAGATTACATCATCAAATTTTAGAGGGAAAAAAGAAAAAATTATTTTTTTAACTCATATTTTCATCTTATCTTCCTATGGGTTTACTCAAATTTCGAGTGGGGACACTCGTTGGATGCATAATTTGATTCTTCATTGAAGTATTACCCATGTTGCATACTTTTGATGGACCCTTCTACACGAAAAAATAGAAATACCTGAAAAATGTGATTGCAATCAAGTTTTTTCATGTATTTCTCATTTTTCGTGTAGTAGGGTCCATCAAAAGTATGCAACATGGGCACTCCATGGATGAGGAATTAAATTTTGCATCCAACGAGTACTCCCACTCAAAATTTGAGTAAAACTATACGGAGATAAGTTTAAAATACAAGTTGAAAAAGTAGTTTTAATATTTTATTATTTTTTAATCTTTTTACATTTTTACCCCAAAAATGGTGAATCATCCCCCATGGTTGACATCATCATCTTGAATCCTACTGGTTCTTATAAAGTTTATTTTGGTTGTACATTTTTCTTAGGACGCCCATTTTAGACCTCAAAAGTTCTCTAATGAGTGTGTTTCGTATGTTTTAAGATCAGTGTAATCCCAAGCAATAAAACTTTTGTAAGTCCTTAATAACTTGACAAATGATAATCTTTCATCGAAAGATAGACCAAGACCTAAATTGATTTTTGAGGTTTATCATCAGTTCCGAGATTTACTAACTCAAATATTAAGGTTGAACTTTGATTTTTAGAGTTAGTAACTCTTTTAAACCTATCTTTTAGATCATAAAGGTCTTATAATTTGACAACTGACTTTTGAATTGGATTTTCATCTTGTTCATCCTTTATTTGAGTGTCATGTTCATTTTCATCTAGAATTTGATTATCATAAGATCCTTTAGATGTAAGGAAATCTATGATATTTGAATCATTATTAAATACTCTCCAATTGGTAATATTGTCAGGAATGGATGGTCTAAAAATCAATTCAATGGAAAATCTATCGGAACTAAATTCTTGAGATGGAATAAATTTTGATACTACATTAGCCAATAAATCAGCACTAGCATTTTGTATTCTAGGTACAGAAGAAATATTGAAAGCTAAGAAATGAGTGGTCAATTCCTAGACTAATTATTGCTAATGCTTTAAATGTCCAGAATGACAATGGATGGTATTTATTACCTGTTTGAAAATGATTTCCGAAACTCCAAGGACTTTCATATATTTGATGTCGAGATCAATTGCTTTGTACAAACCTTGGATTAATGCTTCGTGTTCTGTTATATTGTTTGTGCAATCGAATTCAAGTTTGCAGGATAACATGGTTTTTTCTCCTTCTGCGCTTATTAAAATACAGCTAGCTCTTGCACCATCTTTTGATTTAGAACTATCAAAATAAATAATTAACTATTGGTTTATGTACAGAAATTTTACATTTAGAAGTGTTTGTTTAGGAAAAATTCTTGATTTGAGAGATAACTACATTATTGAAAAAGGGTGATGGTTGAGCATTAAAATTTCCAAGAAATGACTATGCTGAGTAATTTCCAATAATATTATTATTGAATGCTATTGGCTCGTTTATCCATTCAAGATAAGTGACTGTATGCTTCATGAATTTCTCTCGATCTACGCAGATTTGACTTGGTTTTCCATTGTGTGGTAGCCACATATGTGACCAGTCTGTTGCAAAATATCCATGAAGCTTTTCAAACCACTCTCTGCTTAACACTAAACCATAAAACTCAAGAATATCAGCCACCAATATATCAATTATCTGAGCAACCTTAGGGTTTGATGACAGCCTGATAGAGACAACCTCTACTTTAGTTTTATCAAGTTTTACTATATGAACAGGAGAACTCTGAGAATTTATGTTCAACTTAATACATACTGATTTTGGCATGATATTAGAGGAAGCCCCTGAGTCTATTAAACAATTATGGACATTTTTATTATAGATCTCATAGGTTAAAATAAATGGAGGAGTATGAGAGATGGATCTGTCACCTATCATAATCAAATCTGTAGCATCTATTTTAGTTGAAGGAGAAGGAGGTTTACCCATTTGATTAACAGCTTGGAATACTACTGGAGCAGGTAAGGCTAAAGCAAGAACTACATTTAAATCTCCGAGTAATATTTTATGCTACTCCAATAGCTTAGTAAGTTCATGAATTAAAATATTGGCCTTGGTCTTTTTCATATCCTCAACTAAATTATTGATCAGATTTGGATCATGGACCAAAGTGATAGCTCAAAATTCAAAGTGTTCGGAAGTGTGTTGAACCTAAGCGATCGAATAGATCTCGTCTTCCTGATTCTGGAGCCGTGAACATTTCGAAAAATTGACACCTTATGAAGAAGTTATCGCAGTTTGAAAAGTCTAGTAAACTGCAATTTTTGGACTTTGGCCAAGTTTGACTGGAATTTGGGAAATTCAAAAAGAGAATATTCTAGGATATTTTCTTGGAATATTCCTTAGAATAGGAATATTCTCTTTGGGCCAGCCATACTTTGACACGTGGCACGCTCTTACTACTGCATGGAATATACGTTGGAATTTCGGCCAATGAATGAGTGACACATGGCCAACCCTGAGGCCGCCACGTGTCCCCGGGACTGTGCATTAAAAAAATTTGTGTGCCAACCGAAGTCGACCCCATGACCTCTGAGCTCACATGCCCACGTCTTATCGTCAGGCTATGCCATGGTTCTTAACCATATGGTGTGGTGGCATTTATTTAACATTTATGTAACGTGTATATGGGGGTTTGGGGGGGCAGCCCTAAGGGCCATCCCCCCCATGTGGTCGTAGCCCCGTGAACCATTGGCTTAGCTAACCACAACGGTCAACGCATGTAGCCTCCGCCAAATTTTATGAACTTGTCACATGGCCTTGTGTTTAAAACTTTAACTACGCGGTTTGGACATGTTCTCTGACAATTTACATTAACCAATCCTCCATGACCGCAGTTTTAGCACATGTGCCCACTCAACTGCTACATTTATCACCAATGGTCAGGTATGGCAGAGAATTAGTGGTGAGACCCAAATTTTTGGAATCGACCATCTTATCTGCAGTTAACTTCAGTCTCTCCACAATTAGTGGAGCTTTTTTGGGTGTCATTGGGAAAATGAGTTCAGGCTCTATCTTGAGTTAGATTCAACCAATTTTGGAGTGCCAATAGTCAATTTTAACTATCTCATACATTTCAGACTCATTGGTGAGGGTTTCAGAGCCATCAGAGGAGTTTTGAGCATGTTTTTTCTTCAGTTAAGTTCTAGGGGCCATCAGGGCCACCATCGGCCAGCAGCAGTTTGAGGCCTAGCCAATGCAACTAAAGGCCTTTCTCAACAATCCAATAGTCAATTTTGGATGTTTCAGACATTCTGGAACTAATGGTGTGATTTTTAGAGCCTATAGAGGACATTTGAAAGTTGATATGCTTCAGTGAAGTTCCAGGGGCCACTAGAGCCAGCAAGTGCCAGTAGTAGTTCGAGGCCTAGCTAGGGCAGCTAGAGGCCTTATTCAGCAAAAAAATAGTAATTTATAACTATAATGAAAATTATGAATCCAATGGAGTAGTTTTCATAAGCTTTTGAGGACTTCTAGAGCTCGAGAAGCCACAGATAAGTTTTTAGTGACCCTAGTGCCAAGGTGTGCCACCAAGTGTTAGAGGCGAAACTGGAGCAGCTGGAGGCCAATTTCAATGAACCAATAGTCTATTTTGACTATTTTTGACATTTTGAATCCATTTAATGGATTTTCAGAGTCATTTTAAGACTTTTTAAGGTCGGGAACCTACAAAGAAGTTTTGGGCAGCCCAAGGCCAACAGTGGAAGGAGGCCTAGATTGGAGATCCAATGCTCTTTTGGAGAAAATGATCAATCCATTTTGGAGGTCTGATATGTGATGGAGATAGTAGGTGCGGTTTCATGGGCGAAAAAATAAATCTTAAGGAGTTAGTGCCATAGAGAAGTTCAGGGTAGCTCAAGAGCACCGACAGAAGGAATCAAGTCTAAGGGAGCCTATATCTGTTTTCAGAGTGATGACAGCCATGACAGGGATCTAAATGGTGGTTTAGTTAATTTAACCATTGGAGTTGATTTTGTAACTTGTAAAATAAATTTTCCATAATCCCAAAGAGCCAAGTCAAGATGACAAGAGCTCAAGGAGACGTAACCCATGATATTCGGGTGAACTCCTAGATTAAATTTGTTGTTATGTGTTGATTTTTATTTCTTGCATTATATGGTTGTTGCAAATGTTTAATTTCAGAAAAAACAAATGGACTTAAAGCAGTTAAACAGTAAAAAAAACTTACACCTCTTTCAAATATGAAATTCCACAAAATTCAAGTATAAGCTAGATATTTTATTTTTTTAACTGAGTGGGAGGTTATTGAAAAGAATAACAAGTTATCCAGCCCATTTTCAGATTAGGTTGGTATCAAAGCACTTGGTTGCTTTATTGACAGAGAAAATTCTTGCTTGTTTGACTTGAAAGGTGTTTAAACATTGCAAAGAATTTGACTGTTTCCAAACTGGCTGTTGTTTGAGTTTGCTAGAGGTGAAGGGAAAGCTACTGATAACTAAGTCCAGAAGAGGACAAGAAGGAAGAAAGGTTGAAAGCAGCTTCCTTCCCCAAAGGACCTCAAGGCAACCTTTGAAGCACAAAAGGGTTTATTTGCAAAGGTTGCTTGAATAAGATCTTGACTCTACAGCCATTTTGTTCAAAAGCTTTGTCAATTGCTTTTTAAAGCTTTGTGAAATTTTGCTGAAGTTATTTTAGTTCATATTCATGATGACAACTTCTTCAAGTGAGGTTTCCAAATCCTCCTCCTTCACAAGATTATTCGATGAATACATGAAGCGAGACTTCTTCTGGATGAATAATATGGTTCAAATTCTATTTGAAGATAGAAGAGAAAGTAAAATAATTCATGAGAAATTGGTTGCTATGAAACAAGAGAAGGAAGAAATTCTCCAGATATTGCATGAGATGGAGATGCAGATCCATCAAGCCCAAGAGGCCTTAACCAAGAACATGCATGAAGCAGAGGTAATTCACTCAAATTTTTCCTTAGTTTCCTCTTCAGAAAGATGTGTTGGTTCATTTTAAAAGCACAATAGAGGTATAGGGTCCAAGTTAATGTTTAAAATGGGCTATGAAGGCAAGGTTTTAGGCAAGCATGCACAAGGCATGATTGATACTATTTTGGTTGAGGAGAGACCTAAGAATTTTGGTCTTGGATATGTTCAATCTTATGGCAAAAACTCTACAGCCATCAAGGCATATGAGGCAACTTCAAAAGGAAATTTTATTCCAAGTTCTAAACCACAAACATGTCAAGTTTGTTTTCAATTTGATTGCCATCGTTTGAAGCCTATGTTGCAACAAGAAGTGTGTAGACATGCAGCTTATGGCAAGCATGATAGTTCAGACATTTTTTAATACATAAAGACTGATGTTAGTCTGAAAAAGAAAGATGGAGCCTCTACAATTTCATCTCCTCATGAAGTTAAAAAATATCGACATGCAAAGAAACATGCGAGGTATAATTCTTCCCATAGTCAAGTTGATTATGCTTCTGCAAGGCATGACAATTATGCATGTCTGAATGGAAGAAAGAGTTGTTTTGCATATTGTGGTCTATGTAACCATATTGTTTCGAAATGTTGGAAGAGGAAGAAGGCATACAGGAAGCAGTTGAGGCAAAGGAAACTTGCAAAGAAGGTGAAAAAGACTTGCACACATTTCCAGAAGAGGGACATGTTGTTGCCTAATGTTGGACGTTGCATCCAACTAATCGTCCTAAGCATTTGAAGCTAGAGCACAAAAATACTGGCGAAATTGGAACCAAGGATTCCATCATTGATGTGAGAACAAATGTTTCACATAAAGAAGATTTTTAGCAGCAAAAGTCATCGTGGAAGTGGCTTGGTAAGAAGTGGTTTGAATTCTTGACACAGTAAGACATACATTCATTTGTACATATGAAAATTTCAGTTATGTATGCATGTTTTCTGTTGTAATCTCATTTTTTTTTTAGCCACCTTGGATCGATGATCAAGGACATGATGTTCAGCTACCTTCTTTCAATTTCTCGCCAGAAATTTCTGGACGATTTCAAGGAAGACAATTCTTGACAGGAGGACAACCGTATCCAAGAAGGGAAGTGCTAACTACCTTCGAGATGTGGTTCAAAGGCACTATGCCATGCAAGGCAACTGTATGGAGACTGAAAAGTGAGGGTGTTGTACTCTCATCTACTGTACAGATCAGTATATCAGTCTTTTGGGGTCCAAAATATTCCTAATGAGGAGGTGTGATCAGATTTGGATCATGGACCAAAGTGATAGCTCAAAATTCAAAGTGTTCGGAAGTATGTCGAACCTAAGCGACTAGATATATCTCGTCTTCCTAACTCCGTCGCTATGAACAGTTCGAAAAACTGACACCGTATGAAGAAGTTATCATAGTTTGAAAAGTTCAATAAACTGCGATTTTTGGACTTTGACCAAGTTTGACTGGAATTTGGGAAATTCAAAAGAGAATATTCCAGGGAATATTCCTAGAATATTCTTCGAATATTCCCTTTGGACCAGTCATGTTTTGACATGTGGCGTGATCTTATTGTTGCATGGAATATATGTTTGAATTCGACCAATGAATGGCGGACACGTGGTCAGCCCTGAGGCCACCATGTGTCCCCGGGACTGTGCATTAAAATTTTTTGGGTGCCAACCAGAGTCGACCCCGTCGCCTCCAAGATCACATGCCCACGTCTTAATGTCAGGCTATGCCATGGTTCTTAACCATATGGTATGGCGGCATTTATTTAACATTTATGTAACGTGCATATGGGGGTTTGGGGGGCCAGCCCCCCCATGTGGCCATAGTCCCGTGAACCATGGGCTTATCCAACCACAACAGTCAGTACCTGCAGTTTCCGCCAAATTTTCTGGACTTGTCACATGGCCTTGTGTTTAAAACTTTAACTGCACGATTTAGATGTGTTCTCCGACAGTTTACATTAACCAATCCTCCATGACTGCAGTTTTAGCACATGTGCCCACTCTAACTGCTACATTTATCACTAATGGTCAGTTATGGCAGAGAATTAGCGGCGGGACCCAAATTTTCAGAATCGGCCTTCTTATCTATAGTTAACTTCAGTCTCTCCACAATTAGTGGAGCTTTTTTTAGTGTCATTGGGAAAAATGAATTCAGGCTCTATCTTGAGCTAGATTCGACCAATTTTGGAGTGCCAGTAGTCAATTTAAACTATCTCAGACATTCCAGACTCATTGTTGAGGGTTGCAGAGCCATCAAAGGACATTTTAGAAGGTTTTTTCTTCAGTGAATTTCTAGGGGCCATTAGGGCCACCATGGGCCAGCAACAGTTTGAGGCCTAGCCAGTGCACCTAGAGGCCTTTCTCAACAACCCAATAGTAAATTTTGAATGTTTCAGACATTATGGAACTAATGGTGTGGTTTTTAGAGCTTGTAGAGGACCTTTGAAAGCTGATATGCTTCAGTGAAGTTCCAGGGGCCACCAGGGCCAGCAAGTGCCAACAGCAGTTCGAGGCCTAGCTAGGGAAGCTAGAGGCCTTATTTAGCAAACCAAGTCATTTATGACTATAATGAGCATTATGAATTAAATGGAGGAGTTTTCAGAAGCTTTTGAGGACTTCTAGACCTTCAGAATCCACAGAGAAGTTTTCAGTGACCCTAGTGCCAGGGGTGTCACCAGGCGTTGGAGGCGAAACCGGAGCAGTCGGAGGCCAATTTCGGTGAACCAATAGTCTATTCTGACTATTTTTGACATTTTGAATCCATTTAAGGAATTTTTAGAGTCATTTGAAGACTTCTGAAGGTCGTTAACCTACAGGTAATTTTTGGGCAGCCCAGGGCCAACTATGGAAGGAGGCCTAGGTTGGAGAGCCAGTGCTCTTTTGGAGAAAATGATCAGTCCAGTTTGGAGGTCTAATATGTGATGGAGATAGTAGGTGAGGTTTTAGGGACACAAAAATAATTTTGAAGAAGTTAGTGCCATAGAGAAGCTCAGGGTAGCTCAAGAGCACCGACAGAAGGAATCAAGTCTAAGGGAGCCTAGATCTGTTTTCAGAGTGATGACAGCCATGACAGGGATCTAAATGGTATTATAATCCATTGGTTCAGTTCAGTTAACCATTGGAGTTGATTTTGTAACTTTTAAAAGAAATTTTCCATAACTCCAAAGAGCCAAGTCAAGATGACAAGAGCTCAAGGAGACGTAGCCCACGATATTCAGGTGAACTCCTAGATTAAATTTTCTGTTATGTGTTGATGTTTATTTGCTGCATTATATGGTTGTTGCACAAGTTTAATTTCAGCAAAAACAAATGGACTTAAAGCACTTAAACAATAAAAAAACATACACCTGTTTCAAGTATAAAATTCCATAAAAGTCAAGTATAAGCTAGATATTTTATTTGTTTAACTGAGTGGGAGGTTCTTGAAAAGCATAACAAGTTATCCAACCCATTTTCAAATCAATTATACTCAATAGTGTCACAGACTACCATTGTATTTTATGTATGTGGAACATCTGAAGTAGCAGGGTTAGTTTGGATGTAGACTTTTTACTTACTATTTTATCTTTAGCAGGCATTGAATTCTTCTGTTTCTCATTTGGCTGCATTGCTTCAGTGGTATTCTTGCTCCTTGTACTCACAGGTAAAGCTTCTTGTTGTTCCTCATCTGGTAGGATAAAATCCCACATTCCATTTAGTTCAACTTCTTCTTCTACTTCAGTTTCTTCTTCTTCCGTTTTCTCTTCATATGTATCTTGATCAAACTAAGCATTAGATATGAGATTGGGCGGTTGAGAATTAGAAGACTGATTTTCTTAAAGGGTCTGAAAGTATTTTTTGAATTATAACTTACAGCAACTTGTTTCTTGATATCTGCCATCTCATTTGTCATGGTCTTTAGAACTTTCTGAAGACCTTCTATGTCAAAAGGGTCTTTGGATGGATTATTTTTTTAATCATCTTTGAAGGATACTTTCTTTGATTTCCTATCTTCTTGGAAATTGTTCTTTTCAAGAGAAATTATGTGTTTCTCCACAGATAAAGATTCCTTCATGTTTTCTGCCAATGTAGACGATTTTTCTCTATAAAAAAAAATGGTTATATTATATGGGAGAGATTAAATATGCCACTCAATTTGAACTTCTACACTAGGAACTGTTGTAGCAAGACTTTTAATGAGTAATTTATTAAATATTGAATTAAATTTTTTTATTTTCTCCCTTGTTTTAGCATTTAGATTTGATAAATCATTGATGAGTGATGCAGTGGTTCTATCATCTCCAAACTTAGCTAAAAATTGTTCTTCGAACATATTCCAACTAGTTATAGAGCGGGCGGGTAATGAAAAATACTAGGATCCTACAGATCCTATGAGAGTATATGGAAATAATCATACAACACAATCTTCTTCAACTACCCCCTTTAAATTAATGGCTAACATGTAATTATGAATGTGTTCTTCAACTGGAAGACCATCATCATGATTAAATTTAGGTTACCATCTCTCAGGGCATTTTTGGGAGAGGATGAAGAGGAGCAGACATTTGTACAGCCCCTGGATTTTTCCATGGTTGTATAATTGGTGGAGGTACTTGGTATGCCATTTGACCTTGTGTGGATCTGATGGATTGAGTTTGAGTTGAAGAAGAGGCAGGTTGAGTGCTAGAAATAGTTGAAGGAATAGTACTTTGAGTACTGGAACTAGTTAAAGTAACACTGATTGTTGGAATGGAAGTTGTGGAAGTGAGTGGAGGTAATGAAGGAGAATGGGGTGGATTATTAAATAAGACCTCACTGGTGATTGACTCTGATTCAGTCTTCTTTATCTTCCTTCGAGAAGTATCATTGGGAAATTCAAAAGGAGGAATTATTGTCTTTTGAGTTTCTAATCGAGTTAATATTCTCCTGGGTTGTAAAGAGGATGAAACACTAATCTCATACGATTGAGAAGTTTTAGACTTTTTAGAAGAAATTGATACTCTCTCTAACTTTTCTATCAAAGACTGAACTTCAGGGGAATTTTGATGAAAATCAAGAGATGGTATGGGTTGAGTATCACTAGGAGACCTAGGAGAAGGATGTTCAACTTGCGATCTTAAAGATTTAGATCTAGTTGATGTTCTAGAAGTTGAAGGGTATCTAGAGGGAGAGGGACTCTTAGATTGACTTTTAGATTGATCAAATATTCTTTCCATTCACAATGGCCCTCCTTCTAGTACCAAAATGTTGAGCCCTCGGAACTCTATTGACACAACATGGGGGAAAACCACCCAGTCCGGACCTTAGAGCAAATCCTTTTCCGTTTGGTGTGGTGGCTCCGACTGGGGATAAAGTGACTAGTTTCCCAATAAGAATGGTTTTGGAGTGTGTTTTGTTTATATAACATTCAATGGCAAATGATTTTAATATATCACATGAATTTATATAAAACTATCTATTCTATTATATACCCCGGGTGTTTCTTCCTTTATGCGATCTAAAAAGATATCCTCCAACTATTAGTAATGAAGATTATTTAACAGTTGAAAGAGTTGAAAATTATGTAAAGATGATTATTTTAGCAAAATAGTTTGATTAAAATAATTGAGAAAAGTATATCACATTCATACGTGTGATTATATATCAAATAATAAGTCATAGACAAATATTAGTACATAAGTGCATTTAACATTCATTTAGATACCAGTTCAAATATATAATGCAAGTAAAAAGATAACTGTCAATCTAGAAAGCAAAACTTATTACAAATGAATAGAAGTACCATATATATGAAGTCCTACTCATATAAATTGATAGTAGTTTTTTTCTCCTCTTCACTTTCAAGCAATTTAAAGAGTACAATAGTGCAACATCAGTTAAACAGCTTCAAATGTCAAAAGATAACAAACTTTGTTCCATTAATCCATCGAAGCATTTACAACTTACAGAACTGCATTCTTTGCAAATGTTTTTGACAAATTTTTGGACCTTTCTCTAAATACATAAGAAGGGTTTAAATACTAAACTACAATATGTTTAAAAATAAATTATTACATAAAATTAGAGGAGGTTTCAAACAACCATCCTCGTAAAGAGAAAACTTCAACTACAATCTAGGAAAATAAAGTAACAATATAACTATGAATGTTGATCCTCCTTGTGGATTTGATCTTGAAGTCGATAAATATCTAGCATAGGTTTAAGCTGAGCTGGCTGCGAAATTGCTAATCTAATCTAGCCCTTGAATACTACATTTGAGAGTGTTGGCTGAGACATTTTTTTTAATCAATTAATGACTACAGTGTTTGGTACTAATGATAAGGTTTGATCAGAAAATTCCAATAATTTTCTTGATCAAACTTATTTACTTTTTTAATCATTTCTTCCTTCATATTTGTCTTTTATTTCCACTGTACTTCTAATGGCTTGATTTATGAGAGCACTTCATATGTGGACTCTTTGATAAGCTTAGCTTTCAAAATTTGTTCATAAATAGATTCAGTAATTTCCTTTGTTAACCTTGATGCTTGGCTATTGCCTTGTTTGCTTGTCTTAGTTGTGCTTCCCAATCCTTAAATAAAATTTCCTTGTGAAATTTATCTACATGGGGTAGATCATCTTATTTTCCTGAGTCAGATGCTTTCCACTGAATGAACTCATTAATTTTATTTTCAATTTTCTCACACTCAAGTTTCCTGTTAGCCACTCACTGGATCAGGATTTTACTTGAGTCATAGTAAGAGTTGGTGATTGAAGCTTGTTGAAAAAATGCTTCTTGTTGATGCTTTAGATTTGCATTCATGTCCATTGATTCTTTTATGAATTGCTCTACTTATGGCTGGCTTTTTAATTTTTTCATTGATTCTTCCAATTGTGTTTCCTTTTCTATAAGTTGCACCTAATGCTGCAAAGTTAATCTTTCAAAATCCTTTTGAAATGGAGATATTTTAAATTCCATTTGACTGTTGGAGTTAAACTTTTCTTGCCCTAATAGTCTCTCTAAATATTGTATTTTGTCTTCTCTTTGCTTCAGTAACAATTGAACTTCATTAGCCTTTTCAATAGTAGAAATAGGATATGCCCCTGCAAACTATGATAGCTTCGTTAAATCTTCAGTAGGATCAGCTAGAGGATCCTTCCATATAATGTCAACAGATTCATTTGTAAGATTTGAAATTATATCATCCATTCTTCTTCTTTTTCTTCTCTTAACTACAACCTTATGACTAGGACTGTAGAAGACATCCAGTGAAAGAATTTCTTCAATTTGTAAAACTATCTGCTATGTAGGGTAGGCCGGAATGATCTCTCGATCATGAGTTTACAAGTACCTGTTGTAGAAGGTCTCTACCAGTGTAATCATGCCAAGAATCTAATGAGGACACTGGTTTTGCAAATATATTTTTGTGTTGCACGCCTTTTCCCCCAAATGTAGTTGTAGGAATTGGTCATGCAATATAGCCCTCGCAACTCCCGCAATGCTACAGCTATTTCTCTCAAACACCCCATTCTATTATGGGTTGTGGGGTGTTTTCAATTCTCGTCAAATGCCTTTTTTCATGGAGAATTTTTTGAATTCATTCAACATGTACTCGCCTCCATTATCGCTCCTGAGAGCCTTCACCTTCTTGTTGATTTCTTTCTCAACTAGTGCCTTGAATTCTATGAACTTGGAGAATGTTTCATCTTTATTCATCATGAAGAATATCCAACACTTTCATGAGAATTCATCAATAAAAATGAAAATATATTTGTGTTTGGCAACGGAGGTTGTTGAGAAAGGTTCATAGACATCAGAGTGGATCCTTTCCAAGATTGCATGTGCTTTGTTGTCCTGATCATGGAATGTGGATTTTGTATACTTCAACAAAGTACCTCCTTTTCATACATCTTAATGCTTGAGTACTCCCTTTGGGAGGCTAGTGATTATTTTTTTCATAATCATCAAGGCTCCATGATGCAAATGGTCAATTCTTATGTGCCAAAGTTCACCTACATCGTGTACCTACACTTTCTCCACCTTAGTGCTTAACGCAACATAGTATTCCACATCTAGTTTATCAAGGTTCTTCACATGAACCCTGACCTGCTTCACCTATCCCATGGCTATGTGTCTTAGGAATGATTTTCCTTTGCTGAAGATCACATCATAACATCGATCTTCCAAAATTGTGACAGAGATGAGATTTTTCTTTACTCCTGGAATGAAAATGACATTCTTGAGTTCGAGAGGGGATCTCGACTCCCTCTGAAAGGTGATTTTACTAACCTCGGTCATGTTTTACCTTCCATCATCCCTCATCTCAATCTGCATCTGAAAATATTTCTCCTCCAGGTCATTGAAAAACTCTCTACACCCTGTCATGCAAAACGATGCACCCTAATCCAAGTACCACCCACTCTCTATCATTTTGTTGGCCATGCATACGATAAGGGTAAAGTATAGCTAGAACTATGAAGCCAAGGCTTCAACTACTACTACTCTTGTGGTATTTTTTCTTGCCCTTTTGTGTGTACATTTCGTGGCATAGTTCCTAAATTCGTGGCAATGGAATCATTTAATTTTGGAAAAATATTTCTTCTTTCCCCCTTGGGTAGACTCTGGTTTGGATTGAGATTTCTTCCCTTTTCCCTTCTTTCCCTTTCCAGCTGATGCAAATTTTTCCTCATCCTCGCCCTTGTATGAATTCCCATCCTTGGTATTCCACCTTATTTTCCCCTATACCAAACTGGACCATAAGCATTCCCAATTCGGTAGTTTCTCCTTCCCATTCACTGAATTCGGTAACTATGATAACTCTTGGGAAGGCCTAGAAGGGCTAGGCTTACTTGGTCATCTTTTGCAACATTTACACCAACCCCGACAAGTTCATCATGAACTTGTGTGAACCTGCTTAGATACTACATAATAGTGTCATTCTTTTGCATCTTGATATTTTGACGTTTATCCTCAAGTGTCAACTTCATATGGTCACTATTATTCTTGAAAAAAAAAATCATTTCTTTCCACATTGTGAATGGAGTTTCTTTATTGTGGATATTTGAGACAATGTGATCATGTTCTCCCTACAAGATTATTCTCCTCGCCTTGGCTCTTTATTCCACTTAGCAAGGTTTTTGGCATCAGATGCTTGTGGTTTTGCAACATTTATCTTGATGTATTATAGGAATCCATTATCATCCAATATCGTCCCCATGTGATGAAATTAGAGCTTCCTTCCAAGGCATACTCTAGCCTCAACCTATTGAAAGTTATCTTCGCAGCTCTGAAGAGATCCTGCTACATTGAACTGCAAACTCAATCCTCCTGAGAAACAACTTTGAAATTCCTGCCCTAATACCGTGTAGAAATAATGATGTATATTTTCTATTTTTCATGAAATTGTAATCAAAATCACAAGACAAAAACCTAATCTATTACTTTTCATAATTCAATTCACAATTTAGAACATCAATCACAAACATGCAATGAGAAATAACACACATGCACATATTGTTTTTCCAGGGGAAAGACATCTCTCTAAAAACCCTTTTCCTGCTTGCACTACTGTGATGAATATATATGTATTACAATTTATTTTCTCAACTGAGCACAACAAAGCACAACCTACAAGTGAATAACCTATCTCTCTTCTCACTGAGAAGCTCTGACCCAGACGTAGTCAATTTATTCCTCTGCTTGAGCCCCTATTTCCTTTCACAAATCCCTGAGAAATTAGGCCCCTATTATTTAGGATATTCCTCTAAAATGATTGCACAATTCCCAAGGTTTATCATCTGACTACATGCAACACTTGTACACTCAATACTAGTCTAAAATTGATGTTACACTGCCTTGGAATATCCACCACAACTGGGGAACTCAAATTCTCTGCATGCACAAGATATTTTGGGTTGATTGATCAATTAACTGGATGATCATTGAGTTGTATTGAAGTCCCATTGCACAATTGACCTTCCAGTAGTTCCTCCAGTAGTTAGAACTAGTTTAACTAAAAAACAACTTGAAATAATTGACCTTGATTACTACAAATTAGCAATCACACAGGCTAAACTAAACTCTAACTCCTCTAAATCGAATTTACTGATATAACTAAGTGACAAGAGCCATTTCACCTTATTTAACTGCATCGAAGTTGTTTGCTGATGTGGAAATTCGAATTTTCTCAATTTAATCAAGGAAAAATCAAACTGAGAATTTATTGTTGCATTTTTCAACAGCTTATAATTGTTTTTTTAACCAGATTTATAATTTTTGTATTAAGATAAAAGTATGCAACTAAATCACAACTATTACTTGAGGTATTACCTATCAACATAAAAAAATAAAAATAAATAAATAAAATCATATTATCCCCTCCTATCTAATAGAGTTACAAATTTATTGTGAGGGACACGACTCTAAACATCATAAAAGAGTGTTTTGTAGGTGGACACTTGTTGTCGTTGCTACAAAAACCTCCAAAATTTTGGCATATGATCAATATCATAGCCTTCCTTGGTCCTGTAAATTGTCGTCACAAACATTGAAACTCATTCCATGTGCTTTCTTGAGGTGTTTCAATCCCTTTTGCAAGAGAGGAAAAATGTCGTATTTTTGCATGTTAGATGTCACATAATGTGTATAAGCCTATTTTGGTGGTTTCAAGAGATCATATTTGTATAAATGAGTTTTTATAAACATGTAAACATCCATCGCATTCATTTCCAAAGTTTCGAGCATTGTCGCACAAGTGTTGTCATGGTCGTCACAAAGTGTGTCTTTAGTGTCACACTTTGTCGTAAGTTATCATAATGTTGTCGTGATGAGTGAAATGCATTGCTCATGTGTCATATATGACTATTTTTTTTTCGTCAAGTATTCTAAGTGTGTGATCATAGTTGAAGTCTTATCACTGTTCACATAAACCTCACTGATTCTGCATTTAGCTAATTTCTGAAAAGGATTCCCGACCAAGAAACCTAGTTTCACCCAACCTCCCTGGAATTTGCATTGTGTAGTCTCAGTCTTCTAGTTGTGACCTTGTCTCTTCACACTACACAATGCACATTTCATACCTTCTAATATTGTTGGACTATGCAGTTCCAATGCTCAATCCCCGACCTTGGCTCCCACGATTGTGAAATCCATCTTCCTAGCCTGGCCTCCACTGTATATGCACCATATATAGCCTCAAGATAATCCCTTGAGCCCTTGAGTTTCATAATTACGTAATTTCCCAACCTCCTCTATCTCTTAGAACCTTGAAATGTGCCAATCCAATGCCCATCCTCTCAGTCTGTGGCATTGACCTCCAAAATTGTGCATATTTCTTCCTCATCCCAACATAGATTATGCATTACGTAGTCTCAAGGATCAAGGTTCAACCCTAAATTCTTGAACTGAGCATATTCATTGAGCCCCTCTCCCATATTGTTACGTCCGGCTCAGTCAATGGATCAATATGCACTATCTTAAACTACGGGTTTTCGAACTAATGTCGTCTTGTCATGAGTGAATTATAGATGCAGATAGCTTATCATGCCATGGAGAGACGATGAAGAAGGATATGAAGAAGGGAAACATGATGAAAGACATATTTTTATTTAGTATGCAAGCTAATCAACCAAGAGAAAGAAAAGGGACACTAGTTTGTGACCACAACTCAAGACTTGAGATCATTGAATATTCCTTATCACTAAGCCATACAGAGGTGGAAAGAACATAATTCTCAAGCATACACCCAACACACAACAACAAAAGTGGCTTGAAATTGCCAAGTCATCAAGCAATCCATGTCAGCAGTGTCATGTCATGCCATGTCATGAGTTGTCACATGCCACACCATTATGGTGGACTATGTAATTCATGTTTCGAAAATGTATTGTAAAGTGAAAGTCCAAAGGACATGTATGGAATATCAAGGGTCATGTAAAGTTGAAAAGTCATAGGAAGTCAAACAATCATGAGGGTAGATGAATAGTAACGAGGAATATGAAGCATCACCTCCTCTTTGTTATATATACACCCTCATTGTAAGAGCAAAGAACCTTTTCACCTTGGCTCCTCTCGCAAAGCATTAGAGAGAAAAGCTAGTTCTTTTGAGGAGCAAGGAGTGGTTCCAACGCTCCACTATTGGATATAGTGGTGTTCATTGTATACATGTGTCTTGGGAATTTTACTTAATAACAAAATCCTTCAAGTCCAACACGTCCTTCATACATGGATTATGAATGTTTGTACGAATATTCTATAGATATTTTTATTTCATGAATGGATTTCATTTGTGATAAATTAGTTGAACTATTTCAGTTATTTTAGTACTTATATTATTAAGTATGTGTTGTAATGGTTGTTAATTTTTTCCCATACTTGTGGACTATTCCACATGATACTAGATATATATTTCTCATTGATTGGTTGTAATGATCATCGCATCTTTTGTGGACTATTCCATTGAGTGTTAGACAAATCCTTCTTGTTTGTGTGCGTCTCTACATGGGTGGTACTATTACCTCTCTCTTAGAGAATCACTTTACTCTTTCCCTCCACAGTAGAATAACTTTGACACACCTACAACTGAACACTCACCAAGCACACCTTCTTCTTTTTCGAAGGCACAATTTCACTTCTCTCTCTTTCCAGTAGTTATATCTAAGGAAAATATTTAAGAAATTGGAAATCGGGCCATATTTTGGATGGAGATCCTATCCAAAATGGTTTGAGGTATAATTGGGACCAAATATCGAAGATACCCCTTGAATTTTGGTGGGTCCAACACTGTCAAAATTTCTGGCACTAGAAGGAGGGCAGCCATTTTTTTATGGTTGTTAACCTCACCAATACCAACCTTACATCTTTCGGTCAAGGCAGTAACATTCCCATCACCTCCCTTGCTCACATTCCTGAAGTTGATGAATCTTATCAGCCCAAGCTTGTAAAAACTTATGAAATATCTTAAATTCATATCTGGGCCATCCGTTCTATAGCCTAGAAGTTTGTAAAATATATTGGATTAATTTTGGGAGTACGCAACCTTCCTTATTTTCCAAGAAAGAACCCAGCCACCCCTGCCGGGATAATGGTTTATACGATTGAATATTTAGTTCTCGCCACCCTTGAAGAATTATAAGACTCTGTGGAAAATGGAGAGAAGTGAGAACAACATACACCATACAATGCTGGTGACGGAGATAATATTGTACTCTCAGGAAAAACTTTCTATGGGTAGGTCCGTGAATAAGAAGAGTAAGAGGAGCCATCAGATTCTGATAAAGAGGAGGATGATGACAACAAATATATCGTAGACCAATATCTGAATTGTATGTCTCAGGGCCCACTCGCACTTCTAATTTTTCTACACAAGATACCAAGACATCCGTAAAATCTTTTAATGAAGTATGACCCTGACAAAGCAATGAAAGAAAAGGAGCATATAGGCAAATTCTACTTAAATATACAAATGTTAGAGGTACGCTATGATGATGTTTCTTGTAGAGTTTTTCTATGCACCTTAGATGGAAAATAAGTTGTATGGTATCATAGTATTCCTCCTAATTCCATCTAGAATTGGAAGGGATTTAAGAATATTTTTCTTGAAAATTTCGTTGATGACAAAATCCCCACCATGTTGTTGAAAGAGCTGCACAATATCAAGATGGAGTAAAAATAAAATGTGAAATATTTCAATCAGAGGTTTAAACATATTTTGAATAAATTCCTAGAAAACACAAAACCTCATGACTCCATTACCATCGATTAATACACATTTTCCTTGCCAAAAAACATTGCACATTCATGAAGAGAACTGCGAAAGGAACTCTTGAAAAAAAATAGGAAGAGGAAATCGCAGTGTAAAAGGACTTGCATGAGATTGGGGTCATTGTATATGATGAACCAACAAAAGACTCCAAAGATATCGTCAAAAGGTCTCAGGCCTCCATAAGCAAGGCCAATGAGAAAGAAGTTGTTGATCTTGAGAGCTTGTCCCGCACCATCAAGACTCTTTCAAATGAGTTGGAAGAATTGGAACAAAGGTCAAGAGAGACCATTGTGAGCAGCAAGCCTCCAAGATTCAACATCTTGAGAAGTGCTACCAACTCCGGTAGCAGCAACAACCAACAAGCCAAGTCTGCGCAAAGCTTGAATGTTGTGTTGAATGTTGACAGTATGGGCATGGATGAGTACTGTTTATTTCACCAAGAATATCATTTGGAAAATACATGCCCACAATTCAACCACAACATGAACATTCTTGTTGCACATTTTATTGATACAGTACTTTCTGATGAACAAACCGAGCCCGGGGAAGAAAAGGAAGAGACTACTGCGACCGAAGAAACTCCAAGCGTGGGGCATGCAGTGAACACATTCAGTTGGGTACTCGAAGTTGAAAAGAGAATTTCCGAAAAGCATCCACTAAGTGATGGCCCGACCCAGAAGCAGAACAACCAATATAATTTGAGAAGCCAAGGGCCAACCACTAAACAAGAGTTGATGAAGCAAAAATTGAAAGAGAATTTGTTAAGGAAGATCACTCTTCCCACCAATTCAACATAGAACACTCAGAGAAAGTCTGGAAATGTAATTATGGTGAAAAGTACTTCTGCAACCGTAAGAATCAGTCCATCACTCTGAAATCGCAGAGCAAGTTACTCCTCCAGACACTTCGGAAATCTCTCCCATGCTAGATGATAACATAGTTGAAGAGATGAAGAAAGCTCATGCAAATATTTCACTTTTCGAACTGACGAAGATCACGAGCCAGCGAGACATGCTCCTATGTGCACTTAGACAATCCACCTCAATTAATGATGCTTCTTCACAGAAGGGTCCTCTGGTCCCCTCAAATATGTTCTTAATTCTTTAACGGAGGATGCAAACACACTTTTCCCTCCCTTTATTATAATGTTTTAAATCTTCAACTACAATGTACACAATTTCTTAGTTGATTCAAGTGCATCTATAAACTTAATTCCATTATCAATCACAAATAAAATCAAGAGAAAATGGGATAAAACAGATGCACAAATTATTCAGTTGGACAGAACTCTTGTCCATGCAATTGGTGAACTCAGGAATGTGCTTATTCGCTTATCATCCGATCACTAAGTCCACCAATGTGTAAATATAGTAATTGTGGACATTCTTGAAGCATATGGTGTATTTTTTAGCAAAGAATGGTCCAAAAAGATACAGGGTTATTTTGCTACGAACTTGTCACATTTATGTCTTTTGTACAAGGGCAGAAACAATAATATCCGAGTGAACTCATAGCGATACATGAAACACATTGTTACTCCCTTAGATGGTAAGAATGAACCAATGGCTTTCAAGGATATCATCTTTGGAAACTACTTCTTGTAACTGATCGAGGGTGTTATCTAACTCAACCATCCATAGTTCCACCAAACACACAGTTGCAGCTCATTCCTAGTCCAACTCGTGAAAATGACATATGTAAAGTTAGTAGTATTAGTAATAATAGTACTAGCGTAGCATGAGGTCCTTGTACATATGATATTTGGACATTGTATTTTGATGGTTCCAAAACACAGGAAGGCTCTAGAGCTAGTTGTGTTTTATTAAACCCGTGACATAGGAAACATCTGATCTCCAGTTGCTTGGAATTCGAGTGCACTAACAACACCACAAAATACGAAACACTCATCTTGGGTTTGCAAAGATCCATCGACCTCAATGTTGTGGTCCTCAATGTAGTAGGTGACTTAGAAATTATTGTACGATAGGTACGTGATACTATACATTTTGTGTCACCTCATTTAAAAATTTTCCAACAAGAGATATGGAGTTTGATTTTGCATTTCCAAGCTTTCAATATTATTTTTGTTCCTAGATACACAATGCAACTGTGGATGCATTGGAAAATGCTGATGCTAGGTTATCACCACTTAGGGACAGTTTTTTCTATAGAAATTATTTATAAACCTTCAGTCCCTGAAAATATTACAAGTTACACATTTTCAATGATGACCTGCAGATACTGCACTTTATGGTGAACATTAATGTATTCAAGGATGCATCTACAAATGAAGACGAGCAAGAGAAATCATTACAGGATGTAGCTTGTGCAAGCAAAGAGAACCCCATGCCAAAAGGTGTGGTATCATTGGAAAATTTGTATGACTTACAGAATCGCTTCTAATATCCAGTCAATGCGAAAAACCTTAGATCAACGATGTCGCACAAGAAAATAAATCCGGGAATAGAAAAGGATCTGAAGTTTGTAAATATTGGTACTCGTTGCACACCGCATGAGAGGCAAGCCTTTATCTTCTTATTCAAACAGTACCAATATGTATTTGCATGGACATACAACGAGATCGAAACTTATGACATGTGAATAATCCAGCATGTGGTTCCAATCAAAGGAGCCAATTCATTTCAATAGAAGCTGCGGAAGGTACATTCGATGCTTAAGCCTCTGATTCAAAAGGATTTGAGTAAACTGATGGATGCTCAGATCATATACAAAGTGTGACATTCTACTTAGGTATCGAACTTGGTCCCAGTGAGAAAGAATTCTGTGGAAATCTGGTTTTGTGTTGATTTCCACAACTTGAACCGCACCTTGGAAAAAGACAACTATCCCATGTCGTCTATGAAATAGATACTGCAAATAGTATCAGGGTCAGATATGTTTTCTTTATTGGATGGATATTATGACTACAAACAGGTTCTAGTCCAAAGCCTGACATACTGAAAACAACATTCCATACAAAGCAGGGTACATTCGCGTCTAAAAGGATGCTATTGGGGTTTATCAATGTCGGTGCAACATTTAAACGTGCCACAAACATCGAATTCTGTGGAATGATCAGAAAAAGCATAGTGGTCTATCTTGATGATGTCACGATGTTTTCCAAGAAGAGATCCGACCACATACGCCATCTAAATAAAATTTTCGAGCGATGTCACAAATACGGGATATCCCTTAATCCAAAAAAGAGTATTTTGGAAGTGTACAATGGTAACCTCTTGGGCCATATCATTGCCAAAATTGGGATTAAGGTAGACTTGGGGAAGGTCAAAGTGATTACGGAGATTCCCTTCCCTGTGAACAAGAAAGCTATGCGGTCCTTCCTTGAGAAAATCAACTTTCTCCACAATTTCATCTCTTATTATGCTCAGATTGTGAAGCTAATATAAGAAATGGTAAATAAGGATGTGATTTAAAAATGGGACAAAAGGGAAAAGGACGTTTTCTCCCATTTTAAGTAAGCTATTTTAGAAGCACTCACTTTATACATCCCAGGTTTTAGTAAATATTTTCTGCTCTACACTTTTGCTTCTAACACTTCTCTCATCATTGTGCTTACACAAAAGGATAATCAGAACAAGGAGAGGATAATATATTTTATGAGCGCTAGTCTTCAAGTACTTGAAATCAATTACCCTACCATTGAAAAACAAGCTTACGCAATATACAAGGCAGTGAAACACTTTTTTCCCTATCTCTTGAAAAATCACAGTATCATCTTTTTTCCACACCCAGCAATCAGATCAATGTTCTTTCAATAAGAGTTGGGTGAGAGAAGAGCGAATTGGATGACTGGTTTACAAGAGTAAAATTTAGAGTTCAAGCCAGTTCACACAATCAAGGGCCATGGTTTTTTTTGGATAGCGGCATAAGTAGTAAATGAAAAATAAGAATATCCTCTCAGATGGAAGCAGGAGATTGAAATGTGAAACGTTGAGCATTTCCCCACTACCATTGCAACCTCTTGGTACGCAGATGTGCGCCAATACTTGGAGCAAGACACCATGCCCTCCAACTCATCTTCACAGCAGAAGAGAGCACTTAGACTTAAATCATTATCTTATCAATTGGTGCATGGGGTGCTTTTTAGAAAGCACCATAATCGAGTGTTTCTCAGGTGCCTAGAAGCGCACAATCCGGAGAAAAAAAAAAACATTGTGTGACCTCCACGATGGACCAGCCGAGGGATACTTCACGGGTAACACAATTGCGCATAAAGTTATGCAGACCAGTTTCTATTACCCTACATTATTCAATTATGTTGGCACCCATGCTAGCAAGTGTCTGGTCTGTCAAAGGTGTGTCGATCGAAACAAGAAGTCAAACGGCCCATCACAGCCTATCGCAGTGGAAGAACCATTTCAACAGTGGGGATTAGATGTCATAGGAGAAATATTTCCACATTCGTCAAAGCGACACTGCTATATTCTCACTGCCACATACTACTTCATGCTGTGGAAAAAAGCAATTCCGCTTAAATTAGGGAATGATCAGGAATTCATCAACTTCCTTAAGCATAATATCATTTCCAGGTTCATAATTCCTACTACACTTGTTTTTGATAATGCAACATATTTTTCATCATTAAAATTACATTATTTTGCATTAGAAAATGGAATTGTATTGAAACATTCGACTAACTACTATATGCAGGGAAATGGTCTTGTTCACTTTACAAATAAGAACCTTGTTTGTATCATCAATAAGACCATCTTATCTAAACAAAGGAACTAGCACTCTGCTTTGGTAAATGCCTTATGGGATGACCGAGTCACATGAAATTCATCTCTGAACACGTCCCCTTACTTCTTTGTGTATGGAAAATAAGCCATCCTTCCTCCTAACATCTACTTGCCTGCTTTCCAACTTTCACAAGAATCTCAGGGCAAGCCATTTTTATTAGTCCGGCATAGGATGGACACCCTTCACAAGCTACCGGAAGAAAGTCTGAAAGATAAATAAAAAATTTCCCTTCACCAAAGTCGTATCACGAGGTGGTTCGACAAGAAGTTTTTAGGGAAGAATAAATTTAATGTGGGTGAATTAGTCTTGAATTGGGATAAATCCCACATGTACAATGGAAAACACAATAAGTTTCAATCCATGTGGATTGGACCGTTAACTATTCACAAAAAGCTTGGCCAACACACATTTTTTCTATAATCACTAGAAGGGAAGATTATCTCTCTCTCTGTCAATGAAAAATACTTAAAAATTTAATTTCAATGATGATATGGGGATGTTAGGATCAGTAGTTTGTTATGTTTCAAATTTCATTTGAATCCATCACTTTTTTGTCTTTACATAAATCAAACTTATAAACATTGTCGTTGTTATAAGTTCGAGTGTCACTATCCAAACCATGCCCATGTGTCTATGTCATTAAGTGGTTTGGTCAAAATCTTGAAGCAACATTAATACATGGGGAGTCATTGTTACAAATTTTGAGCAATTGATTCATGTGGTATGTGTGAATAATGAATCTATCAGAAGGTCTACTTGAGTCAATTTCAGGTCAGTTTCAGTTGAAAATCCTACTGCTCAAAGCAAGATGGCCATTAAGAGCAACACCTTTGTTTTCCCCTCCTAATCTATTCATTTTTCCTAAGACTATAAACCACATCCTACATTTCCCATCTCCCATTATCCTTTTATTAAATCCCATACCCTATCACCTATTCATTAATCATCCATAATCATAAAACATATGACTCTTATATTCCCCATCCCATTCTAAATCGATCCCCTAAAAGAACATAATTTCATATCACACATGAAATAATCCATACTCATGCCAAATCGAGTAAGCTCTATAGGTGACCAATCAAGTGCCAAGTTGGTTGCACTCACTGTGAGAAATATGTTGCACACAAGTGCTACTCAACCTAGTCGTTGGGCAACTGCTACGCAAGTGAGGATTAGCCATTTAGGAGGCTTGCAAGAGTTGGAGAACCTTCTTAAAGATTTCTACACCATCACACAGTCATTTCAAACCTACCCATGTGATCCATTTTTCTAGAGGAGATGTGCAACCATACCAAGCATGGAGTGCTACCCAGCCTCCTCATTGCGCAACCACTATGCAACATACTATGTTTTTTACATCCTTTTGAAAAAATGATTCTGACCACATGGAGGAAAATGTTGGAAACCAAAATATTTTTTTCTCAAGAATGGGACAAATAATAATAAGCTCTTCCATTTTTTTCACACATGTCACATATCTGGAGTTTCGAATACATCTTCAAGGCATATTCTTCGGACTATCAAATTTCTTGTTTTAGTCATGCTTTTACAGAGAATTTTCTGAGAAGTTGCGGCATAATTTGGAGAAACTAAGAGAGTTTTTTATTCAATACAATATCATCTACAATAACCTCCTTCATTTTTTACATAGGTTTTAAATTTTTAGATATACAGTTGTTTCTTCGAGGCCTATTTTCGTAGTTTTTTAGTGGCAGAATTATAAATTTCTTTTGCAATTTAGTTTTTGTGATGGTTGTACACATGAAAAAGGGAGTCGTATGAAGATGGGAGGAGTGAAAAAATAATGGGGGGTTGAAACCAGTTCATGGTGAAGACAAAGAATAGGTTCCTCTACCAGGAGACAATCGACAAAGCAAGCCAATCTACTTCATCTCAGTTGGTTTCCATTTTCTGTTGTTACTTTTATGCTTTTATACCTTTATAGTTTTTCCTTAAGAACAATATAAAAGACTTGAAAACTGGATCTCAATATAATTTTATGCTTTCTATATTAGATGATGAATCAACATGTAACTTTTGTTTCTATCTTCATCCAAGAAAGTCAAGGATGTTTTCCGATTTTTAGGTGGATGAAAGATCAATGCATCTAGACATAATGTTATACTTTCATACTTGTATATATTCATGAAAAAATAACACAAACGGGTTCGAATTTTGGGAGAGAAATTTGTGTATGTGTTTGAAATATTATCAGTGCATGTGTGTTTTTCAAGTTCATAGATTCTCATGGTATATTATTTCATGTTTGTGTTCTCCTATGTCAATAATTGTTAATTTCTAAAACTTATGTCTTGAATTCATGTTTTATGCTCAAGATTATGGTGGATTTTCATGTATAACAAAATTATTAATGCTCTGCTATAATTCTTCTGAATTTTTGGTCATTAGTGTGTAGAAAAAATCATGTTTTCCATGCTCTGTTATTGTTGATTACATATTCTTATGTTTCTCTATCTCTTCACTATACTACAACTGTTAATTGATTTGAGATGTATGCCTACCCTGCCTCTCTAATTTTGAATAGCCTATGCATACCCTGATCATATTCTTTGGTTACTTGTTTCATGTCTTAGTAGTCTCCTCCCAGAACTCTAAACCAATCCCATCAAATTTTATCACATCTTGCAGATTTGGTCTCTATGGATTTTATTGCCTTTATCATGAGATTTTTTCAATGAGGGATCCCATCCAATTAGGAAAGGCTAGTTCCTAATCAAAAGTGGTTTTGTAGTTACCTCTGCGTTTCCCTCTTCAACATGGGGAAAATTACGGAGTGCTAACATAGTGACGCCATTTTCGGGGAGCGAACAAACATGTTAATCTCCCCCAGGAGAAATTTCTAAAGTTGCAGATCTGATTGTTGAAGGTGAACATCAAACATACATCATAAAGGCTGAATCATTCACCTTGAGACTCTGAATTCAAAGGATCTGGAAGATATAATCATAGGGACTCCACTATGTATCATTTTTGCTATATACTTTGACACCATTTTACCATGTATTGAACACATTCACTCTTGGAAGTTGAGAAATCCATTTCTGTTAATTGTGTGAACGTATGATGCTAGGAGGCAGGTGCTGAAGATTCCTGTACAAAGGAATAGGGTCCTGCTCCCACTAATTGCCTTCCTTTTCCTGCAGTGTGATTAGAAACAGGAGAACAAGTGCTGAAGGTTCCTGTTCATGGGAATAGGGTCTTGGTCTCTTGAAGCTACCTTTCCTACAGTGTGATTAGTGTCAGGCAGCAGGTGCTGAAGTTCCTAATTAAGGAATAGGGTCCTGTTCCTACTATGGTTGATTGATTTCTTTTCTTGCAGATTGGTTTTCCTTTATTTGGATTTTAAATGCAACATAGAAATTATTTCTGCTATAACTTAAGTGACTTCAGCTTTGATTAAACAGAGTGTGAATAATTAGATTTGTGTGATTGATAATTGTGTGGCTTTTTACTACAACATTGTTTCTGCTTTTGAAATTGAGCATATCCAGTGCGTGATTATCTTTGAAATAAAAAGACTTCCTCGGGTTGACAATTTATGTGGAGCTTGAATTGTGAAAGCAATTAAAGCGGCCAACACTAACTTTCAAAGAAACTCTACTGGTTTGATATGAGTTATGTATCTGCAATGTATGCTCCTGTAAAACAAGATCATATTCTTGGTTTTCCAAATTGTGTGCCTCATGTAGATTGGAAACCTTATTTTCCAAAATTCAAAGACAAAAAAAGAGATGACAATGCTTTACATATGTTCAATTCCATTTGCATGTACATAAGATTGGGGTGAAGTTCCTTGAGGACTATTTGATGAAAATTTTCATGGAAACCTTAGAAGACAAAGCTAGATCGTGGCTAGATCCTAGTACGAAGGTTTTCCATTTGCCATTTTATGCTCTATTACATATTTTCACTTAGTTTCTTATGAACATTTGAAGGAATTTTATCCTCCCATCCCTCTAGCTGAAAACTGTTGCACATGTTTGAAGAATTTATTCAATATCTAGAGGATATTTATGGTGATGAAGAGTGTATGGATGATGAGATTAATGAAGCCCATAATGAATTTTCATCCCAATGTCAAGAAAAGAAACCAGAAGTCAGTTTCCATGAAATCCAAGAAAAAATCCAGCAATTACTTATTCCCTTGGTTGAAAATGATACAGAGTTGGAGTGTTATGATGACAGTCATGTTCATTCTCTTGAAATTGATGAAATAATGCAACAAGTTTACCTTCATGAACCTGATCAATCTATCCAGCAGGATGAAACTGATAAAGAAGAGGAGTACAGTGAAGGAGAACGAGTTATTTTACAGCTTCTTGCACAGGAATATGCCATTCAGAAAAATATGCCTCCATGTTCTGAAAAAGAAAAGTTTGTTGAAGAAGAGTAGGTCATTTTAGATCCCGTGGATGTGCACATGATTACAATGGTTTCCTCATTTGAAGAGGAATTAATCCAAGAATAAATTTCTCTTGTTGATCCTCAAGTGCAGGTAAAAAGTTGTGTGTTTGAAGACCCTTTTGCTGACTTCCTGGAATCAATAAAGGAAGAGGTTTGTATTCCCATTGCCAATTTGCTGCAATTTTTATGGAAGCTTGTGATATTTACATAGGTTGGTTTTCAGCATCAGTGGAATTTTGAGTTTCCACTCTCTTTATTTTTCTGCCTACTCAAGGGAGATATGAGCATCATTCAGTCAAGTAGTCATCTATTTGACTGCCTACATTGGAACGAGGTGATTACTTAGTGTACATACTTTCAGCAGATGCAAGATTCCATTGTACATACCGTGTTACTTTCAATGTTGTAAGTGTGGGTGGTTAGCATTGCTATTTTAAGCCTGAGGTGAAGGCCATAAGGTCTCAGTGATCTGTTGCCATAAGTAAGTCAATCGGTCAGTGAGTCAGATAGCAGCCATATTTTTAGTTTCTTAGTTTGAGTTTTAATATTTGACTCCATTGCCCAATGGTATAGATATGCTACTAGTCTGCAGTTTTGTTATTGGCACCTTGCTAGGAGGCTTCCATCCCTAACGGAGCCAATGTTAGGTTCAATAGTTTTTTATTTTTGAATGTCTTTCGAATCCATCACTTTGCAGTCTTTCCATAAATCGAACTTATAAAAATTTTCGTTGTCATAAGTTCAAGTGTCACTGTCCAAAACATCGCCATGTGTCTATGTCGTTAAGTGGTTTGCTCGAAATCTTAAAGCAACATTGAGTCATGGGGATTCATTGTTATAAATTTTGATCAATTGATTCATGTGGTATGTACCAATAATGAATCTGTCAGAAGGTCTACTTGAGTCAATTTCAAGTCAATTTCAGTTGAAAATCCTACTGCTGAAAGCAAGATGCCCATTAAGAGCAACACCTTTCTTTTCCCCTCATATTCTATTCATTTTTTCTAAGAGCCTAAACCACATCCTACATTTCCCATCTCCCATTATCCATTTATTAAATCCTATCCCTATTCATTAATCATCCCCATTCATAAAAAATATGACTCTTATATTCCCCATCCCATCCTAAATATATCCCCTTAAAGAACATGATTTCATATCACACATTACATAACTCATACTCATTCCAAATCAAGTGAGCGCTACAGGTGACCAATCAAGTCACAAATCGACTGCACTGATCAGAAACTGAATTGGGGGAAAAAATTTGCTAAAAAATGAAAGTGCTCAAAATCGCTCGAAACTAGAACGACTGTGAAGTGCATGTCGCCCTGAATCTGGCGCACTTTGTTTCATCAAAAACTGACTCTGTGTGAGAAAGTTAGAGCCTGCATTGCCAAATAAGAGAATTTTCAAAAAAAAAGTCAAACAGGGTCAAAGGGGTCAATTTTTGGTAAAATTGGGTTTTTCTCCGACCAGTGGTTTGTTGACACTTGTCAGCTTATGGTTGGCCCAAATTTCTGGGCTACATGGAAAATTTTGGTTGGTTTGGGTCGGACCAATGAGGTCATGACACGTGGCAAGCCTGGAGGTCTCCACGTGCCCCCTCCCACAGGTCGAAATGTTTGTAAATTTTGTTGATCAAAATTTTTATGGAGGCGTCGGGGTTCAACCCTGCAACCTCCCTTCCACCAGCGCCAAGACTTACCACTCTGCTATATGTTAGTTCTTAACATGTAATGTTATCGGCACATATTTATGTTTGAAATTGGTTTATGGCAGAAGGAAATGGGGGCCAGCCTCAACACACAAGACCATGCAGCGGTGACAACCGACGGAGCTCCGGACTTAATGCGGAGGGTTAAACATTAAACACAAATTAATTAACCTTAAGCATGTTTTATTAGTGTTAATCCAAATTTTAATTTCGGATTAGCTAATGCGTAGCTAGTGCATTAAGCGTGCTTAACTAGCACTTAATACCACTTAGAAATTAATTTCGATTAACTTGGCGTACCTCCAAAAATGGTGGAACTGCCAGTTTTAACAGCAATTAGCTAGGTTAGTGGAGCAGTTAGTGGAAAAAATTGAAAGAGGCATATCTTTTTCCCAGAGAGTCAGAATTTGACTCAATTAGAACCAAAATAGGGGTATTGGGGGTGTTCCAGAGCCATTGGAGCAGTTTTTAGAGCCATCAAAGCTCAGGAAATTATTGTATTCAAATTTTTTTATCAGTTAATCAAAGAGGGCCAAGCCATTGAAGCTGTTCCAAAGAGACGTAGATCAGGAGGGGTGAAATCCTTCATCACTATTGTGTAATGTACTTGTTTTGTATAGCCATTGGAGCAATTTTTAGAGCCATCAGAACTCAGGCAATTATTGTATTCAAATTTTTTTATCAGTTAATCAAAGAGGGCCAAGCCATTGAAGCTGGTCCAAAGAGACGTAGCGTAGGAGGGGTCAAATCCTTCATCACTATTGTGTAATGTACTTGTTTTGTATTATATTATCTACAATTTACTTGTTTTTTATGTGTTTTTAAAGCTAATTTAATTCATGAATTGCTCATAAAAGACACACAAATTTGACACATAAACCCTCTCATAAACTTGATATTTGACACAATCCTTAAGCACTTTTATTTTATACTGATGAGGAATCTAGCACAAAAAAAAATAGTTTGTCCATATTCAGATCAATTTGGTAGCAGAGCACAGTTTAGCTCATTTTAGCCCAAGTTTATCTCAGGGTTTTCCAAGGTTAGTCAAAAAATTAGCTATTGGTTTTGTATTTGTGCAAGGAGAATTTAACTGTGTGCAAGTTTATGCGTGTAAGCTGAAGAGAGGAGAAGATCAAGATTGAGGACCCAACACTCAAATCACTGCAAATAATATTTTTATGCATTACAAGTGTGATGATCGCTTCATTAAGTGATGTATCTAATCAATCTTCCTTAGCAAGACTCTTTGATGAAGAGTTGTTGCATAATCTCTTCATCATGAGATATATGGTGCAAGAGATGGTTGAAGATAGGAAGGAGAGTAGTAGGCTTCAGGAGCTATTGATGACCATGAAGGAGGAGAAGCAAGAGATTCTTGAAAAGATGCATGAGATGGATATTTAACTCCATTATGCCAAGGAAACCCTAGCCAAGTATGTGCATGAAAATGAGGTATGCAAATCAAGTTTATCTTCAATTTCCTCTCAAGATGAATGTTTTTGTGTTTTTGAAAGACACACTAGAGGAATAGGATCCAAATTGTTAAAAAAATGGGCTATGAAGGTAAAGGGTTAGGCAAACATGCACAAGGAATTAAAATCCCTATTGTTGTTGAGGGAAGTTCTAGGCACATGGTTCTAGGTTTTGATGAACAAGATGATGTAGAGCACTCAAAAACTATGGAGACTTTTGGAAATGTTTCAAGAAAGGCCTCCATTACATTTTCACTACCTCAAGATTGTGTTCGTGGAGAATATAATAGGTTTACACCCACTGTTGAAGAGATTTATTTTAGTCATGCAAGTAGTGGTTATGAACAACAAGAAGATGTAGAATGCTCCAAATCCAAGCAGTCACATGCAGGTGTTCCGAGAAAGACTTTCATTACATGTTCATTACCTCAAGCTTGTGAATTTTGTGTTCATGAGGAATGAAAAAATTTTACACCCACTTTGCAATAAGATGGTCATAAACATGCAATTAATTGAAATGGAAAACAAGAGGATGTTGAAAGATCTAAATCCATTGAAGCCATTGTTGGTATTTCGAAGAGAGTCACTACCTCATCAAATTCACCTCCTCAAGAAGATGACAAAGGTGAATGTGCAAGGAATAAATATACCTTTAATCAAGTTGCTTCTAATTATGATAAACATTGAAAATCCTAACATAAGATTTGGAGAAAATTTACATGTTCCTTTTGTGGTTTGAATAACCATACTGTTTCTAGGTATTGGAAGAAGATAGCCATACACAGGAAACTTTCATAAAAAAGGAGATAGAAAGCCAAAGGTCAAATGGACAATAAAAACCATGTTGAAAAGAATATTCAATTATTTTTCACTCATCTCCATAATCAGGGTCATCTTGTAGACAAGTATTGGACTTTGTATCCAAAAATTCATCCAAAATTTTTGAAAAAGGTGGAGAGAGATTTTGACAAGAATGGAAAAGAGGATTCCATAGTTGATGTGGGTCAGGATGATACACATGATGAAGTGCAGCTGAAAGAAGCGCCATTGAAGTGGTTTGGAAAGATATGGTTAGATTTCTTAACCAATTAAGGCCTTGCATTTATTTTCATAATTGATGCAAATCTTGCCTTATTGATTCATTTCTGTTCGACACCTAATCCTATGGATGGGTGTGCATTTGTATTTTGGTATATTATTTAATATTAGGAAATAAGGAAGGCCAAGAGTCATTGGGAGATGAATCCCAATAGCCTCACCTCCCATCTATAAAGAACGCCTTCACATTCTTGACTAATACATATTACGATTTGAAGAGGTTACCTCACAGTTTTGACATGGTATGAGCCGGCCCTATTGGCATTTCTTCTGTGGTGTAACTCCCTATCCTTTGCTCGGTCACAATATTTTTTAATATTTTTATATTTACTCTTAATTGCTAAGGCCATTGTTCTTGCATTTTTTTTTTCCCCATGTCGTCTTGCATTTTAGGCTCCGACTCTGTGACTCTGAAAGGCTGAGGCTGCGATCGTGCACCGTTGCGAGCTCTGCCATTCTGCAATTCCAGCAGTCCTGCAACTCTATCATTCTGCAGATTTAATTTCAAAATTTTTTTAACACCCTTTTGGGCCTCCTCCGTTCTCCATCGATTCACCCACTTCCCTCACTCCATTCCCTCACTTTCTCCCTACAATCTTCCACCTACCCATCGCCTTCCCCATTCCATCCCTCACACCATCCCCTCCATTCCTTCCATTGATACAGCGTTCCACTGATAACAACGTTCTGTTTGTCAATAATATAGCGCTCTCTGTCACATATGTAATAGAGCGTTTCACTAATACAGTGCTCTCCATTCCATAGCGCCCCTCATTTGGATACAACACTGTTTTAATAATACCACTGCATATACAGTCCGCACACTATTCAACTGTAACACACTGTCTTCCATAATACGCTGTCTTATTTTTCAACGCAGTCATACTGTCTTACGCCCTCTTACAATACTGGTATCAGCGTGTTCATTGCACACTCTTCGTTTGTATACAACGCTGGTTCATTGTTTGACTGTCAATTGAAAATTCCGGTTTAAATAAAACACTGGTCCACTGCTTTGACAAATGAAATGCCGGTTTGATACCGCTCTCATACACCTGGTTTGATACCGCTCTCATTTAATACCGCTCTCATATATGCTATATACACCGGTTTCATAATACGTCGGTTTCATATGTTCTATCCTGTGGCCTGTCAATGTATAAAACGCTGTCACCTTATTCATAATACCACCTCCCCTATATACTTTCCCTCCATTTTACATCAACTCATTCATATATTGCAACGCACCATTTTATATTACGTCATGTTCTCCATATTACATTATTTCACTCCATATTCATTTTGTCCCCCATTCATATTGTATTATGCCCTTCTTTTCATACCACTCTTTTCATAAAAATACCGCCATTCCATATCCCTCCACAATCATAATTTTTTTTTTTTTTCCCAAACAAAAAAAAAAATATACATATATATATTTTTTTATGCAGAATTCAGTTTATAGCAAAGAGTATTTTTTTAAAATTCAGTCTTCAGCAAGAGTTTTTGAGCAGAATTAGTTTCCAGCAAAGAGTTTTTTAAAACTGAGTACATTTTCCAGCAAAGATTTTTTTTTTTTTGTTTTCTCTCCTTCAAGAGAAATTTTCCAGCAGAGTTTTTTTCTCTCCTCCTTCAAAAGAAGATGACAGTCCCTTCATCTTCTAAAGAGGCTGCCTACTTGGCACAGAGAGAAAAGAGACACGCTTCAGGTCCATCCAGAGGAAGAGAAGGCAAAAGACGAAGAAGAAACTTCAGAGAAAAGGGGGGCAGACAATCTAAAGCTCAGCAGCAAACAAATCAAGATAGAGGTAAAACTGATGACAAAGACAAAGGTAAACCAGCTGAATCAGCTCATTCTGTTCTAGCACATTGTAACAATGGAGTAACTGAAAACCTATTTGATGTTTCATTTACTTCATGGAGAGATGATTGGTTGCTAGATTCGGGAGCAACATGTCACATGACATTTAGAAAAGATTTTTTTGAAGAATTCACTGACAAAGTTGATGGAGCAGTATATTTCGCAGATAAATCCAAACTCAAGCCATCAGGGCTTGGCACAGTCAGGCTTAAACTGCCTGGTCTTCCTGATCATATCCTACATGAGGTTCTATAACTCCCGGAGTTGAAGAGAAACTTGCTGTCCCTGATCGAAATCCGGCAGCAAGGACACTCAGTTCACTTGTTTGATGGCAAGGCAGAGGTCAGATCAGCATCAGATCGCTCACTTGTCATGGAGGGAATAGAAGAAGGGAGACTCTTGAAGCTGAAAGGTTCATCTGCTCATGCTCAAAACTTTGCATTCAGTTCACATCATGATGAAGGTGCATTTCCATCAAGTCTTTTATGGCATGCTAGATTTGGACACTTAAATTATGACAGCCTTCGTTTGTTGAAGAAAAATGGTGTTGATGGACTGCCTACAATTCCTAGAAAACCTAAGGAATGTGATGCTTGTATTCTATGAAAGCATAGCAAACAGCCATTTCATGATTCACACTCAAGAGCACATAGGAAACTTGAACTTGTTCATTCAGATTTATGTGGCCCTATGCCTATTGCTTCTGCAAATGGAAACAAATACATGATGACATTTATTGATGACTACACGAGAATGTGTTGGATTTACTTACTGAAGAATAAGTCTGATGCTTTTCAAACTTTCAAGAATTTTCATGCATGGATTGAAAATGATGCACAAACACATATTGGCTCTCTACGTACTGATAATGGAAAAGAATACACTTCAAACAAATTTGAAAATTATCTTCGTCAACATGGAATCAAACATCAAACCACTGTGCCATATAATCCACAACAGAACGGTGTAGCTGAAAGAATGAACAGAACCATTTTAAATATGGTCCGCTCCATGTTATTTTTCAATAATGTAAAATTGATGTTTTGGGCTGATGCAGTTCTATGTGCTGTTTACATAAAGAATAGGTTTCCTTCAAGTTCAATTAGAAACAAAACTCCTTTTGAAATGTGGCATGGCCACATTCCTTCGGTAAAGCATTTCGGGGTCTTTGGGTCCACCTGTTATGCCTTGATACCCAAGGGTCAAAGGAACAAACTTGGTGCTAGAAGCAGAAAATGTATCTTCTTGGGGTACTCCAATACCTCCAAAGGATATCGTCTCTATGATGAAGCAAATAGGAAGTTTGTGATAGCAAGAGATGTCATATTTCTTGAATCTTCCAAGAGTGACAAAGTTGTTGAGCGGCAACTTGATCGCCTGGACAGATTCACACATGCAAAGTCTTTCCAAGAATTTGATAATGTGATTCCACACCTTGAAGGGGGGATTCCGATATTGAATCAAACTGTGGAATCATTTCCTGAACCACTCTCTCCCCCGCATGAAGAAACAACCACGGATGACACATTGGGTGATGTGATTGACAGAATTGAGAGATTGAATCTTGAATCAATCCCAACTCAGTCAAGTGACCAGCCTGGGCCATCTCAGAAAGGTCCTCCCAAATGGCTGACAAAGACACTAGAGGATGTTCATCCTGATGAGGTTGGAAAAACAGGAACAAGAAGTTCCACTCAAGAAATTGAAGGTGATGTAGATAATTTTGATTCCCCTGTTGATATGGATATTGCTTATAACTGTGAAATGAGTTTGTCTACAGATCATGAACCAACTTCCTTCAAAGAAGCCGCTTCTCATGATGAATGGAAAGAAACGATGCAGAAGGAGTATGATGCCTTGATAAAGAATGGCACTTGGAAGCTGGTTGATCCACCTTTGGGAACGAAACCAATTGGCTGTAAGTGGGTCTACAAGAACAAGTATAAAGCAGATGGCTCACTTGACAAGCACAAGGCCGGGCTTGTGGCAAAAGGATTCGCACAAAAAGAAGGAGTCGATTATGAAGAAACTTTTGCTCCCACAGCAAAATGGACCACCATCCGGACTCTCTTTGCCTTAGCAGCTCAGAATGGATGGAAAGTCCATCAAATGGATGTAAAAACAGCCTTCTTGAATGGAGATCTAAAGGAGAAAGTTTATATGTCCCAGCCAGAAGGATTTGTGATAAAGGGTCAAGAACACAAAGTTTACAAACTTGTAAAATCCTTGTATGGCCTCAAGCAAGCACCACGAGCCTGGTATGAGAAATTGACCGAGCATCTTCTGAAACTTGACTTCAAACATTTTGATCTTGATGATGCAACTTTGTTTGTTAAGAAAGTTGGAAAAACAGCTGTATATCTTGTGGTATATGTAGATGATCTTTTGATAACAGGAAACAATGAGAGCTATATTGCATCCATGAAGAAAGAGTTGAAGAAAGGTTTTGAAATGACCGATTTGGGTCATGTTCATTACTATTTGGGTATTGAAGTAATTCAACATCCTAAATTCATATTTCTTTCTCAAAAGAAGTACATTGGAGATCTCTTGAACAAATTTGGCATGGATGACTGTAATCCCTTAACCACTCCAATGGAACAAAACTTGAAGGTCACATCTATTGAAGGGAAGGAATTTGAGGATGCAACTAAGTATAGACAGCTTGTAGGAAGTCTTATCTACCTGACCACCACCAGACCTGACATTTCATTTGCTGTTGGAATCCTCTCAAGGTTCATGCAAAAACCTTGTGAAGGACATTGATCTGCTGAAAAAAGAGTGTTAAGGTACTTGAAGGGGACTCAAGACTTTGGACTCAAATATACACAGGTAGGCGACTTCATCTTGATCGTATCTTCTGATTCAGACTTTGATGGCGACAAAGAAACAGGGGTGTCTACTACAGGTTACACCATGAGTCTTGGATCAGGAGCTGTCTCATGGAGATCACGCAAACAGTCAGTTCCAGCAGATTCCACGACCGAGGCAGAATATGTGGCAACAGCTGAAGCAACAAAGGAAATTGTGTGGCTCCGGAAAATCCTGGAATATTTGCAGATGAAACAAATGTATTCCACTCCACTCATGATCGACAACACTTCTGCAATAAAGTTGGCCAAGAACCCAAAGTTCCATGATCGAACCAAGCACATCAATACAAAGTACCATCTCATTCGACATCATGTTCAGGCCAAAACCATCCATCTACATCATTGTTCCACAAATGAACAAACTGCTGACATCTTCACCAAAGCACTTGGAAGAGAAAAGTTTGAAAAGTTCAGATCGATGCTTGGACTCACCAACATCCCTTCGGATTAAAGGGAAGAATGTTGACACCTAATCCTATGGATGGGTGTGCATTTGTATTTTTGTATATTATTTAATATTAGGAAATAAGGAAGGCCAAGAGTCATTGGGAGATGAATCCCAATAGCCTCACCTCCCATCTATAAAGGCATGTACATTCTTCAGCTAATACACATTCTGATTTGAGGGGTTACCTCCTGGTTTGACAGTTTTCTTTGTTATCTGAATGCATGAGTAATTCTTGTGTTAAGGAACTAGCAATATGAAACAAGGGTAATAGTTGCGAAGTAGCATAGTCCCTTCCTCTACCACTAATTAATTGATTTAAGCCATGTGGGGTACACATTTCATCGTCAGCTAATGAACATTGTGCAGAGCTCAACACTTCTGCACTATAACTCTCTCCGCACAATATTCAACATTAGTTTAAAGACTCATGTAAGAAATGTCCACATAAGTGATTTCACAAGCCTCGATAGGAATTTCTAAGTAATAAATAATAGCACGACACCCAGAACCCGTTGAATCAAAACCTATCGATGGACTCTCATCTTTGTCAAGATATGAAACTCAACACTGATGATAAGAATTATGGGATGATGAATCAACACAAGTAACAAAAAAATATTCCAAGTAGGCCTCGCTAGGTTTATCGCTCATACTTGGTTCAACCTTGAGCATATCTAGGGCAATAGAGTCTATATCGTCCTTTTGAACCTTAGCACTATCCCTATTACCATCATCCTCAACTTGTTGCCTAAAGATCATGTCCCTAAGCACATATCTTGGGGTGAAAAGATGACATTCTTTTCCTTCATGGGAAAGCATTAGTTTTTAATTAAATTCACATAATACTTTGAGTATGGAATACCCTACTTATAAGATCATATAAACTTCTAAAATAAATTATCTATTTATACAAGTTAATTATATGTATGTCATCTCAGTATTCCATAAATAATACTTTTGACTAATGATAAAAGCAATTATTAGTTTTCAATTTGAAGAGCATCATGTGCGGAGTATGGTTTTGGCATCATGTGTGGAGCTTTGCTTGTGTGAAGCTTTCTGCATAGTGAAAGCTCTGCACAAGGAAATCTCCACACAAGTAAAAACTTAACGTATATACAAAAGCGATTGTTAGTTTTTAATTAAATACGCATAATACTTTGAGTATGGAATGTGTTGCTCATAAGATCATATATACTGCCAGAATCAACAAGTTAATTATATGTATGCCATCTTATCATTCCATAAATAATACTTTTGACTAATGAGAAAAATGATTATTGGTTTTTCATTTGAATGGAATCAGGTTCTAAAATGCTTATGCACAACATTCGAGAAATCTTAAACACAACTATTAATCTTGTTTCTTTTAGTGCAAACTATATATAGTCCATATAGACCATTTAGGTTGATCGAAATATGTAGTTTATGAAGACAATTTAATTTGATCATCATGTTTAAGTAATAATAAATTTATTTAATTTGTTTTGTTTGTTTGTAAATAAGATGGGGCTATTCACATTCATATTCATATAAAATAGAGAATTACATCGGTGCTAGTATCAGGAAAAATTACATATTGTTGTATTGTTTCAGTCATTACATCTGTTTTCACCCTCTGGGATAGGAATTACATGGACAGAAGCAGAAGGGAGTGAGAATTGATCAAAACATAGATAGTTAGGTCGAGAAAAATGCCTTTTGGCCTCGCTAAAGAAGAAAAACTGAGCATTTGAAGATGCAAACACGGAACCGAGAAAACTAGAAGCCAGGGGAGCCTGTCTGGGTAGCTTCGTCCATCAGGAAGTCGTCTGACAAATGTTCAGGAGTGTTGCCATCTTCGGAGCAGTAATTCTGCAGCCCACTGGAGGAGGGTCCAGCTCCATCGGGGCTGACCTGCACCAAGAAAGAGTGGGGGACAGAAGGATCAATGCCTTCAGCCTTGGTGACCAGATTAAGATGGTGAGTTGCAGTCCTACGTTTGAGAAGAGCATAGTGTGGAGAACTTTTTTCAATGAACCGGCAATGGTGGACTTCACCGACATACATTACAAATTCTTCGGTGAGGGAGTTTATTTTTCATTCTAGAACGTTGTTATGGTCCTGCTGCTCATAAAGCACCATGGCCAACATCATTTTTGTCTGCCAGCATGGTTTTGGTGACATCAACAAAGTCCCGCGCAATGTTTCTGGCCATCGTCTCCGCGAGCGTAAAAGGGGGCTAAGAGGGGTTAGCCTAGCAAGCACCATGGTCACACTCACCATGGGCAGGGAGGGGGGGATTGACTATGTAGGGGGCCATGAGAGTAATGCAGAGTAGAGGGATCCAAGTAGCAGTCGTAAGATGCAAAGGGAGGCCCGAGTCACTGGGCATGCGGAGAAAAAAAGATGAATGGGCAAGAAAGGCATTCAGACAATGGATCACAGTGGCCAGAGAATGGAATGAAAAATAGCAGAGGATGGTGAGGTTGATATAGGCTGGAGGGAGGAGAGCCTGACAGGAGATGCGGTGGGAGAGAGGGACACCTCAGCTGGAGATCATCTATGGGAAATTAATATAACAATTGAGGTTGTCAATCGAATGTCTGTCAAAGACAGAGTCGTAGGCTCGATCATACGATGGGAGAGTGGTGAGGGTGCGGGAGGTCTGGGTCATGAGTGCCATGGGGGAGGAACATAGACGCCGAGGGGGTGGGTTGTCTATATTCTTACGAATCACTGTCTCTGATGCGACTACATTCGGTTCTGACATCAGACGGAGTAAAGGCGTCCCATGATCTGGACATGAGACGGTTATTTCCATTGACGCCAGCATTTTCCAGCAGGTTTTCCAGCTGGTTGGCCTTGTGCCTGGCTGCGTGGAAGGTGACACCTTTAGCCCTGTCGATGCGAAGTTTAATTTTCTAAAGAATTTTGTTAAACATCCAATTGTCCGAAACCTGGTTGACATTTCTACCCTGCTGGATCTTTTTGCAGTCTTGGGTAGCGACCATGGAGTCCCCTTAACAAATAAGGGCCAGAAGTTCTGATCCAAGGAAATGACGAGACCATGAGCAAGGGCTTAAAGCTCAGCCGCATTATTGGTAGTGTGTCCTAGTTTTCCATAAAATATCCAGAGAATTTGGCCTGCGTGGTCTCTGAAGACACCACCAAAACATGCTTTGTGCGGGTTATCTTTTGATGCCCCATCATAATTTAGCTTGATGTAGTTGGGTTCAAGAGGCATCCATTTGGGGTCAGACGATGTGGCGAGTGGAGATTTGTGAAGTAGAGGAGAGTTGTGGAGGGGTAGGTCGAGAAGTGATAGGATGCATAGATCTTCTCAATTGGGGGGGTGAGTGGGGTTTGGCAGTATGGCGATGGAAGAAGGTTCCCTTAGAGTCTGTTTTACAGAAAAAATTATCTGTCCTTTTTTTTCCTGATTTTTTAAGATTCTAGCATTTCTTTCCTTCCAGATGGCCCAGCATTTGATTCCCGGAAAAATGTTCCACACCAGATTGATGAGAGGTTAATTGGATAATGAGGTGTGCCAGTGATCTAAGGAGTTGAGAATGGAGGAGGGGTCCTTGTCCAAGGAGTTAAAGACAAGGAAGATCCAATTTCAGATGTTGGAGGGGAAGTGACATTCGTTCAACAGATGATTTGAAGTTTCACCTTTCCTTTTGTAGAGCATATAGATGGAAGGGCCAGTGAAGCCTTTCTTGATTAAATTCTCCCAGGTTAGGAATTTTCCGTGCATTAATAGCCAAAGAAAGAGAGATATTTTGGGCCAGTTCTTGCAGTTCCAGAGATTATACCATTTTCTTTCAGTGGGGGTGGGATTGGGGTGGGATAAGTACTCATAGGCCTCTTTTAAGGTTAATTGACCAGCAGTATTAGAGCCCCATCTTAGTTTTTCCAACGCCTGTTCCATTTGAATCTACCTTTTTCCTAGCTCTTTAGCTAGATTTATCCATTCCTAAGGGTGATTTTGCTGAACCCAATCTGGGGCATCTTGCCATTCCCTCCAACCAGTGTTTTAATCATTTTTCCAAAAATATTTGACCAAATTTTTATTTTGGTTATCCATATGAGTTTTGACTTGTTGGAATTGGTCTTAACTGAGATGAGGGAATTGCTCCCAATTTTCATCCAAGAATAATGGTGTGCCTCCATTTCTTATTTCCCATAAGCAATGCTTTTGAATCATTGCTCTGTTCCCCCAAGCTTGATTCCAAATTGTGGAGCCCTTGTTGTTGCTGCAGAGCCTGATGAGAGTCTCCGGGTGGTGAGATGGGGTATATTTAGCATTCCAAAGCACTGCCCAAGAGGTTTTAGGGCAAGTGATCCACCTCCAGCAGGTTTTAGCTCCCAGTGTTTTTCCTAGTAAATTTGGGTCTCTGAAGCCGAGCCCTCCTTTTTTTGGTCTGCAAATTTTGTCCCAAGCAACAAGGGCCCATTTTCCTTTGTTTTCTTTTCCTTTCCATAAGAAGTCTCTTTGGATGGTATTAAGTTGGTTGGAGATATATTTTGGAGCAGAAATGGCAGAATACTGGTATTGCGGGATGGCTTGTAGAACAGAGTTGACCAAGACTAATCTACCAAAGAGATTCAGGGATCTGAAAGTCCAGTTGGAAATTTTTTTTTTCAGTTTGGTTACTAGAAATTCCTGATTAGCTTTAGCAAGAGGTTTATCAGGTAAGGGAACTCTAAGGTATTTGGAGGGGAAGGAACTGAGTTGGAAACCAATAGTTCTTGCTATATTGAGTTGAATGGGCTGGGAGGTATTTAGAAAGAAGATTTTAGATTTGGTTGTGTTAATGGAAGTGTCAGAGGCTTGGGAAAATTCATCGAGAATGTTCTGAAAGGCAAGGGCTTCTTTAACAGTGGGAGAGCCCATGAGTAGAGTGTCATCCATAAATTTTTGGTGAGTGGAAGGGGGAGTGGAGGGGTAGAGTTTTATGCCATAGATACTGCCATTTGAGGAGGCAGCTTGTATGGAGTGACTGAGACCTTCTACCATGATGACAAAGAGGAAGGGTGAGAGGGGATCACCTTGCCTGATTCCTCGGGAAGGGTTGATTATGGAGGAGGGGGATCCATTAAGAATAATGGAGAATAATGTTCCTTAGACCATGGCCACAATCCATTTTGTGCAGTCCTTGTTAAAACTGAAAGCTTCTAACACTTTTATGATGTAATTCCAATTGATTTTGTCAAAGGATTTTGTTGTGAAACCAGCTCCAAAAAGAGAAGAAAAGAGATATCAATGCCTTAGAAATAATCCACTTCGAGGGGAAAACCTCCAATACATTACATGAATGAAAAATTCTTGGATGATTCAAATTACAAAACCTCCTTTCTATATATAGGAGTCCATGGGGCCAAAATGTAATCCTAGTGGGGCCACAATGTAATCCTAGCTGACCTAACAATAATAATTTAAGGGCACAATAATAACAATATGGGGGTTACAAGGGTACAATAATAACAATAAGGGGGTTACACTAACAACAATAAGGGACTATACTAGTAATATAGGGACCTAGCATGCCCCTCTCCTTCAAAAAAGTGTTGTCCTCAACGCTTGAGTAGCTCTGGGTGCTTCTGTATAAAATTCTCATCCTCCCATGTAGAATCTTCAGTGGGTAAATTCTTCCACTTGATGAGATACTCTGAAATTGATCGATTCCGTAGTTGTCGAGTTCTTGTTTCCATGACCGCTTCTGGTTCCAATATGATTTTTCCTTCCTCATCAAGTTCTGGCAATATTGTTTGAACTGGAAGATTTTCTCCCATAACCTTCTTTAAGCATGAAACATGGAAAACTGGATGTACTCGCGAAGAAGCAGGAAGCTCCAATTTGTATGCCATAGTACCAATCTTTTGCAACACCTTGTAAGGACCATAGTACTTTGGCGATAATTTATTATCCTTCTTTGCTTGCTTGAGGGACATTTGTTTGTATCGTTGTAGCCGTAAAAATACCCAATCTCCTACATCAAAACTTCTCTCGCTGCGATGTTGATCTGCCTGTTGTTTCATTCGATTTTGTGCCAAGTTCGGGTTATCCTTTAAGAGTTGGAGAACTTCTTGCTGATGCTCGATGTGATCTTCCACTGCTTGAACCTTCGAATTTTCCCTTAAAGATGATGTGATCGATGGTGGATGATATCCATAAAGTGCCATAATTGGGGTCATTTTTGCTGCAGTATGGAAGGAAGTGTTATACCACCATTCAGCGAGAGGTAACCACTTGACCCATTGTGTTTGTTTATCAGATACAAAACAACGAAGATATCCTTCCAAACATTTATTTACTATCTCAATTTGACCATCGGATTGAGGATGATAAGATGAGCTATGAGCTAATTGAGTACCCAAACAAGAAAATAACTCCGTCCAAAAATTTTCGGTAAAAATGGGATCTCTGTCGCTCACAATAACCCTTGGGTTTCCATGTAGCTTTTGAATTGTGTCCATAAATTTAGTAGCAACTGTACTTGCTTTAAATGGATGAGATAATGCACAAAAGTGTGCATACTTGGTAATTCTATCAACTACCACCATGATGACACTCTTTCCTTCGGACTTAGGTAAACTTGTGATAAAATCCATTGAAATCTCCTCCCAACATTGACTTGGAATGGATAAAGGTTGTAGAAGACTTGGGGTCTTAATTGTCTCAACTTTATTCTGCTGGAAAACCAAACATTCCGCCACAAACTTTTGAATATCAGATTTAAGGCCATCCCAAAAAAATTCTTTCTTCACCCTATGGTAAGTTTTTAAAAATCCTGAGTGTCCTCCTAAAGGAGAAGTGTGTAATTCCAAAAGAATCTTTTGTTTTAGTTGGGAATTCTTACAAAGATATAAGCGATCTTTGTACCATAAGGAATCATTTTTCCAACTAAATGTATCGGATGTACTAGGATCTTGCTGCAACTTTTGAATGAGTGTCCATACATCTTTGTCCTTCTTCCATTCATCTCTTGCTTCGGTTATCCAATCTGGTTGGATAATAGAAATGGCACAAAGCAATGTTTCCACCTCTTCATTCTTTCTTGAGAGTGCATCTGCAACAACATTAAGCTTTCCTTTTTTGTATTTTATTTCAAAGTCATAACCCAACATCTTTGTGACCCATTTTTGCTGCTCTTTTGAAGATAGTCTTTGTTCCAAAAAGTGTTTAAGACTATCATGATCAGTTTTTACCTTGAAGTGTCTTCCCATTAGGTAAGTTCGCCATTTCTTTAGTGCATGCGGTATTGCTAACATTTCCTTCTCATAAATAGGTTTTTGTAAATACTTTCCTTTGATTGGACGACTTTCAAAAGCAATGGGTCTTCCTTCCTGCATTAAAACTGCACCAATTCCATTTTCTGAGGCATCACATTCCACAATAAAGGTTTTTGTGAAGTCTGGCGTAGCTAAGACTGGTGCTAGGCACATTGCCTCTTTAAGATGTTCAAAGGCCTTAGTTGCTTCAGGAGTCCATGAAAATACATCTTTCTTCAATAATGTTGTTAGAGGTGCTGCTATTCTCCCATAATTCTTAACAAACTTTCGATAATACCCTGTTAACCCGAGAAATCCTCACAACTGCTTTATGGTTGTGGGGACTTTCCATTCCTTAATGGCTTTAATTTTTTTAGGGTCTACTTTAACACCCTCGTGAGATACAATATGACCCAGATATTCCACCTCTTGTACTCTAAAGAAACATTTGGATTTTTTTGCATATAATTGTTTCTCCTGCAATAGTTTGAGCACCCTGTCAACATGTTCAACATGATCCTTCCAAGACCTGTTGTAGAATAGTATATCATCAAAAAATACTAGCACAAATTTTCTAAGGAAGGGTTTGAAAATGGAATTCATCAACCCTTGAAATGTAGAAGGTGCATTGGTAAGACCAAAAGGCATGACCAGAAATTCATAATGACCATCATGAGTTCGAAATGTTGTTTTTGCAATATCTTCAGTCTTCATTCTAATTTGATGATATCCTGAACGAAGATCCAACTTGGTAAAATAAATTGCTCCATGTAATTCATCCAATAATTCATCAATCACAGGAATGGGAAATTCATCTTTAATGGTGAGCTTATTGAGCTCCCTATAATCCGGACACATTCGCCATGATCCATCCTTCTTGTGTACCAATACTACAGGAGCAGAGAAAGAACTTTGACTAGGTTGAATTATACCCGCCTCTAACATTTCTGCAATCATACGTTCAATTTCGCTCTTTTGTACATAAGGATATCTATAAGGCCTGATGTTTGGAGGAACACTTATTGGAATCAAATGAATAGCATGATCATGATCATGAATAGGTGGGAGTCCTTTGGGAGTTTCAAACACCTTGGAATGATTGTCCAAGACTTGTTGGAGATCTGCAGAAATAGATGATTTTGATGTCGGAACTTCTAGAGAGCATAATTGTGCAATTACACCTCGTTTTTCTTTCTTTAGAAGCTTTGTCATGACATTAGAGCTTATTATCCTTCCTGGCTTCCCTTCAATACCCCGTAATTCGACTTCCTTTCCTTCTGAAAAAAAATTTCAAGAAAATTTCTTGAAAATTAAAAGCTACCGTCCCCAAAGATTGTAACCATTGTACTCCTAGTACAACATCAACACCTCCCATAGGAATGGAAAGCATTGGAATAGTCATTACATATTCCCCCATGGTTAGCTTGATATTATGGCATTTTCTAGAGAAATTTATAGTTCCTCCATTTGCAACCATCACTTGACATTCTGGTGCTGGGTATAGGAAACAATTTAATTCCTTGGCTACCTTACATTGAATAAAATTATGGGTGCTACCTGAATCAATCAACACTATTACCTTTTTCTTCTTGATATGTCCTTCTATCTTGAGAGTTTGAGGAGTGGTAATTCCTGCCAATGCATTACACGATATGGTAGGACTCATTTCTTCCTCTTCTAGGGTTGGTTCCTGGTGTATATCCTCTTATTGTTCATTTTCTTCTTCCTCTTCACAATCTATGTAAAATAATTTCTTCTCAGCACACTTATGACCTTTAGTGTATTTGCTATCACAACAGTAGCAAAGCCCTTTTTCTCTTTTTTCTTCCAATTTTTGTGGTGTCAACCTTGTAGGTTGTGGAAATCTAGGAGTAGCAACACTTCCCTCTTTATAGAAGTGAGTGGTAGGCTTCCTTGTCGCCATAATTTTACATTCAATTTTCTTGCCAACCTGAATGCCTTCTCCAATGAATCAGGTTCCAAAACGCGAACTTCATGTTGGATGTTATCCTTTAAAGTACCTATGAAGAGATCAATCCTGTGTTCCTCTGGAATATCAGTTACCCTTATATTCAATTTTTGGAAGTCCTAAATGTGCTCCCCCATTAAACCCTTTTGTTTGAGATTTATCAATTGGCTAAAGAAGGTGTTGCTCTTTGTATCCTCATAATGTGCTATCATTTCCTCCGTAAAAATTGACCAATTGACAATTTTTTTACAGGAGCAAAGCCATCGATACCATACAAATGTATTTTGTTCTAAATGTAAAGTTGCAATGCATACCTTTTGTGTGTTTTGCACATTATGGAGATTAAAATATTGCTCCATCTGTAGTATCCATGTTACAAGATCCTTTCCATCAAACTTCCTCAAATCCATTTTTGGAATATGGTGGTTCTTCCCGCCAACATTAGATTTTATGAAATCACAATTAACATTTATTTTATTCTCATCATGAGTTTACTTTATTATATTTTCACCATGAGGAAACATTTCTTGTATCAACTTTGTCAAACCTTCCATGTCTGCTTTTAGATGATTCTTCATGTTTTCCATTTTCTCATCGATCTTAGCTTCCATCTCATCCATATTAGATTCCATTCCAGCTTCCATGCCATCTATCTTAGATTCCATGCCATTCTTCAAACCATCCATCTTAGATTCCACGCCTTTCTTCAAACCATCCATCTTAGTTTCCAAGCCTTTCTTCAAAACTTCCATTTCATTTTTTGTTCCTCTTTGCGAGAGCGAAATTTGTTGCACTTGCTCTTGTAATTTTGATATGTCATGTTGCCATTCTTCATCTTCATGAGCCATAGTAGAGCTTTATAAAGGCTTAATGGGTGTTGAATTATTCTTAGGGGCTATTTTAGAATCCAATACTGATATCTATTCTACAATATGCGCTTGCAATCAATTCAACATGATTCTTCAAACAAGACTTATGCAATTCGGGAAAAAAAAATACACACCTTTTACTTGCTTTTGAGGAGCTCGATATTGAAATTGAATTATCTCTATAATTTTGGATCCTCAATATCTGAAATTCATCCCTCTAGTATCCCTCTGAAGCTTCTTTCAAATGCCACAGTTCTAATCTGATTTGGATTCTTCAAGGAAATTTATGTCCAATCTCCCACAATGACACAATTTTGGACTAGTTCAGTAGAGAAAACTTGTACGACTTGCCACGTGCCACTATTTTCTCCTTTGGCTCTGAAATTGATAGACCGAAAACTAAAATCTGTGTACTTGTGGCCACTTTTTGCACCATTCCAATCTGATGCTCAGAGAGAGAGCTAGGAATATTTTCCCACGATCACCTCTATGATATGAAATTCGGAAGCCTCAAAAAGCCATAACTTCCACAGATCATATCTCTGAAAATATTGCAAACCAATATTTGAAATTTTGTGACAATGTTCCTCAGGATTGCGGCTTCGCACTCTAAAAATTTCAGCTTCTGAACCTTTGTAGAAAAAAAATTATTACGAAAAATACCATGATGACCTGTTTAGGTTAAATTCAGGAGCCTGCAAAATACCCTAACTTCCACGGATCATATCTCTGAAAATACTGCGAACCAATATCTGAAATTTTTATACCAAGTTCCTCGGGATTTCCACTACGCGTGATAAAAATTTCAACTTCTGAACCTTCGTAGAAAAAAATTTATAGCGAAAATTCCACGATGACATGTTTGGAGCATCAAAACCCTAGAATCCAAAGCTCTAATACCAAATGTTATGAAACCAACTCCAAAAATAGAAGAAAAGAGAGATCAATGCCTGAGAAATAAGCCACTTAGAGGGGGAAACCTCCTTTGCATTACATAAATGAACAATTCTTGGATGATACAAATGACAAAACCTCCTTCTATATATAGGAGTCCATGGGGCCACGGTAATCCTAGTGGGGCCACAATGTAATCCTAGCCGACCTAACAATAATAATTTAAGGGCACAATAATAATAATATGGGGGTTACAAGGGTACAATAATAACAATAAGGGGGTTACACTAACAACAATAAGGGACTATACTAGTAATATAGGTACCTAACAGCTTTGGACATGTCCAGCGGGATGAGCATGCCTAGTTTCTTCTGCTCTTTGAGAGAGTGAATGACTTCCTGTGAGAGGATAATGTTGTCCAAAATTTTTCTACCTTCCACATAGCATGTTTTCTGGGGGGAGATGAGGAGGGGCAGGATGTTCTTGATACGATTGGCTGGAACCTTGGAGATGATTTTGTAGATAAAATTGCATAGGGAAATAGGCCTGAATTGGTCAGGGGAGGGAGCATTTTTAGATTTGGAGATGAGGGTGAGGAAAGTGGCATTGAGGGCTTTTAGGACTGACTTTTGGATGTGGGATTCTTCCACTAGATCATGGAGCTCCATTTTAAGCAGTGGCCAACAGGATTTGAAGAATTCAATGGTGAAGCCATCCAGTCTCAGGGCTTTGCCATTGAGCATGGTTTGGATTTCTTCTTCAACTTATTTCATGGAAACTTTCCTTATAAGCATTTGGTTATGCTCCTTAGTTAATATTGTGGGATATTTCTGTTGATTTTGTCTATTGCTTCCTCGTTGGAATTGTTAGACTTAGTGAGGATGTCTCCAAAATACTGGTTGAATTCCTCTTCTATTTCTGTGTGAGTGTTGAGGATGTTGCCTTGTTGATTTTTTAGGCTTAGAATTTTTTTGTGTTTTCCGTGTTGGATGATAGAACGGTAGAAGAATGCTCTATTTTTTTCTCCATCTTTGAGCCAGCTAATCCTGGATTTTTGGCGCCATAAGGTCTCCTCTTGAGCAGCCTTTTCCTCCCAACTTTTTTGTAGCTTTGATTCCTCTTGCTTTCTTTTCTCGTTCATTCCATTGTTGATGATGTTCTATTGTAGGGATTCCATTTTGATTTCTATCAATTTCTTATATGCTATGATGTCTCTGAAGGTGTTCTTGTTCTAGAGTCTGAGTTCAGATTTGATGAATTTTTGTTTCTTCTAGAAATTGTACATTTTTCTACCTTGGGTGGGTTGGGGGGTGGACCACCATTCTTTCATTTTTTTCTTGAATTCAGGATGTTTGATCCATGATGCTTCAAACCTAAATGGCTTGTTTTTGGGACCTTCTGATAACTGTATTTTTAGAACAATGGGCCAGTGGTCAAAAACCGCTTGAGGGGTGATGCTAGCTTCCGTTTCCAAGGAACTGAGGTACAAGTCCTTAGAGAGGAGGAATCTATCTAGCCTGGAGACTATCTGTCTTTCCTTGCCTCTTTTGTTGTTCCAGGTAAAAGAGCCATTTTTGGTGGGGGTGTCTATAAGTTGGAGAGCATCAATGAGGTCCTGGAAGGCAGCAAAATATTTGTCCAATTTTCTAAGTCCGCCTCTTTTTTCGCCAAGATTGATTATCGTATTAAAGTCACCTGTTATGATGTTGAGGGGATGCTTGAAAGAGCCAAGGTGATTTTTTAACTTGATTAACCAGGCCAGTCTTTCAGCAACCGAGTGAGGAGCATAAACGTTGGTGATACATATATTGTTTGTGGTGCCAGTGATTTGAAGGACAGTGGTGAGGGCGTATTTGGAAGTCGCAGATTCATAAAGGCGAAAGCGTGAGTCCTTCCAAAAGGTGGAAAGACCACCACTAGTGCCCGAAGCCGAGATGGCCACATGGTTGTATTGGTTTTGAAGCGGGATTGTTGAGGAATTTCCATTGAGTTTAGATCTCTTTTGGTTTCTTGAAGCAGGACAATGTCTGGTTTATCAAAGGCTATTCTAGATTTTAGAATTCTTTTCTTACTGGGACTATTCAGTCCTCTAATATTCCTGGATGTACAAATCATTGAATTTTTTTTTGGTGTATAGTGATTTCTCTTACCTATCCTTCATTGATGAGGCAAGCTCCCAACTCTTGGAGGAGTTGGCTGGTAGACTTCCGGCCTCTCTTCCTATTCTTCCCTTTGGGAAAGTTTTTCCTCGCACTTAAGTTGACCATTATTCCGCTTTCTATATTTTTTCCCTTGTTTTTTTGTTCTCAGATCTGGTGCATTCCTTCCTGTAGCAGGTAAGCCTCTTCAATTTTTTGGATGTGCTCCCTGGGGATAGCTTCTGTGCCATTTTTGTTCCATTATTTTGTTATTTTTTGTATATCCATTCCCATTAGGACTTGTTCAATCTCAGTTTCCTCTAGGGTGGGTATTTCCTGTGTGTTCTCCATGTCGGTATCCTCTTGGTATTGAGTGCTTTCCTGTGTGGATTTGTTTTGGGCTTCCATCTCCTTGCTATTTTTTTCGTTAAGTTTTCATGCTGCATGTTTGCTTCTTTCCTTGTGCTTTTTTTTCCTGTCTCCTCCTGAAGTGTATTTAGAGCTCCGAACTTGTTTTTTTGGGAGAACATGAGAGGGTATTTATTTATGTACACTATTTTTTCCTGCTTGTGTTTGTTTCCTACCCTAGTGTATCCTTGGTCATCTTTTTTCCCTGCTTGATCTTCTTTTATTGGAGCCTCTTTTTGGGGACAGTCTCGAAAGAGATGTCCATGTTCATGGCATTTCCTACATTTGAAGGGAATATGCTCATATTCTATGTTTTGAGACCAGATATCGTCTCTGTAGTTTAGTCTTATTGCTTCTAGTGGGGCGCCTGAGACATCTATGTAGGCACATATCCTTGCATAGGAGATGTAGTGTCCATTCTTGGTGCCCTCTGACATTTTTATGTACTCTCTCAACACATCTCCTATTACCTTTAAGACTGATGGTGCCCAATAGCATGTAGGTAAGGAGTAAAGCCGAATCCAAACTAGAACCCTGGTGAAGTCTTCTTTGTCCGAGGTGAAGTTCTCCTTCCAGAATCTCATGTATAATTCTGCTTAGTTGAAGAAGTAAGGAAACCCTTCAAATATTCTATCCCTATCCTCCAGGAGGGCGAAGACAACCGTGAAGAATCCCTTAGACCCGAGTTGTAGTTCAATCTCTCCTTTTGGGTTCCATTTGGCTTGAATCCACCCATTTAGTGCGCATTTCGTGGGCCAAAATGCCCACAAATTTATAGATAATAGTGTGTTCCTGCATGTACTCCCTATAAACTGCGACATCCGGGTCTTGTATAATTATTTCTGGAGTTTTCCTTGCTTTTGGGTTGCATGTGTTTTGCTTATTTGTTTCTTCTCTTGATTATGTACCTTCTTTCTCTTCTTCTCCAGTCTCATCTGAGGGGAGAGGGGTCTAGTTATTCTTTGTGGTTATTGCTACTGAGGTATCCATTGCCTCTTTTCCATGGTTTTGTAGAGGAGTTGCAGACGTCAGATGGGGGTTTGGGAAAGAAAATGTTGAGCTTGAGGTGAGGTGGGTGAAAAAAGAAATGTTGCTTTTCGAGGCATGTCCTACAATGAGATCTCGATGGGATTGAGCCAGCAGGCCTCCATCCCGCTCCATTGAAAAAGTCTGGGGTGATTTCTTGCAGGCCCTGCGACTATAGGGGCCGCGACCACTGGGCAAAGTTGCGCGCTGTGACAGTGAGGGTCAAGGCGGCATGCTAGGTCAAAGCGATCATGTAATCAAATATTCTAGGTTTTAGTTGTATGGATAATTATTAATTAAATTTCACTAATGATTTTTTGGTGAAATTTTTGTTTTTGTATTTGTTAACTTACAATTTTGTATCTGTCCAATGATTCTAGCATCATCTGTGAAGCTTTATTTATGCGGACAAGCAGTGTGCAAATATTTTCTTGTGGGGAGCTTTCCGCATAGTGAAATCATCGCACAAGTCTAAACTTAATGTATGTAGAAAAGCAATTGTTATTTTTCAATTAAATACACATAATACTTACTTTGAGTATGGAATTCCCTACTTATAAGATCATATATATTGCCAAAATTAATGACCCGCTAATACAAGTTAATTATATGTATGCCATCTCATTGTCCTGAAGATGGATCCCTGTTGGGATTCGAAACGTCGACCATTGTTTCTTCACATTGTGGATAATCCAGAAATTTCTACAATAAATAATACTTTCAACTAATGAGAAAATAAATTATTGGTTTTTAATTTGAATGGAATTACGTTCCAGAATGCTTGTGCACAACATTCCATAAGGCCTAATTATGAATATGGTTTTTGCATCACATACAAAGCTTTGCTTTTGTGGACAAGCATGTGCAGAGCTTTTCTTGTGTGGAGATTTCCGCACAGTGAATGCTTCGCACAAGTCTCAAAATCAATAATGCGTCTGTATCTCTTTCTACGCAAACTCGTCCCAAATATAGCAAGAAAAATTTAGTATACTTTGTACTTCCAAATTAGTTTCCAAAAATTAATAAAGCTACAATGATTGTGTCCACTGAATTTTTAATATTTTATTGATTCTTACATTGTTGCATGAAAATATTTATGAACCTAAATGTGATTAAAATTTAGTGGTGATGGGTACATTTTAAAACAAACCATTGTGTCACTCTTACTATAAAGATCCAAAACGTCATAAAAATTGACAAGAACAATATAACTGCAACCAAATTTGTGCATACGAAGAATGACGGGAACAATATATAATTTATGGTACTTCTAAAAAATGCTTGCTAGATGTGTCATAATTTAGTGAGATGTTCTCCATGATTTGAGAAATAAATATTATTGTGTACCTGGAGTGCACATTGAGTACTTCCTCGAATGATTGTAGAGTTGAAAGAAATACAAATTATAGTATACCTGCAATGCATGTTGAGTAACTCGAATGCTTGTAGAGTTGAAATAAATAAAGATTATTGTATACCTAAAATGCATGTTGAGTACTTGAATGATTTTAGAGTTGAAATAAATAAAAATTATTGCATACATGTAGCGCATATTAAGTACTGGAATGATTGCATAGTTGGAAAAAATGACTGTGAGTTTATGGAAAATTTCTCTCTAAGTGCAATTGGTTTGTTCCTTTCGAAGTTGAGGAAGAGAAGAAGGAATATCAACTAAAGGAAGAGATTCGGTTTGTTCCCTTCATTGTGATGTTGGTTATTAACTAAAATTGTAATATGACAATGCAAAACCACGCCAAGGTAGAAACGCCATGTATTCATAGTAGAGATATTTTGCTTCTTTCCCAGTTATTAATTATTGGTTTCAAGTATAAGGGCATTTGAGTCAAATTATCAACTACTAATAATTTCAACAATAATGGCATCCAAGTCAAAGACATCATATGGAAAATAGGAGGGTTTGATATTAACGTTGTCAGCATAATATGCATAGAAAATAGAATATGCCACTATATGACTTCTTAACAACTCTCCATAAAGCCATCATTATAGCAATTCGCGCCAAAAATCACCATAGCCATAGGTACCAATCGACACACTTAGCAGAAATTCTACTACAGGTAGATGAATACAAGGAAGAAATTTTGAGCATTACTTTAACTGGACATAGCTTAGGAGCTGCTCTCGCGACCTTAAGCTCATATGACGTCGAAAAACCTTAACAACCTATACCCATGATAACCTATGCTATGATGTACATAAGTTTCATCAAAGAGGGCACCGCGAGTGAATAATCTGCAACAAAAAAGTTTGGGAAGCTATTACAAAAATCTAGAGTCGAGAATAAAGAAATCATAGGGTGAACATCATTACCGCTCTGTTGTAGGTGCTACAACCACCTTCCATAATTTTGCCCATGCTTTGATTTTGGAGCCTCCCTTATGTCCACAAGAGCTTATCTTTTACTGTTGTCAATTATTCAAGCTATCTTCGAGACTTATCTTTTCATGTTGTACTTGTGATTCTTTGCTTTGACCTTGGCTTGAACCTTTCCAACCACAAGTGAGCCTTCTACCTTGACCTTGCAACATTGTTGGGCTTGTCTCTAGAAACTACACAATCTTGGAAGGAAGGTCAGCCTTCATGATTTGAACTGCGCAATCCAGACAGGCAAGCCAACCTTGAGCTTGGAAAATGCGCAATCATTGGAGACAACCCAACCTTAAGCTCAAAAACTGTGCAAACATCCCTTGAGATCAAAAAATACTAAATGCACTAATTCAATGATTTTCCCGGACCTTGGGAACTATAGAATATTTCTTGGTAGTGTGCATGCCTGGTTTCCTGAAAAACAAAGAAAAACAAAAGATAAATCCCTATAAAATAGGGAGTCATCATTAGTTTCCCGAAGGTGGCACACTTACTATTTTTGGAACTTTCTGCTAAGTGTCACTTTTTCCTTGATTTTAGGCATTCATATCATAAACCCTAATATCCCTAGATCTATATAATGGATGCCCCTAGATCTCATCTGTGCATTTGATCTTGGAGCTCTAGAATTCCCAAGGAGATCAAGGAGCATTCGGTGGAGTTTGCAGCGCTTTTATGGGTGATTTTTGTTTTTTTTCCGTTTCGCTTATGTGAGTGTTATTTTGCTTGTTTATCTTCATGGTTGTTGGTTTTTTAACTTACATTAGCTTGTAGAAGTGTTGGTTCAGTCTTTCGTTCACCTTTTACAAGTGTCGCATCAATTTTCTTGTTTTTTCCCATTAATGGTCGTTGTTTCAGACTCTCCATGCATGTTTATTTTTTATTTTGCATGTTGATTTTTCGCACTTGATTTGCAATGTGCTATCTATCCTTATTCATATCTACACTCTAACTTGCACCATAACTCAAATATTCCAGTTTCCCACACTCTTTTTGGGAAAATCTGCCCTTCCCTTAGCTAGTTATTACCTTGTCTAATTGGGAATTGTGCAAGTCCAAGGCCCAAGCTATCTGCTTGGCCCTTGAGACTGCACAATGCGTAGTACCAAGCTGACCCAATTGCACATTGTGTAGTTCCAGGGCTCAAGCTTGTCCCTTGGCACTGAGACTGCGCAATGTGCAGTCTCTCCCTAAGTCTTCCTAGGATGAACTGTGGATGAACTACACATTCCATAGTTTCTAGCCTTAATTTGCACCACTGGTTACTAAGAGTACACAATGCACAGTTCCTATAGCTAGTCTACCTTCTTCACCTAAAGAATTGCATAATTTTCCTTGTCAATCCAGTGGTTGCTAGTGTGATCTTACTTTGTAAGTCAATTTGTTGAAGTTAATTTATCATGGCATTTTCCTCTTACATGTATTCCAATTGTTGAACACTTATCTTCATTAGTCACTGATATCATGCCACCCAAGTGATATGCTTCAAAGGATACTATAGATAGCAGCACCAGGGAGGTAGTTGAGAGTACACCAGTGAAATTTCTAGTCTGTTCATATACTCAACTATTCATAGAAAATGAATCAGATATCACATTTAAGAAAGTGAATGAAGCATTCTCAGCAAGAAGCTTCAAAGTAGATCTGGAAGACTGGCAGGTGTATATCAATGTTCAATGGTTAGGGTTACATAAGGTTGCATGAAGATACTCATCTTTCCCATGTGTAGACGTTATCAGCTCGATATTGTCTCATACAGTTTCAAAGACTGTGAGTCTAAATAATTCCAGCGGAAAAAAGCTTGCTTCTTTTCTTAAACTGGATTACCATCTCATGTACCATTTACCAGAGTCGAAAACGCTCATTTATTCTTACTTTTATGTTACCACCGGCTACTTGAGCACAAAGGAAATTGTCAAAAGCTATGTCTAAGAGACAAAAAAAAAAATTCAGACACACACTAACACCTACAATACAAAATCTCTTAGGAGGGCCTATCAGTTGTTGATAGTTTTGTGTTGCAAAATCTATGGTCAGCAGAGTACTGAGACCTTCCCTGAAGGGTGAGAATTCTTACTGAACCAAGTTGTGAATGAAGGAAAACAATTCAACTGGTCAAACTTGTTGGATCGACAACTAAATATCAATGTAGCTAATGCCCTGAATCCTCCCAAGGGCAAGCAAGATATATTTTACATGTATGCCTATCTACTGGATGCAATTTGCGCTCACAATTAATTTCCTGGCATGAATTGGATTTGGATACCATGAGAGCTTGTCATGCACATCTACTGCAAGTTTCTTTCAGAGTGCAGCCACAAAGGATTCATGGAAAGCACTTCATCATTTCATTGTACAGTTTAATCTTTGAGGAAGAGCTACATTGCATGTCACATGGGGCAATGGAAGCAATGTCGAAGATAACCTATTGTTTTTCCTCACTAGATGGAACTTTCCTTAGAGTATTTGGTGGACAGAAGTATTTACATCTTTTATAAGGTATGCCATCGATAAGTTAGTCATGCAAGAAGTTGTGTACCATCTCTGAATAGGGTTATCAACAAATTTGCACAGGAATAATAAATCACCTTGGTTCGTTCCTCATTTGTATATCAAATTGTACAAGATCAAGAACTTGAAAGTTGTATACATTGAGGGTAAGGCAATAGATAAATTTGAATTCAGTATTTTAGACTTCAACTCATATGATCCCCAGAATGTTTGTAGAGACCATTGTGTGATGATTAATTTCCAATGGCTAAGCGAGACATTCTACAGACCTAAGGAGGAAGAATGGAATAATTATTATAATACCTCTAAGTCCCATGAACCAATTAGCTTCGTTGTAACATCGCAAGTTACTCCGCAGACAAAAGTTACTCCAGAGGAAGAACTAGCAGAAAAGCACAACCCAGTGCATGAAAAAGGTAAGAGGAAGGTTGCATATAGCTCAGGGAGAGGGCGAAGCCACAAAATTAAAGAATATCCATTCATTCTAAAAGTGACTATAAAAATAGAGAAGAAGAGGAATTGAAGGAAGTAGAATAGAAATAGAGGGAATAAAAAGAGCATAGGAGATTGAAAGAATAAGGAAGGCATAAGTGGAAAGAAGAAGAAAGGTGAAGAACAAGAGAAGAAGAAATCGCATGAAAACAAGCTGAAGAGAAAGAGAAAAATCGAAAATTAGAAGAGGAGAGCAAATAGGTGTAGGAAAAGGAGATAGCTCGGGAGATTGAGGAGTTAATTGTGATTCAAGACATGCAGTTGGAACCAGAGTCACAAAACCAAGATGTCAACCTGATGCCAAGCACACAACAAGTCACCATTCAGTCTCCCCCTCCTCCAGCAGAGAAAGCTCCAAGCAAGGGAGAGGAATTTTTTTCTCTTGATGAGGGTCTGGTTATGGACACATACAATCTAACTTATGACAAGCTTCAAAAAAATATTGTACAAGCACGAAAGAATTTTTTTATGGACGACTTCACACCTCCTACATTTATTAGAGAAAGGGTGATTGTGGCATACACCAGAAGGAATCCAAATGCCATTGTGTTGAGCAGGAAAATCCCCTTTGCAGACAGAGGCGATCCCTCTAGCCCTAGGGTGGGTCTAGCAACAAGGGAACATGTTAGACTTTCGTACTCCTAGCTTATAAATGAAAAACGAGTTGGGATATATGACCTACCTTGGTCCAACACTCTCGTCATGGCTTGCAGTAGCAATCCTCTGATCTTTGTCTTCACACGTCGTGGTCCTTCAGTGATAATTTCCCTGTACCTGCACAAGGATCAAGTGAATGGTGATAGCATACAAAAACATACTTTCATTTACAACTATTTTATTTGTCAAGGATAATCAAACATTTTACATATGATTTTGGAACCAAAAAACCAATCATGTATTAATGATAGAGAAAAGAAGTTTACAACCTTAATTCCTTGACATTGTAGCCTCCTTCGACGGGTGTGACACCATTTTTTGGTCATCTAACCTGTTACTATTAGATGGACCTAAGTACACGATGTAAGACCAATTTTACCCTAAGTGAAATTGCTTTCACTATGAAAAATAACGTAGTAAAACACCTTTATTAAGTTGTTTATGGTCTAAATAGGAAACCCCATGAGGAAATATTAAATAAATCCACATTTGTTTGATTTTACTCAAGGAATAATTAGTTAAACAGCAGTTTAATTAATATTCCTGGTCATGTTTAAACCAAAACAGGAAAATTAATTAGATAAATTATTATTTATCTTATTATTTTCTAGGAATAATTATTTAAACCTTATTTAAATAATATTCCTTGTTAAATTTGACTAAATCACTCATAAATAGTTAAATAAATCATTATTTATTTAATTATTACTCAACTACATCCTTAAAATGATAAATAAATCATTTATTTATTTATTATTTACAAATAAAGGGATTTGACCCAAGTCAAATTCCTTTTCCCTCCAACAAAAATAATGAAATATTCCATAAAAGTTGGATCTTGATTGGTTAATAAAATTTTAATTATGCACCAATATCTAGACTAACTCAATATTTTGTTATAAATAGAAGGGTTTTTCCATCAATTCATCACCTTTTGTTGCCTAAAGATCACTCTGGATCTATACTTTTGGTCTGAGTTTGATCCACCATCATTGTCATATTTTTCTATCTTTTTGCTTGTGAGCTCCCTTTGAGTTACATTTTTTGTCTGGGTTTTCTACACCATCAAGAGAGAGGAATTTTAGATCTGAAGTGCTGAAAGAACCCATCCCATTGAGGAGAACTGGTAACATCCTTCTATGTTTTCCTCCCAGGTGCCCTTAATATAAAATTCATTCAACATATTCTTGTCTTGTCTATTGGATGCATGGAGTAAATCTCATTTTTATTTACTGCTTAATGTCTTTTAATGCATAGATCTAGATTTTTGCAGCATTTATCTTGATCAACTAATTTCAAATCTGAAGATATTGGCAGCCATATTTGTTGTTAGAGTTGTTTTTTATGCACACTTAAAGTGGTCTTTTTTCGTACACTTGCAATTAAGATTCATACTACAACTGGCAACTCCACACAGGTTTATGATTACGACTGTTGTCATTTTTCTGATCCCTGCATATCTAGTTGCTTCAAACCCTAGGATTTCTCTTCAGCCTCTTGTTTTTTCTTTTCTTGATGTTGTTTTTAACCTATAAAACCCTAAAACATTAAAAATTCTAACTTCGGTGTGTTTTCGAACCTATTGCGCAGCTGACAGACATTAGTCGCAGCTGAGACGACACATTTTGCTGAAATATTCTGCCGAGAGTGACGGAAGTGCAGGTCACACTTTTTTTCCGTAAACCTGTGACCTGGAGCTTTAGGACGCGCTTTTCAGCCCAAAAACTGCGACCGCTACAGAAAACAGGTCCAAAACTGCGACCTGGACTTCTTGTGGGAGTTTTTTCTGAAAGTTTTATGGGTTTATCTGGGCCTCTATTCAGCGTTGTCTGACCTTCTTCTCCACCCGTTTTGGACCTGTACTTGTTTTGTTTTACTCAACTAAGTGGGAACCTAGCCCCCTAGGGCTTCTGTACCCTCCACTTTTGGTGGAAGAGTTTTAGTTGTTACAGGGTGTCTGAAACTTCAGAGTCTTAGCCATTTTTCAGATCTGATACCTCATCTTCAGATCCACTTCAGATTGGCTTTTTACCCATCCAAAACACTCATTTTTTTTTTTTTGGGTCTTCCTCTAGGGTCACCTCCGCTTCCCTCTAGGATATATCCTTTCGCCACCTCATTTACATCAATATTTCCTCTATTTTGTTGTTGTTTTCTGCACCACTTTCCAGCAGATTTGACCTTTAGATCCCTGTCCCTCCTGACCTTAGATCTATTGGCTATTTCAGTGTGTTTTGATTATTTTTTTCCCACCTACAGACTAGTTGTTGAGAGGCTCGCCTCTTTGGGTTTATATTATTGCATTATTAATTGTTTATTTTCCGTTATTTTAGTTCCATATATTGTTATCTGCAGGTTTATTTTCAGTTACACAACACACTTTTTCTTTTTCTCTACAGACGTCTGGGTTTAAAAATTAAAATTTACACACTTTGCACCCACGCCCTAAGTGAAAAAGAGTTTGGTTAACACCACCAATAAAAGAATCTAAAACATTGAAATCAGTTTATCCTGCACCTCCTTGCCCTTGTTGGTCTCTTTTTCCCTTTGTGTTGTGTTTGTGTCGTCATCATTACGCCACCAAGGTGTTTATCCCGAAGACTTCTTGGCCTTCATCCTCAGTTTCTGGTAGGAAGACTTACTCCTCCGCATAGGATTCGAGTTATTCCTCCATGGATTCCGCACTCTGACTCTTCTTCTAGTTCATTGGGTTCTCCTTCTAATTTCACCCCCGGTTCTCCTCTTTCCACCTTCACCATGTCTGGTTCAGGACCTAACGCTAGTGGTAGCCCTGGCCCTAATGCTAGGAATACTACTAGTGGGACCGCAACAGGAACTATCTCGACCGCTCCCTTGCTCCCCTATATGGCAGGCCTTAGTCTTCCCAATTTTGACCAGTTGATAAATGACCCTATACACCATAATGTTGGTTGGCTTGCAATGCCAACCAAGCTCCCTTCCGACATTCCCAAGTTTGAAGGTCTTGCTGGTGAAGATTCTACAAATCATGTTCGATCTTTCCACATGTGGCGTTCATCTAACTCCATTACCGATGACTCTGTCCATCTTTGGTTGTTCCAACGAATGCTTATTGGTGAAGCTTCTAAGTGGTATGTTGATCAGGCCCCATCCTCTCATACCACCTTTGCGACTCTTGCTCGGGTTTTCTTGTCTTATTTCCAGTTTCCCCTTCGTTATTACATTGGTACCGAACTTTTGACTTCTTTCCGTCAATTGTCTACGACCCGCCTATCCGATCATGTCCAGGAATGGTGGAGAAGAAAGAGCCTATGTCGAGACCCTACCTTCGAAGACCGTGTCTACATGGACTAGTTCCTTAGATATCTCTTGCCCACTATCGGCAAAGATATCGCATCGCATTTCCCTCAAACCGAAGAAGTCGCTCTCCAAATTGCATTAAAATATGACCTGATCTACGCTCAGTCGAGTTATGTTTATACCGTTCTACCTGATCTTCCTAGACCTGATGGTGCCAACGCACCTAGGGCATATCATGCCACTGACAGTATCATTGGAGCTCTCTCTCATCTATACGCTCAGCCTCCCATGGGCTATGGTTTTCCACAGGGAGGGGCTAGTACCTCCTGCACTTTTCCCCCTCCCGGTAGCATGTATCTAGGATACGACATGCCTCCTCATTTTTTCCAACCTCCTGTTTACCACATTGTTACCCAACCTCCTTATTATCCGTATCCACAGCTTGGTGCTCCAGCTCCTCCAACATTAGCACCTCCTCCTCCTTTGCCTTCTCAACCCCCGCAACAGCAGCCACCGCCCCCTCAAGGGCAGGTGTATGCACAATAGGGTGCGACTAATCCTCCTCCCTCAAAGATGAAGAGGAAAGGCACTCAAAATCAATCTGCTCCTAGTAATCCTAGACCTAATCCACAAAATAATGCCCCTAACACTGTTAACCAACTATAGGACACTTAGCACAAGTAGGACAGGCATGTTCGCACGAACAAGCCTTGTTCTTGTTGTGGTGTTTATGGTCATTACGTGCATGATTGTCCTCTTTTACCACAGATGAAGCAGATGTGGGAGTCTCAAGCAACATTGCGAGGACAACAAGCCTCCCCTTTCATCCCTCCCAGTGCTGCGCCTAGTCAGCCGGTTGTGTTTACTAATCCTTTCCCTCAATAAGGATTTGTGGCTACCTAACCACCTGAAGGTCAGGTGGCCACTCAACCTCTTCCATCTGGTACCCCCGATTACCAGATTGTCATGATGAATTCTAATCAACCTCTAATCGTAGACATCAATCTTTAGACTCAGTCCCGTCAGTACAACAAGCCTCCTGCTACATCTATCCCCGAGCCACCTCCTTCGGTCTCTGCAGAGCCTCTTTCGACACCTAATGGTCCCTTGCAGATCCCTCAGCCTAAGGTGGAGGTTCATACCAATATCCCTAAGGGACCACTAAGCCGATATGTTGCTTCTGGCAAAGCTGCCCATTCGTATAGTATAGTAGATGATTTGGCACAATCTCCTGCTACCATTTCAATGCTGGAACTCCTCCAGTCGTGCCCTTCACAATGAAAACCTCTACTATCTGCCATGGGTGTTGTAGATCCTTCCGATGATTGATCAATTGTCTTTGATGTTAACCGGTCAGAACATCCTCCTCTCCCTACTTCCGTCACCTTCTAAATCCCAGTCAAGATTCGAAACGCCAACGTTTCCCAGTGCATTATTGATGAGGGGGCATCCACCTGTGTGAAGTCCACTTCGATTTGGAAGCAACTCGGATCACCTGAGTTGGCTCCTTCCATGATCACTCTCCGAGCGTGGGATGGCCATGCCTCCCATCCCATTAGCTTATTCCTCAATTGTCCTATTACTCTTGCAGGCAAGACTGTTTGCATTGACATCGAATTCATAGATGCCCCCTTAGATTACAACATCCTATTGGGTTGTAGCTACACCTATGCGATGTCTCTTGTCCCATCTACGGTTCACCGCAAGATGTCCTTCCCTCATAATGGAAAGATAGTCACCATTGACCAGTTGACATATTACAATCCAAAGTCTCAGACCTCCCCTGAGTCCATCATCTCTTCGGTGGCCAATAAGCAAATGGTCGATCCTTTGAGCAGTGTCTCACCCGGAGTCTACAAAGACTCCTCATTGCTTGGTACATTCCCTGGTCTTCCTCCTCCTATCTATGATCCCATCTCATCGAATGTTTTCATGATGCAATCGTCTCGAGCTGCCCTTAAGCGGCCCACTTCAGCTATTCAACAGCCTCCTCGCCCTCCGCAGCCTACTCCTAGCCCTTCGATTAAGCCTGTTGGACCTCCTCCTTCTGGCCCTTCACCTACAGCTAGTATCCATGAGCCTTTTTACCCTCCTAGAACGGTTCCTCCAGGCCTTAACCATCTTAGAGCCGTCCCACCTAGCCATTACCCCTCCGGTCAGATACCGTTCCTAGCTCCCCCCAGGAGTGTACACGATACTTGTCATGGCTACCCTCTTTCTCCCTAACTTGACCTTTGGGATTCCCGTCTGGTACCTTGAACCTCCAGCCGCTACCCTGCCTGGTCAACCCAAACCTTATCTTGCTTTGACCCCAGTTTAACCGGTCCCCATGACTTCTCCCGTTGTTACAGTGCCTCAGCCACCTTAATAGGAACCACCTCCTGTTGCAACCACTTCGGGTAAGAAGGGAAAGGCTCGCAAGAGGGCATCAAAAGACAAGGCTGCCCTCGCTGACCCTGCACCTCCTTTGCCTCCAAAGCCTTGTGCTTTGTGTGATGTCGTCGGCCATGCCACCCATAACTGTCCTGAACTTCCCCGTATCAAGCCCATGGTTAATGTTGTGTTCCCTAAGTCTACGGTCCCTGAAGCCCCTGTTTCTTCCTCGAATGTAACCAAGAACCCTAAGACTATTCACACCAATCAACCCTGTGCTTTGTGTGATCTCCATGGCCATTATTCCCATCATTTTCCCCGCCTTATGCATTACCGCGCCTCTTTGGAGGTAGTTCGGGAGTACGAGGTTGAACAGAACCAATCCGCCTCTCCCGTACTTGCGCAGTATGCTGCAGGCCAGACTGAGGATTTACCTGCTCCCATTGACATTCCCCCTCCTGATGTCGAGATGATGGAGCTTGCGACAACCATCCTCTACCTATCATCATCCATGAGACCCTCGGTGGTATCTCCCTCTGAATCTTCCCCTGTTGTTTCGCTCGACCTCCCTTCAGCGATCACCCTGGGCTCAACATCGGTAGATCCCTTATCTACTTGTTCTTGCATCATCCCTCGTGACGATGCGCATGTGAAGCTTTCTTCTCACGATGATGAGTCAGGTAGCTTCTCCATGTCATGTGGTCTTCCTTCCTCCAGTCACTCCATCTTCTATTATGATGATGACATCATGGAAGCCTTGTCCACCCCTGAATTCATCTTTCCTACCCATAAGCGAGATGCCACCATCCGTGTCTATGGTGACTTTCGCGGCTTGAGCACAAGATACAACTCCGCTAGCTTCCACCGTCGGCATGTGAGTATTAGACATCCTACCCAGATCACTCCCTCTCGCGAAGTGCGTTCAATTTCTACTTTGCGCTCAGGTTGCCAGCATTGTTCATCATCCTCCCATTTATTGTCTTGTGGCATCTTTCAGATGGACCTCCCATCCACACCTTATATCGGTTTTGCCGATGGTGCAAGTCGCTACTCCCGGAATCTAGCCTCGGCAGGTTGGGCCATTTTTACCCCCTTGTATTCGCTTGTTCTCTCGAACAGTGTATGCATTGGTACTGCTACCAATAATCAAGCCAAATATGATGCAGTGCTAGGTTTATTAGTCGATGCCCTTTCACATCACATCCTCCACACTCATGTTCGTTTAGATTCCCTGATTCTTGTCATGCAATTGAATGCTACCTATCGTGTGCATAATCCTATCCTTTTTAGAAGATATTTACGAGTGAAGCTTTTGATGCATGAATTTGAAATCATTACATTCAGTCATGTACCTAGAGCACAAAATAACTATGTAAATAGCATTGCAAACAATATTCTAGATTGGCATTTAACACAAGACAATAACATAAAACCATCAAAACGATGCATATCCATAATATGTGTCGTATAAAATGTTTTAGAGTCCATCAACTCTGGTACATATGACATGCCCATAGCATGTTGCAAAAAACTCAAAAAATGGGGGCACCACCTACCCCTACACACCTAATCACTATCTGAAGGATCCTGAGCCAATGGCTATGCTCCCACAGCTCGTAAATCACGCATCCCCTGTCCAGCCATCGCCATGCGCCACATGACCCCTCACCACTCCGAGGGTAGACCAATACATGGCTCTATATACTGGTCCTTTAATTCTTGCCAGACATGCTCTAAAACACCGGTCATAAGCCTCTCACATCTACGAAGGATGTCCTCCAGGAGGACGGTCGCATCCTCATTTTGTGGTGCTCTCGATCCACTAGGTCCGGTAGTTCCTGATACTGCAGATCATCCCATATACCCGACCGGTTTTACCGGTGCTATATCTGCATACCAAAAGTGGAAGAATCAGTACCATATACAATATTTTGAAACTTTACAATGCACATAAAAAGATTAGCAATTTTTCACTTACCATCGGGACCCCATACTCGACCAAGAGGCAGTGGCAAATCCGGGTCCCCACGATAACTCATCCCACTATAGGGATAGTTGTCTATGTACAATGGCATTTGATCCCAATGCGCAGAAAACTCGGGTCGAAACACCTGTCCGACTGCCCCACCTCCTCCTCTGCACAGTAGTTGCCCCCACCGGCACATCCTGGGGTCTCTCGGGCCCCCATCCTAGAGCGGTATGCGAGGTCGAAGTGTCGGGATCTTCTCAAAGAAGAGTGAGCACAAAATTGTACCATATGCACAGTCATGGTTCACTTGCCGCTTACATAGAAAAAAATTTCGTTTCAACGACGACAGCATCATATGGGCCCACCCATAGTAGGTCCCACTCAACACACTCTCCACAAGCATCATCTACCCTCCAGTGATGTGGTGGAGTCCCTAGTTGCCCAGGATCCGTAGCACCGTTGCGGCCACAGCACAGGTCTCTAACCTCTCTAAATCCCCAATGGGTATCTGTGTCCCTTTGACATGGAGACCTGATCGACAATGGCACTAAACAAACTCCATGATGTTCTGCCCTCGTGGTAACACTGGCTGAGTATTCCCTACCATCCCAAGTGTTGGGAGACCAATCAAGAAATATATATCATGGACCGTAAACTCGATCCGGTGCCCCTACACTATAAAGACCTCATGGTCTGAGTCCCAATAGCTGACAATCTGGGCCAATAAGGGCTCTCTAGCTCTCATCAAAGGGTTATCCACAAACTTCAGAACCCCAAACCTGGCCAATGCACTGCAAACACCCTGATCCTCCCAGATCTCCAACCGTAATGTGCCCAGGTCTCTCTCTCTCCAGTTGGTCCGTAATTCTGCCATATCTGCACAAAATCATCATATTTGTCAGTGTACAGATAGGAAAGACTGTATCCAAACATAAAAACCCAGTTCTCAGCCAAAAAATAGCACAAAAAAACCCCTCCCTTTCAGGTCGCACTTTTCAAGCCCAATCCTAGGATAGGTCCAAGTTTTATGCCCAAAACTTGCTATCCAGGTCACAGATTTTGCCCCAAAAAGTGTGACGCGACCGTGAAGAAGAGCAAGGGTCTGTTCCTGAGTTCTAGGGACCTAAACTGAACTTTCAATCCACTGAAATGAAAGAGTAGGGTTAGGCCTCTTACCTGCAACTGACAGATCTTGATTCCAATGGTCGGTTTGTCCGCTACAATCACCGCAAGATTTAGGGCATTCTCTCCTCTCTACATTCACCACAGATCCACATGAAAATGAGTGAATTTGGAGGGAAAATGCCTTATTAAAAGAGAAACCCCTGATTTTTCTTTCGCCTGCTGCGGCCAAACCGTAGCTCATTTTGAAGAACCGTTTGTACCGTTGGAAAGCTCTCACTAATCCCTCAACTGGGTATCTGTTAGTTTTTTGTGATTTGATACTTCACCACGCCACATTTTGTCCAAGAAGGGTCACTTCACCACTCCTCAAAATCGAATTTCTTCACTTGCAACACTTGTACTTGGGGCACCACTTTGCCTCCATACTTGTCCATGCTCGTGTTGATTTTCGTCGTGAGTAACCATCATGTACTCATGTATTTATGGTCCCCACCAGACCTTTTCTGTATGGCAGCATCATCGAGTCACCCTTGTTTAGAGCATCCGAGTTGAGTCATCATCGCATTCATGGAGTCTATCCTGAGTCTCTTTGTATCCCGCTATAGTCCTATGTCCTTCATTGCTTGGTTCCTCTCTCATGTCACACATTATGGCCTTCAGTCCTACTGTCCCCTATCCCTCATGATATTGTGTCAGTCACTGCCAGGTCATCCATTCCCTTTATGCTCTAAAAAGGGAAGTTGTCCGTCCGCTACTCAGTACCCCCCATTTCATCATCATCCCTGGTGTTAGTCTTTCAATCACTCTACTATTTTATCTTGTGCCTTAGTTGAGGATCCCTTATTGCCTCACTTATGGCGGACCTTCTTCTGTCGACATCAGATCATTCATTCCAGAAGACAGGTCTAGAGGGAGGTGTACCTTGGTTCCAGCTTCCACTTTTGTTTGGTGCCTCGGATCAGGCAAAGGGATTCATCATTGCCCTTTGACTTGATATTTTCTCAGCTCCAGCTCCTTTCAGCATGATCGAGATCTGTATACTTGATGGTTTAGGGATGCAGCAGTTGATATCGGTGATTCCCGGGTGTGTGTGAGATGTTTTCAGCCCTCATGAGGGGGTGGTCCTCTAGGTAGCCCTCCACATGCCCGGATGACCTCTTCATTACAGCCTTTGATGCAGCTCCATATATTTGATGATGTCGGCCTCAGCCGCTTGCAGCGCCTTTTTGTTTGCATGTATCAGTCAGATTTTCAGAGCCCTTTCCTATTTACAGGGGCATTTGGGTTGTATTTGTATCCCATGTACTCAGATATTATTGTATAAGTCCTGGTTGTTATCCTAGGCACAATATGTATGTGAGATTCATTATCATGTTTTTACCTGGCTCATATTTATGCCAGCATGTACTATATTTTTCAGTCCCTTGTTTACTGGACGCACTATTCTTTTTACTTTGTCTCAGCAGGCATAGGTATGCCTCCCATGCCGCCTATAGCACAGGTATTCACTCATAAAAGAGACATGTCGCACCTGTAAGTCTCGGCTCCTCAGGATCTAGTCCTCTAGCGCTTTGGTCTACCTTATATTTCTCTCTCTTTTACTACCCCTTCGGTGTCTAGTGATTGAGTTCTTACAACGTACTTCGGTCATACGATTAGCTCCTAACGTTCGCACGCTGGGGGACAATCTGTTACACCATTTTTTGGTTATCTAACCTATTACTATTAGACAAACCTAAGTACACCATGTAAGACCAATTTTACCCTAAGTAAAATTGCTTTCACTATGAAAAATAACTTAGTAAAACACCTTTATTAAGTTGTTTATGGTCTAAACAGGAAACCCCATGAGGAAATATTAAATAAATCCACAATTGTTTGATTTTCCTCAAGGAATAATTAGTTAAACAACAGTTTAATTAATATTTCTGGTCATATTTAACCCAAAACAGGAAAATTAATTAGATAAATTATTATTTATCGTATTATTTTCTAGGAATAATTATTTAAACCTTATTTAAATAATATTCCTTGTTAAATTTGACTAAATCACTCATAAATAGTTAAATAAATCATTATTTATTTAATTATTACTCAACTACATCCTTAAAATGATAAATAAATCATTTATTTATTTATTATTTACAAATAAAGGGATTTGACCCAAGTCAAATTCCTTTTCCCTCCAACAAAAATAATAAAATATTCCATAAAAGTTGGATCTTGATTTGGTTAATAACATTTTAATTATGCACCAATATCCAGACTAACTCAATATTTTGTTATAAATAGAAGGTTTTTCCATTCATTCATTACCTTTTGTTGCCTAAAGATCACTCTGGATCTATACTTTTGGTTTGACTTTGATCCACCATCATTGTCATATTTTTCTATCTTTTTGCTTGTGAGCTCCCTTTGAGTTCCATTTTTTGTCTGGGTTTTCTACACCATCAAGAGAGAGGAATTTTAGATCTGAAGTGTTGAGGACTTACAAGAACCCATCCCATTGAGGAGAACTGGTAACATCCTTCTATATTTTCCTCTCAGGCCCTTAATATAAAATTCATTCAACATATTCTTGTCCTGTCTATTGGATGCATGGAGTAAATCTCATTTTTATTTACTGCTTAATGTCTTTTGATGCATAGATCTAGATTTTTGTAGCATTTATCTTGATCAACTAATTGCAGATTTGAAGATATTGGCAGCCATCTTTGTTGTTAGGGTTGTTTGTTATGCACAGCTAAAGTGGTATTTTTTCGTACATGTACAATTAAGATTCATACTAACAACGGGTTCAGTCGGATGCGTCTCAAGCATTCGTCGGGGATCGGACTTGATGAGGCAACGGGCCTAAACTCTCTCTCTACAAGGGGTTCTTCTTTGCCTTCTTCTACACACCTGCTATAGTAAGGATTGTTTAGCTAGCTGAAACAATGTGAGAAGGAAGTATTTATAGGAGAGGAGGAGGTGATTTGGGATCCCTCATAAGGTGGAAGAGAGGTCTTGTCCCTTTGTGGAGTTGCACAATTGTAGGAAACAAGAAGCCAAAGAGAGGACTTCGACGTTATTCAGTCAAACAAACCATGACACTAGAAAATTTGGCCCAATTTCCTACGGCCACTTCGTCACTATTTCGACACATAGTCGTCGCAAGAGCGACAGTTTGAGGACGGGAAAAACGTGGTTTGCCATTACTTCGCAATTCCGATGCATTGACAAAGTGTTGCACTACCGACACTTTTTCCGTCGCTTCCAAACAAGCGTCGCTCTTCCGACGTTTCCCAAACCGTCGCACTTCCGACGTTTGTAAACTGTCGCAATTCCGACGAAATGTGGTTCGACGTTTTGAACGTCGATCTTCCGACATTTGTAAACTGTCGCAATTATGACGAAATGTGGTCCGACGTTTTGAGCGTCGCTCTTCCGACGTTTGTAAACTGTCGCAATTATGACGAAATGTGGTCCGACGTTTTGAACGTCGCTCTTCTAACGTTTTTATATTGTCGCTCTTCCGATGTTTTTATGTTGTCGCAAGACCGACGCGTGCCAGAAGTGTCGCAATACCGATGCATTCCAAAAGCGTCGCAATACCAACCCTAGGAAGACCGACGGAAATATTTCAAGACGTCGGAAGACCGACGCTTACAAAGCGTCGATATACCAACGACGAGTTCAAAAAAAAAAAAAAAAATTAAAAAAAAAAAAAAAAATGAAACTTTAAAACAAGACAGTAAATCTCCAATATTTGTTATGAATTGTGGGCGTTCCAATTACCGTGAAATATTAATATAATAAACCACCCCACAGCGCTTCAACTATAAACAATCATATAAACATAGCTCTGTATTTCAAAAAACATGTTTAAAATAGAAACAGGGCAACATTTTTTTTTCCAATTGTTATGAACATAATTCGACCGTGAAATATTAATATAATAAACCACCCCGCAGCGCTTCAAAAAATAAATGGAAGCAATATTACATGCAATAAAAAATAGGGATAGTATATCATTGGGAGGTACTTTAAAGTCAAGATATACCATGATAGCATAAAGTATTTTTTGAAGCTATGGATTTCATTGGAAGATTAACAAAAATGAGGAGAAAAAATGCAAAGTTTTAATTTTGAGATAATCTGCAAAAAGGGTAAGGAAAATTTAGTACATGATGCTCTTTCAAAATAGAAGAGGCCTCAAATTTATATCCAATTACATTTTCTATTCCTAGGTGGCTATAATAAGCTTGCCATAATGGAAAAATGACAATAGTACTAAACAAAAACTAAAATTTATAAAGGATGGGATGAACTCTATGGAGCATTGGGAGTGAAAGAGAGATATACTTTGGTGCAAATGTAGAATATTTTTATGCACGCAAGCATATTTGAATAAAAAAATATTAAAGGAGTCCCATGTCTCTCTGATGGTAGGACGCAGGGTTCCTTAAAACATCTCAAAGGATCAAAAAATATATTTTTGGAAGGAATGAAGAAAGATATTCAAAATTTTGTAAGAGAAGGTTAGGTTTGCATAATAAATAAAAGAGAGATAGTAAAATCTCTAGGGTTACTTCAACCATTCCACACACATATTCAAAGACTAGAAGATATATCAATAGACTTTATTACAGGGTTACTGAAATATAAAGGTAAGTATTACATTTTTGTGGTCATTTATATAGACAAATTTTGTAGATTTTTTTTGTAGAGCTCAAAGTACATAAACAACAAGCCAAGTGGTAGAAGTGTCCGTGAAAGAAATTTACTTGTATTGAAGATCACTATTCTAGGAATAAGGAGTTATTTTCTCCAAAAATAACCCTAGCCAAACATTGACAATGCATCAATGATATCTTTCTATGCTTCATAAGTACATATGTTCTACTTCTAAATCATGTCTTGGAAGTGGTTTTTTTGCTGGAAATTATTCACCAGTTGGTTTCATACCAAAGTCTTTTTCACATTTTCAGCATCCAATACATGAAAAAGATAATGGTTTAACACAACATAAATATTTGAAATTTTGCAAGAATTGTCTGGCACACTTTGAATATGAATTTTGAAGTCAAGTGCATGATGCTGTATAGGATCAAGTGTCATTTTGAATACCAAATGTTTCAAAAGAAACTTCTCAACATGCTACCCTGCAGTAAGGATTAAATGACAATATTGCATCAACTATTTCCATAATAAAATTGCACCTTGGCCATAAGACTAAACAACTACAAATGTTGTAGATCTAACAAGACCACACAATCAAATGTATTCCACAAGGCCAATACTGTATGAAAAATGAAAAGGAGTTTGCAACCAAAAATACCTTAGGCAACTAATTCAATTAGATACACCAAACCATCAACAAAAAGGAAAACCAGCCTACTCAAAAGGCAAGTGTTTACCTCCTTTGACAAAATTTTGAGTTTCGAAACAAGGGCCTTTATTGTCTTGTCAATGCCCCTAGTAATTTGAACGGGTTTTGCACCTGCTGCAACAACCTAAACAAAAAGGTTTCATTTCAAATTATTTTCCACAAATTTAAGATACAACCATTGTCAGTTTTGTATTTCCTAACAAGCTCATAAATTTTGACAAAAGAACCAAAATTTTTTAATACCTGATAGCAATTTTTTCACTCAAAAACTATCTTAGACTCAATAAGCCTAACCCAAAACTAAAAAACCAAACACCATAAGACCCTACAAAAATGAATAGATGATCTTAATCCAGTACTATCGACAAAAAGTTACCTTTACACCCTCACTTATTAAACCCTGTGCAAGAACAACAGATGTTGTGGTTCCATCCCCAACTAAATCATTTGTCTTTGCCACAGCTTGCCTTACCAACTTGGCCCCAATATTTTCAACTGGGTCCTCTAATTCAACCAATAAAAAGGCCAAAACCATAGCATTGAGATACATTTCATTACACCGTCAATAACAATAAAATTTGACTCAGCCATAACCCTTTCCTTTTATTGTTGTGAAAAGCTTTATGCATTACTCTAATGTGGCTAGTCCATAGGCCAAGTAGACCACTGGGTAACAAATATGTTTCCTTTCACCTTTGAGTTCTCAAATTATGCCTACCAAATCTAAGACATTTAAGAGGGGGAAATAATACAACGTTAAAAAGAAAACCAGAGCACACATCTACAAATTACCTCCTTAGCTACTGTCACACCATCATTAACTATTTTCGAAGAACCATGCTTGCTCTCCAAGACAACATTTTTCCCCTCGCCCCAAGGGTGACTCCAACAAGATCAGCAAGTTTGTTCACACCGCCTGCAAGACAAATTGACAATGCTTTCAATAAGTGTGAAATTGAATGCCAGACCATATGCCAAAACAACCCTCCATGAAAAATTAAAATAACACATTAAAATCGAATATAAGTGGACAAGGAAAGATCCACCGCAGTGAAGTTTCACGTGCAGGTGACCTTCCTTTAAACATAATTTTTTCTCTGACCTGCAGTACAACTCCTTTTCCATAGCTCTTGTATTAACTACCTTATCTCTGTCACGTAATCTCAGAGTCCCTCTTCTGCTTGAGCGATTAAAGGAAATGGGTGAAAAAACTGAAAGAGAAGACAATTGTCTGCCATAATTATCAAACATTGCACCCAACTTCTTCCCCTTTCCATTGTTACCCAACGAGGTAGATGTGGAAATTGTTGTCATACTGCCCAAAGTAGAGGCCATCTTCTCTTATCCTGAATATAGAATTACAAGATCTTCATATTAGTATGAACCTTAAAAAACATGACTCCCATTGCTAAAAACCACTTTTAAGTTGTAACAAGCAAACTAAACAACTATCGCAACTTTTTGCAACTTCTGGAGCATTAAGAGAGAAACAACCAAAGATAAATACAACCACAATCCTCATTTTAATGAGACCGGACTATATATTTGCATTAAGATAATAGAAATAAATCACGACTATATTAAGGCCAGCACAAAACAATCTTTAACCAATGTCTCTCGCGGCCTTCAAGTTGCCATGCTAGAGGTTGCATATTTTTAATTTAAATTCTTGACCTCTTGTGCCCATCTATGAATGCATCCAATGGGATATCTACATCAAATGCTCCTTTATATCCCCAAAAACAAATTCCCTACTACAAGAGCACCAATATTGATGGATCACCCCACACCATCCCACCCACTAGAAACGGTGAAAAATGAAACCCAAGAAAACTTCTGAAATATCTCAAGATGACTATATGGGTGGTTCTTATGAATCAACCAACCATTCAGAGCATGCTCATCAATCCAAACCATGAGTATTATGTGAAGATATTCAAGCAGGCACTGAATCGGATTTTTGAAGCTATGTTAGAGAAACCCTAAACTCTCACTAAAAAAATAAAAATATACTCAGCAACAAAGATGATCACACTCTGGGTAGCCCTGGAGGCTATTTGGGGGTGATGAGTCCAATAGGTCTCAATGAAATGTTGCCCTCGCCGGGGAATACTATTGCAGTGGAATTTGATACTATTTTGGATGTTGAATTCCACGATCCTAATGGAAACCAGTACCTTCAGCTCCAGTACCTGTTCAAAAAAGAGGGTGCCATAGTCATTCATGTGTGCAGAGAGGGTAAATTGTAGGCATTGCAATAGGAGGTGTTGTTGTTGTTGCATTAGCCACTAGATTGTTTGTTTGGTTATGTTACAAGTGCAGAGTATTGAAAAGGACAGACGAATTTAGTTCAGATATTGTGAAATTGCCTCGGAAATTCACCTACAAAGAGCTCAGCAATGCTACGAAAGACTTTTTTTGAATGTGATTGATAATCGATAATTGCAAGCAAGGGTAATCCCCTTGTGAAACCCAAATTTATGAGCATTTTCTAAAACCTGATGACGGAGTCATTGTAATGAACAAGCGCCTAGGTCCATATTACGTCCAAATCTACCAAGCACCAAGATCTATAAAAAAAATCCACAGTATCTGCGAACTAAGAAGAAGAGGCAGAAAATGTATTCTTCTTACCTGTTTGAATAGTGGTTGGGGTTTACGTCACGACAAAAATTTGACAGAGCCCATGTAGCATTTCTTATCATTCAAATTCTGGCAGTATCATTCAACTGGGCAAGCACCTACCTCAGAGCTCCATGACTGAGGGCAAGATCCCTAAATGTTGCAAAGTCTCTAGCAATATTTCCCAAAGCCCAAACAGCCTTACACGAACACCAGTTGAACTCAAAGTTGGGTACTAGTTTTTTAAATCAAGTTCCAAAATTACAGACATATAAAGATAGTTGGGAAGAATAATTTTATGCCTCTAAAATAAACGTGCTACCTGTTCTCGAACATTATCATTCCCGGAGGTAAGAAGTTCCACAAATATAGGCAGTGCCCCATAATCAATCACAACCTTTGTATTCTCAGACGTTCCTGAGACTATATTAGTCAAAGCCAAAGCTTCTTCAAAGCTATAATTTTAATCAATCACAAGGTATCACCATCAAAGCTATAATTTTAAGATAACAATTTATCTACCATTGAAACTATAATTTTAAAATAGATACACCTAGTGATATAGACACCTAGTGAGAGTAGAGGTTAGGAAATTATAATAAGAATTATTACAAGATATCACTCACGGTGCAGTTGATTGTTCATTGTCTGTTGTAACTATAATTTTAAAGAAGACACACTTAGTGATATAGACACCACCAAGTGAGAGCAGAGGTTATGAAATTATAATGAGAATTATTTCAAGATATCATATTACTCATAGTACAATTAATTGTTTATTGTTTGGTGTAATAATTTTTTATTATTTATAAACACAATCAAACATATTATGAGGGATGGTGATGAAATTGACAACGGTCTCATAACAAACCATAACGGGCACATCCCCTAGCAAGATAGACTATGAATAAGAAAGAAAGCAAAACAAAGTGATTACTTACCAGATCATAGGCTTCCTGAAGAACAAGATCCACATCGAGCAACATCTGTAACCCCTAAAGCAACACCTCTCTCTGCGAGACGAATCGCTACATCTTTCATATGTAGTCTAGCAAATTTTTTGAGCTCATCACAAGAAAGAGGATCAAATACAACTATCTCATCAATTCTATTCAATAGCTCTGGCCTGAAATGTCTTCTAACCTGCAAAAAAATTCAAAGGCATGTCAAAGCACTGCAGCCAACTTCGTGATAAAATTATATGAAAAATATGCATACACAGAGTCCAGGAGAATGAAACGGTAGGTGTATTGGCAGTTGTCGAAATGCAGCAACTAAAACGGCAGGTGTATTGGCAGTTGCGGAAATGCAGCTACTAAAACGACAGGTCTGTCGATGGTTGCAGGTGTGTGGATTGTTGCTGGTATTTTCAGACCGATTCCATGGAAATATACCAGAAACCAGTGGTATGTCAAACCTAGAAGGTAACCCGAGAGACTGTGACCGTCAGATTAAACAAGTAACAGGTGTCGTGCCTAGATAAGAAGTGTTGACGAAAAAAAATTGATCTCTTTCATAACAGAAGGCCTATCGGCCTAAATATCTAGGACATGTGGCACTCCATGATAAAGACACATGGTGTGTGGATTTGAGTTTTTTAGGTGGTCAAGTGGGCCGAAAATAGGTGAAATGTGGCACCACTCAGAGATTGACATGTGCCAATTGGTACAAGTGGTAGACAATTGGCATGCTCAAACAACAAGGTGATGCAAGAATGACATGAGGGAGAAAATATTAAAAAAGCCCCAAATCTGGAGAACTAAAGCTCATCACCAACCTAAGATTGACAACTTTACATGATGTAACCTATGAAATCGTATATGGAGAAATCATAGTAACAATAAAGTAACCTATGTAACAATAAATTCGAATTCATCCTGGGAGTGGTAATGGGAGAAATCATAGTGAACAACAGGAAACATGCAGAGTTGCTTACAATCAAATAGATGAAAAAACACACACAAAAAACCTAGATAATAATCATGAACAAGATTAATATTGAATTATGAACTGTAAAGGAATTTACAAAATGTGACATTATGAACCTGGTCAAGGGCACAAGCAAAAATGTCCTGGACATGACCCTGGTTGACAAGTTGTATTGCTCATGATGCAAGAGGATTTGTACCTGCATTGCCAAGTCAATCAAAATCCATCATTATCTATACAATAAATACAAGTAATTGATGTAGTATTTTTTACTCTAAGATGCATTCTTATGATAATATTAGAACATATGTTGAAAATGTCAAAACATACCTGAATAAGCTCCTCTTTGTTTCAAGAACAATTTATTGGAGTCGCATGAACTTGGAACAAGCCTCCCACGATCTGAAAGAGTAGCAACTAAGTCAACAGTGACTTTTTTGTTGCTATGCTGGATCAAGGGAGGTTTGCTCCAAGATTAAATCGCTCCAATAAATTGTTCTCTACTAAACAGGGCCAACCACGTGAAGGTGGAAGCTCTTATGGCCCCTCCCCCCCCCCTCACATCACTCTCAATTCCCCAATACCCAATCTATATTTCATTTTTTACTTTCATGAGCATTAAAAAAAATTCAATAAATAATAAAAAAAAAATTCAACAAAAAGTACGCAAGGAAACATTGCAATTAATGCTTGACATAAAAATAGTATGATAAATGAGTTTTTTATATAACGCAAAAAACGTTCCAAGTATGGTAACGTTTGTCTTATAATAATGCAATATTTTACATTATCAAATTTTCTTTTTCTTCTTCCTATTTCTAAAGCTCCTAATTACATCATCAATATCATCATGCTCTGCTCCTGTTTCGTGCCTTTCGACCCGCACTGCTGACCTAGTTGCGTAGTCACGATGTCTGGTCTCATCCAGTGACGGGGAATCGCCTACAAAAACAGATAATATTAAATTTTAATTGTCAGTTTTTAAATATCATTGAACTAGTTCGGTAATATTAATAAAAAAAATTGCAATGAGATTATTTACCTGGTGCACCAGTTGTCGCCGTTGGGACTGTTGCACTGTCTTCCTCTCTGGTGGTAAGATCCTCAAGGGAAACATTCTCTGTCATTTAAACAAAAAACGTTATAAGGACAACCATCAAGGTATAATTAGAAAAAATTATAAGTGGAAATTAATTACCGTCACGGCCCTCACTAATAGTAGCATTGTCAGCCTGGTCCCCACTACAATGATCAGGTTGCACGTGAGGATCATCTACATCTAGCTCTAAAACTGGGTTATTTGCCTCGTCGGTAGTGCTGCTCCCCTGATTTAAACAAATTTGTTAGACATTAAATTTATGGACGAAAACAAACATATTGAAAGGTTAATGTTTTACCTTATCAGGCATTCTGGATCTTGGGACCTGCCCCAAGCTTCTGCGATGTTCAACTACGGCTTGATAGCCAAAATGGAAAGCAATATTTTTATCTTCCTATGTAGTTTTTGTTCCGAAGTCATCACCCTACATTACATATGATTGTGTATTTTTAATCATATTTGATAGGATTACGAAAACGTTGGAAGGCGATACAATTAATTATAAGATTTTTAGCTACTTAAGTATAATTCTTGCGGCTAATTTCAAGTAGCCGCCCTGGCCTAGCTTGTGATGGCCCTTTTTTTCAATCCTAGCTTTCGTTTCCTTTGAGGTGTCAGGAAACCTAGCATCAAAATATTGAAGTCAGATATGACGTAGCACACTTTTATTTTAGACATAGAGAAAATTAAAGCTATTGAATTAAAGTTGTAATTTACCTTGCGGGTCCAATTGGCATTTTTCCTTCTTTCTTTGCCCTTTTCTCTTTTCCGTCATGGATGAGTGCTCTCCACTCACTCTCTGGAACTGTGAGAGGATGCTCGTATCTAGGGTTAAATTGCAATTGCGTCCTATAGGTGTCCATGGTATATTTCAAATATTTGCCGGCTACCCGAGCCATCACTGTTCTGTCAAATGTGCCGACCCCAAAAAGGGCTTCTAGATAATCTAGAAGTTCTTTTTTCAGGTTGGAATTCTGGGAATTCCACCCTGTGCGTATGGTTGGGCCAAAAATTACCAACGCATGGCTCTCCAAAAACTTGTAGAACTCATTGTTTCCTACACAGAAAAAAAGAAAGATATTATCATTAATTTAAAAATAAAAATCATGATAAATATGTTTTAGATAAAGTACATGAAATAGTTAAAATATTAAAATTTACCTGGGAGTTGTACGTGATTTATAGGGACACCTTCATCGTTCACCAACAATGTGCCATTAATGGTCCCTGTGGAGCTGACACGTGTAGCTCCAGGAAATGCAATAATGTAGTTGGCCATATCAGCCTCATCATTGCCAACACGTTCATCGGTTGGTTGGGTGTCTGCTTGGGCAGGGTGTGTTTCTTGGCTGGCACCTAAAGGAGTAGAAGGTGTACGAGAGGGTTGTTGGGCAATCTCTTGCCCTTGTGTCCCACTACCACCAACACCGAGTTCAGCAAGTGCCAGAAAACGCTACATACAAAAGAACTTTTTGTTAGTTTAGTCAATGTAAAAATTAAAAATCAAACTATCACAATTCATCTCATGCAAAACAAAAAAAATATCCTTTTGACTTTTTATTGTTACCTGATATGTTTCTATCTGGCTCATAAGTTTTTTTATCCTCTCTTCTGTTTCAGGTGTTTGAGGCGCATCTATCAAAGTATTAAATTCTGACCTTGCATCTCGTGCCTTTTTTTGCAACAAGAACACTGGAGATAGGGATGAAGAAAGCTCTTCCTCAAAGAGGGAATCATCAAGCATACCATGGCTAGGTGTCTGCATATTTGAACAAAATTAATATTATTTCAATTATGTAAATAACTAAAATACCTGAAGATAGAGCAATGCTGGCACTTTACATGTTCGTCCGCTGGCCTCTTTCCGCGATCATCTCGTCTCGGGGTTGTTCCTGATCAGTCTGCCACATTGCAATAAAATTATAAATGTAAAAACTTGAAAACAATATATAACTATAAAACACAAAATGAAAACTAAAATAATTTCTAATAAGACACTGGAAGACAAAGTTAGAGTTTCAAATATGCCTTGCATTGAATTCAGTCCTGGAAACATGTCATTGCACATTAAGGCACCCAAACAAGAGACGAGTTGACAATGAAGACCTTATTGAATATATTGTTGGATCAACTTCTAGTAAACTTGTTGTGAAGACCTTGAGGACATTTTTGGAGCAACATTGTTGAAGCTGATGGTATAGCATTGTTGGAGACGATCTTGAAGGGCCTTGAAGTGAAGCTTTGGAGCAACTATTGAAAAATCCTTAGAGCATTTAAGTAAGGCACTTTCTATCTTCCATCACCTTTTTCCTTTCAATATCCTTTAAACGATTTTGTTGATATTTAATGTTTGAAATCACGTTATAATTCTTTGATTATATGTGTTTGGGGACTTTCCCTTTGAAATTACCCAAAAATACCCTGGCAATTTTATCTTCAGGATGCATGTCTGACCCTATTGTTCAATATTTTGATTGATAGTAGTAAACATAGAGAGTTAGGGGGCTCTTGACTTGGTTTGGTTGGGCCATTAGATCCGTAGCATCTATTAGGGAGAACCCCCCTTGAGTTGGAGGAGAGCTAGCCTGAAGTGAAAAGAGGTTGGTGAGGTGACAATGGGGCTATTGAATTACACATGGTATCACACTTTAGCTTTAGGACTTTATCTTGAGAAGTGCAAGATTTTGCTATATCAATTCTCAAATTGTTTACAACACTATTGTTAAGAACTAATAAGAAGTGATTTTGAGGGGTTTTTGGGTATAAGAAACAATACCATTTTAAAACTATGGTTCTCAATCCTTGGCATTCCTTCACCTGGGCCTAGGGGCACACAAGAATAATTTCACACTAAACCATGCAAACTTAAAAGTAACTTAACAGATCCATAAAGTAATAATAATCATAATTCCTAATTTCCTATTGTATGATATAATGCAAATTATTCAAACATGAAGCAATGAAGACATACAATGTCTGAATTTCAATATTGATGAACCAATACAAGAAGTTAGAAACTACAACTTTGATTCAATACTCTGTGTCCTAACTCCAGGAAGGAATCTAGTTTGTAGTACAAAACATGCATCATGTATTATCAATTCTTAATTGACAACAACTAAATGTCATCTACCTCATCAATTCCTTCCCATTTTGTGTTTTTATGTTATATTCCTTATAAAAGTGTCAAATTTCTCTCAAAGTAAGCAACCACTGAATAAAATAAAAATAGTTGAGATATGATTGAGAAATGGTCATTTATTTCTTGAAAGGATCTTCACAATTTCTTTGGTTGTTTTTCATCTCAAGAAACAAGAAATGACCTAAGAAACTATCATGATGTAATATAAGAAACAACACGGTGCAATGGCCATTTTCAAAGCCAAATGATGTCCATTGAGGACATGGCCTTTATTTGGTTCTTGTTTCATAGGAGTTTCTGGTAGAAATGGAACTTTGTTGTACCATTTCCAGTAGTAAAAAGGGAAAACCTTCTTTTTCCATGGGAAATAATTTACCTTTCCTTTTTCAAGATAATCTAAATCACAAAAAATATGAACTATACTGCACACATTCTTGGATAATGTGAAAGTGGAAAGGGAATACCCTACACAAGTGATGCACACATGTACACTTGAACACTAATATATTTTTGTAGTTGAAATGCAATGCTTGTTTTCATTTAAATGTAGGGTTTTTAAAGCAGGGAGAAATAATGGCTGCTAATTTAATAAGTGTTTCTTTGGGAAAAATTTAAATCTTGTATTGGGTGATGAAGATAATAGAGGGTATTGAATCTTGATTCTTGACATTGTGTTTAACTTGAATAACTCAAATGATTATAAATATCAGTGGATGAGTTCTTTTTTCAAGTATGTCACTCAAAACTCATGTCAAAGCATTGTATGATGGCTAGCATTTGCTTGTTTCCCTTTCTTCAGTTCAATGTAAAAAGTATATTAATATATTGGAGCACGAATGATAACTACAATTGTTTGCTCTGCAGTATATCCAGCCCCAAGATTATGAAAAAGTTTTCTCAAGTGGAGCTATTGTTATCGATGAAGAAATTAACCTATCGTCACAAAGGCTCTCATTGAGCCATATTTATGTTTTGTATGTTTTTGTGTTTCCGTAAATGGGTAATAATGAAATGAGCCAAAACCACCATTGCTGTATTTTGTAAATCATTCAGCTTCATGATAGTGATGATGATATTAACCCTATATATCATGACTATACCAGGGCGGAGAAATGATCTCAAATATTGACCTTGATAAGGAAGTGTTGGAGGACCCTGCATGTCATCGTAAGGTCCCCAAATCTGGAGAACTAAAGCTCATCACTTTCGATCTGGAGTACTACCCTTGTGATAAAGTTGATGACTTTCGATCTCCCATTCTCTACCACTTTGCATTTCACCTTCAATATAGATCAAACCAAGGGCAATTTGTTACTGGGTGTTGAGATGGATGAGTTTGTCGAACTAAAATCCAAGCTTAAACTTCATGAAACTGGTGGAGTCAAATTCATGCAAGCACAAACACATCTTACACATCCTCTTTGAAACTCATCCGAAAGAACATTGGAAGAAATCTAGAGAGAACCCTATAGCCTAACAAAATCCAATGGAATTGACCAAAAAAACCCAAATAGAGTCAACCCTACTATAGGAGGAAGGGCCTGCAGTAAGAACTTACCATTTTGCAAGAGCTGAGGGCGAATGCTGTTTTGCAAGAGCTGAGGGCGAATGCTGTTCTGCAAGAGCTGAGGGCGAACGTTGAGGGTGAATGTTGTTCTGCAAGAGCTCAGGGCGAATGCTGAGGGTGAATGTTGTTCTGCAAGAGCTCAGGGAGAATGCTGAGGGTGAATGCTATTCTGCAAGAGTTGAGGGTGAATGTTGTTCCGCAAGAGCTTAGGGCGAATGCTAAGGGCGAATGTTGTTCTGCAAGAGATGAGGGCGAATGCTGAGGGCGAATGCTGAGGGAAAATGTTGTTCTGCAAGAGCTGAGGGCGAATGCTGTTCTGCAAGAGCGGAGGGCGAATGCGCGCGTGATATCAGACATTAATGTAGTTTTTAATAAATTCATTTTTATGTAGCGCGCATATAAGTGTCGTATTTTTATGTAGCGTGCATATAAGTGTCGTTATACCGACGGCGGACTAAGCGTCGCTATTGCGACGGATGCCTCCAAACGTCGCAATTGCGACACTTAGACATTGTGTCACATTTGCGATGTTTAGAGGCAGCCGTCGCAATAGCGACGCTTTGGGGCATAATGTCGCAATTGCGACGTCTTCCTCCAAACGTCGCAATTGCGACACTTTGTCTAAGTGTCGCTATTGCGAAACGTTTCTCTAAACGTCAGTATAGCGACGGTTTCGGGCGGGATTGAAAAAAATTGGGGAAATTTCCGACATTTGGTCAAAAGCGTCGGAACCAAGTGTCGGAATTTCCCCCAAATGTACTAGTGTGATGACTCCGCTCATGAAGTTGTTAGGGATGGTGACAAAATATTGTGTAACAGATGCCCCCTAAAACATGAGGTCCGAGAGAGAGGGAGGGGTGAAATTCTTTATGAGAACATGCCCAAACTAAACATCGTCGTTGGAAGACCTGCAAGAACAAGAACAACTGATATCTTTGATACATGAATATGTGGTATGGGCACAACCATCCATCATACAGTACATACAATAATAAGATCTGAGGTATGGACACAACCATCTAGCAAGAAGGATCATCAAATAGACTCAGGTATGGTCGTAGTTATCCAATCAGAAGAGTCATGCATATAGTCATGATAAACCAAATCATCTCACAGCTTGGCTTTCATCAGAAAAAACCCAGGGTCTTGCGCTCCATCTTGACCTAAACAAGTAAAAATTCAAGCATGCGAATAAGTGAGGTGAAGTCGAACATGCAATAAAGTCACCTAATTACCAACCAATGATGAAAGCTGTTAACAGGCGCGAGAGAAACCACCAATAAGGAAAATGAATTTCAAGGTACAACAAGTACAGTTCGCGGAATGTGAACAGTGAGCTGGAGTCGAATACCTGCGAAATCACTCGATCGAAGGCCAATGATGAAGACCTGTCATCGAATGCGAAGAACTTTCCATTGAGGCATGCAAGCTCCAAGGTACTGGAAGGGAGTCTCTCGATCAACTTCCTGGATAATGAGTTGAAGTCGACAGGAAATGACCAGCTGAATGAGGGCCATAATGTTTCCCACATCATCGACACGAGGCAAAGGAACTAGATGATAGTGAATCAAGACAAAACAAAGGATCAGAGGTTGAAAACTGCAAAATGAAACTTCTCTTGAACATTTGGTGACACGACTCCATAATTTGGAAGTATTTGACATCAAGGGATATGAGGTCATGATGACGTGGCAAAGAGCTGATGAGAGGCCAAAACAAATAACCCAAACCCATGGAGGCAAAAATGATGAAATGGGATGTCCCCAACCCAACATGAATTGTAGACAAGTGTCATGTTCAAGAGTGACATACTGTCGACACAACTGAGAACTGGTTCCATTTTCCGCCACCATTTCTAGCGAGTACCCCAATTATTTTTGGAAACAAGCTTGAAGGGGATATCATATTCTTGTCATATAATTTTGTCCTTTGGACAAATCCATCCTAGTACATTTTACGAGCCCTACGAAGGAGGAACTCGGTTACGTCATGGTGACGATTTCCGATGTCATTTAAGTTTTAGCGAGTCTGAAAAAGGAAGAACTCCGCGACTTTTCATGTTTAGAGAGTTTGAAAAGAAGTGAAAAGAAAACTCCAGATGGCCCTTTTCGTAAATAGTCTCTCATACCCAAAAAGGTATAAAATAAAATATGAGAGAACCTCTTAGTTGTGATTGGGTAAGGTATTCCTTTTTCGTAAATAATATGTCCCAGCCTGAAAAAGGGGTAAACGTATACTGGGAAGATGACGTTTCGCAGCCTTTAACGAGTTCAAAACAACAAGAGTATTGGTAATATTTTCAAATTTTTAGTCAAAAAAGAGCTGAAATTTTACTCCTCCTGGAGGAATGAGTGGTATTAAGGGTAGCAACTGGTCCTAGTGATGGTGGAACTGCTCAGAACACATAAAGGTTAAGAGGTTGGCTAACTGGACCACTCATTGCAGATGTTCCTCAGGAATGGGTAAAACAACCAAGTGAAGGCGGATGATCGGCCAAGCAGATGGTGACGATGGAATGAGAAAACCAAGGTTCATCTAGCAAAATAGGCTGATAAAATGCCAACCACGAGAGGTAAAATAAGAATGGTTTCATTTTTACACAAGCTTGAAATCAGGAAACTCTTCTTGAAGTTGGTTTCATTTTCACACAAGCTTTAAAATTTTTAGAAAACTAAGCTTGCAACCGGTTTCATTTTTACACAAGCTTGAAATGGAAACAAATTATGCTTGAAATTGGTTTCATTTTTACACAAGCTTGAAAACATGTAAAACTATGCTTGAAATAAGTTTGCATGCCCTCGGCATGGTGACTCAATTCGAGGTACATGCCCCCCAAGATTTAGTGCATTCATCGGAGTAGACCACTAATTACTGACAGGTGGATGGAATGAAGGTTCAATTACGAGACCAAGAGAAAGACTCGACTGAGATTTTATGAGATGTAATCCAAAGCTCGAATTGCACGGGAACATATTTCATTTTTTAATGAGGTTGACACATTAAAGAACTATCCTCATGACACCTTGTTTCATGTTTTAAGGAGCTTGACACAATAAAATGAACTCTGCTCCAAAAGAATCTTGTTTCATTTTTTAAGGAGCTTGACACAAGAAAACGAACTATGCTTCGATGAGATTGTTTCATTTTTTAAGGAGCTTGACACAAGAAAATGAACTATTCTCTGATGAGTTTATCATTACGAATAAGAATTCATGGCTTCTAAGAGTTTCTCATCTAACGGGAGAACAACACTCTGGAAATTAGGATCCAATGCCCCCACTGCATTATGTACTACCTCACTAACTGAATTATCAGTGGACGCAAACATGGAATAGGTGGCCACCTAATTAACCTGTGGCGGGGAAGATATCACCAGCAAGTAAGGACCAGGAAGGGACGACGGTAGACCATATGTCACATCAGGACCAAAGAATGAAATCTAATCAATGGTCACGATCCGACCTTCATGTGGAAAACAGATCACACGAAAGAGGGAAGAGACAAGTGCACCCATGGCATAAGCATAGTCGTGCCCCAGGAGTAAATTAAAATCCAAGGGACCTTGGACAACCATCACGTCTATATAGACAGTTTTCCCTCCCAAAGTTATAGACAACTTCGGAAGGATCCCTAATGGTTGAATTGTTCCTCTGTTAAAAGCTAACAGATTCTGAGTAACAGGCACAAGCAGCGGAGAACCCAAAGCTTGCCAGGTAATTGAAGAAAGAATACTAACTGAGGCGCCTTCATCTATAATCATGCCTGGCACGACCATATTATAGGCCCATACAGTGATCTCAAAAGGCACATAAGAAGGAAGACGATATCCTATGAATCGACTCTAATCAAAGGAAGACCAAACTACATGGAGGGGGTGCCATAAGAATAGGAGGATTATCTCCTTGGGTTACGGGAGCGGGAAGACCATCCTCCTGGATTTCAGTAACGAGATCAGGAGGATCACTTTCTGGAACTGTGGTGACAGGAGTCGAAGGATCACCCTCCTTGATCATGGAAATGAGAGGATCACCCTACGATCCCGGGGAATCAAAGGAAACAAAAATAACCTGATTGGGATGAGGTCCACTCTTGACGGAAAATACATGAAGGACTGTAGGTGGAATCAGATCGACATTTTTCTCAACCAAAGATTGGTAATAAATGGACTCAGGAGATTGACTTTCATGGAGAGTGAAATTTACCAGAGATGAGTCCCGATCAATGACTTGATCAACTATCGGAGGACTTGAAGAAAAATTCTGGTAACCGACGGGAAGACAAGACTCAGAAGTCGAAAGGGTATCCAATACTTTAGAGGCTTCATCCAAGTAAGGACATAGGTGAATGGGATGGTTCCCTTCACACAACCTATAGGTAAATTTGATCTTACCCTGTTTCTTATGAGTCTCATTATCTTTAGCTGAAGGCTAATCATCAACATGATGTCTAGAGATCGATTATGAAGGATGAATTGGGCCAATGGACCACACTTCTAGCACCTTGAGAATACCATGGAAATCACGAAGAAGGTGGTCACCCTCACATAGCTTGCAAGGGAATTTGACTCTGCGAGACGGAGTGGGAGGTTTCTCAATATTAGCTACATGGGTAGCAATAGTTGATGATTCCCCCCCCCTAACTTATTTTCCTTCTTCTTCTTTGAATTCTTCTTCTTCTTCTTAGCCACCCAGTTACTAGAATCTAGACTTTCACCAGGCGAAGAGGAAGAACGAGGTGAATAAATAGGCGAAGAAGGTGAGGGTTCAACCTTAGGATCAACATGGGGTTGACATGGTTCAAGCGGAGGAGAAATTGGTTGAGAGACAGTCGGTATATTCAAAACCACAGGGGTTTAAAACAACCAAACTGACAGACCAATGGTAAATCCCAGGAGGGACAACGTTTTCATATACAATGCACCAATGGGAAAAGGACCAGGACTCCCATCGGATGGGGATCCTTGACTAGTAAACCCAGGAAACGTTTCCATTGACCTCACCCTAAGAATCACCAAGGAATATAACTTTAACCAGGAATATTTCGTGGGCAATTAATTTTAAGACACTGAAACAAAACTTTTCCTTTTCATGTTTTAAGAGTTGAGAAAAGGAAAAAAGGTGACTCTAGTCACTTTCATTTTTCACGAGCTTGAAAGGACAAGTGCTCAATGATATTTTCAAGTTTAGGGAGTCACAGAAAGATCAAAGTGACTACTCAAGAAATATAATCAAGAAGGTGTACCAAGCTCTCGTGAACTGCAACATACACCTTGGTGATAAAATGAAAGAGAAATGACCAAGGACTTAACATACGTGCAGGCAATCTCCCCGAATGTTGTGTTCGGTGTATCACGGTTACAGGGCGGCAAACTCGGCTTCCTATAAATAAAAGATTGCAACCTATGAGGGTCTCCCTTTATATACGCGATAGTACGGGGAGCACAAGTCCATGCTAGCGTTGTCTAATGCCAGATGGTGAATGACAACTACTAGTTTTAATGACGCCGAAGGACGTCACTAGCCTAGACCTCTAAATATGAGTGTTAAGTTTCAATGCTTCCTTAGGTTGATTGAATTCATTTTAAAGTTGATCTGTGAATTAATGTTGCAGTTTCAAGGCCTTACCGAATGTAATCTCGAATCCCTAATGCACAACTACATGCAAAAGAAAATCATTTCAATTCAATGAATAACTAGCTAAGAGAAGGATAGTATTTCAAAATGAAGCAGCAATCAATCGAATATAAGAAGAAATTTTCCTAATGCACCTAAAACAAACAAAGCAGAAAATGAAAAGATCTTTCCTTGTTCACTAAAAGCTATTGATGCAAAAGAACATTTTTCATTTTCAAACCAAGAGAAAAAATGCAAATTTTGTTCTTTTAGATGAATGAGAAGCAAAATTCACTGTTACACTAAAAGACCAAATGAGTACTAGTTTTGAGTCAGTCGAACGAAATGATCAAAAACAAAGAGACCAATCCAAATCAAATGTAAAACACACTCAAAATAGAGACACATTCATTCAAGCAAAAGGATGACTTTTAAATCGATTCAGTGAGCAATGTGATCTACGCTCAGACATAGGGAAGGTCAAACGGACACCAAGATGATAGTTTGACGACCCAACGACATGTCAAATCGAAAGAAAAGATTAAACAACTAATCAACAAGCTGAAAAGATAAAATACTAGACTGACTCGGACTCAACTCAAAAGGCTCAGTGAGGAGGTGGCCGAACAAACAACAAAAGACACCTAGAAACCCTAGGATGACCACCCACACTGATCAGATGAGGGGCAAACAACTGAGAAGAACAAGACATGAGATTCAAAGAAATTCAAATGGACTAATTCAAGAGGAAAAAACCAATCCAGAGGCAAGACACATTGGAAAAAAAATCAGGGAAGAGGCCCAAATCCAAACCTACAGGAATCGACAGGACTGTTCAAATGTAATTCGTGCTAAACAGGGGAAGGCGCACTTGTAAAACAAGCAACAAGCGTTGAGCTAGAAAGCTATGGAAAGGATAAAAAACCATTGAGAAAAGGTCATACTTAACACTCTGAGACTAAGTATGATGGTTGGAAACAGTCAGACAAGAAAAACAAAGCAGAAAAGTGGTAATACGACCAAAGTCGAATAGACAAGAAAAATACTAGATGAACAACGAGAGACGACAAACACACTGATCCCAAGTATGGTTGCAACTTGTTGAGCAGGAAAATCCCCTCTGTGGACAGAGGTGATCCCTCTAGCCCTAGGGTGGGTCTAGAAACAAGGGAACGTGCTGGACTTTCGAACTCCTAGCTTATAAACGAAAAACGAGTTGGGATAGATGACCTACCTTGGTCCAATGCTCTCATCGTAGCTTGCAGCAGCGATCCTCTGATATTTGTCTTCACACGCCACGGTCCTTCAGTGATAATGTCCATGTACCTACACAAGGATCAATTGAACGGTGACATCATACGAAAACATACTTTCATTTACAACTATTTGATTGGTCAAGGAGAATCAAACATTTTGCATATGATTAAACACAAAATTGGAACCAAAAAATCAGTCATGTATTAATGATAGACAAAATAATTTTACAACCTTAATGCGTTGACGTTGTAGCCTCCTTTGACGGGTTCATTTGGGCGCATCTCAAGCATTCGTCGGGGATCGGACTTGATGAGGCAACGGGCCTAAAATCTCTCTCGACAAGGGGTTCTTCTCTGCCTTCTTCTACACACCAGCTATAGTAAGGACTGTTCAGCAAGCTGAAACAATGTGAGAAGGAAGTATTTATAGGAGAGGAGGAGGTGGTTTAGGATCCCTCATAAGGTGGAAGAGAGGTCTTATCCCTTTGGGGAGTTGCGCAATTGTAGGTAACAAGAAGCCAAAGGGAGGACTTCGACATTGTTCAGTCGAACAAACCATGATGACTCCACTCACAAAGTTGTTAGGTATGGAAACTCCGTTTCTATTTTAAAAACCTTTCCAAAAACAACCTAGCGTGGGTGCCCCACTAAGATAGAGCACCAATGGGCGTGGGGCCCAGTGTTAATTTCTCTATGGGCACGAGTCCATAACTACCTACCAGCCGACCCAAAATCACGTGTTTTTTAGAGTCTGCTTGAGGAATGATCAATAGCGAAAATGTTCTTAACATGCCAAGGGATGCAATGACAATTATAACAAGGTATGAAAATACACAGAACTCACTGAAATGGTCCTCCAATGTTCGGGATGGGGATTGTAGGGATGGTGACAAAATACTGTGTAACACATTTCCACAACCAATTTGGCTTTCGTAGGTGTAGAAAAGTCAAAGATTTAGTATCTGATGGTTGAGAATGAATATTTGGAATAGAAATTGCAAGCTGTTAGGAAAGAGGTTGAACATCTCTTAGCAAAGGTACAAAACACATCTCCCGCACAGGTCTATCTGGAAGAGCTAAAGGTAGTGATACTCAGTGAAGTATCGACACTGGGAGAGACCATGCAAAATATTCATGAGGAGCTTGTTACCATTCATAAGGCAGCTGTCCACTTGCACGACTTGTAGCAGAAGTGTAGATATCATGTCAAAACACTTAAGGTTGTACAAGAAACTATTGTTTTCATGCACAAATTTTCAATGCAATATTTTAAGGAGCTCCATGCAAAATATTTATGAAGAGCTTGTTACCGTTCGTAAGGCAGTTTTCCACTTGCACGAATTTCAGCAGAAGTGTAAATATCATGTCAAAACACTTAAGGTTGTACAAGAAAATATAGTTGTCATGCATGAATGGTCAATGAAATATAAAGGGGCACCGCTTGACTTGGGAAAGAAAACAAGGCAAGAGGTAGAGTTGGAGAAAGCAATGATTTGGATGCTCATCCAGAATAACAAACAACTTGCCTCATTGATTGCCAACATTCAGGCCTCAGATGCACGATTGTATAACAATGTGGATTTATTGGTGAAATTGCACATGATCCCATCAGTTGGCTCAGTCATTGAGCCCAAATGCAAGAATCGGGTCAGGAAGGAGATTGAAGAGTACCTGGAGCACTGCAAACAAATCACCACCAGGGAATATATTGAAGTGAACAAACAGAACATGCAAAAGTACATCGGTGGCCCTATCCAAATCAACACTATGTTGCTCCTTCTAAAGAATGAAAGACATACCAGTTCTAAATCAGTGTACCCGGATTCCATGGAGACAAGAGTCTGCTTCCATCCTGATACGATCAAACAATTTGGGGGATTCATTGCACAATACAAGGCTTGGCACAGTTATGTGACCAAGGAAAAACAAATAGAAGTTGATGAGATGGAGTTTCCCCGAACTCAATCTTAATCGTTTTGTCTTATTAAGATGTCTAGTTGGCTCTACCCAATTTTTTCCTATATGGGTACGAGTATATTGTAACATTCTTTGTAATTAATTTGTAAGTGAAATCCCAAGTGTCAATTGTGGAATGTGAAGAGTCATGATGTAAAGAAGTTGAAGAGTCATTTTGTAAAGAAGTTGAGGAGTCACGAGGGAAGTCTAAGAGTCAAAAAGGGGAAGTTAAGAGTCACCCCTTTTGTTATAAATATATCCTCATAACTCATGTAAAGGGCTTGTGGGAGCCAAAATTTTGGCTAGGCTTAGGCTTAAATAAGGAGCTTGGGAGTTTGTGAGAGCCTTGGCTTCTCCATAGCATAGAGGGAGTATTTTTCTTTGGAGGAGCATGTGTTGACTTCATGTTCCACTATCAGGGCTAGTGGTTTGTCATTAGTATATGTATGATTGGAAATTTTGCTTTAATAAAAAATAAAAGCCAACACGTTTTCATGCATATGTTGTTATTGCAGCCAAGGCACATCATTAAAACCCATTGATTCCGCAATTGGGTTGTATTCCAGATGGGACTCCTGCACCAAATGGTGTGAGGTCTAATTGGGACTTCATATCGGGAATATCCCCTAAATGTTGGCAGGTCCAGCATCGTCAACATTTCTAGTGCTAGAAGGAGGGTCAGATGACAAGCTGGGCCCATGAAGTATGTGTGAACTTTCCACACTTTTAAATGGTTTCTTCCCATATCTTAACCCTGACATGTTTCTTCAAAACCGCAAATTTGAAAGTGCCCATGGGAATAATTAATGACTTGTCACATTTGAAATTTGATGCCGAGGGTGGAACAACCATTCTCGAGCACACCGCTCATTTTTTTGAATTTTTCACTAAATATAATATTCACTTTGAGGATATTGCGTGTAGGTTTTTCGTACTCACGTTTGAAGCACCCATTAAAGAATGGTGTTACACATTTCCAATCGCTTCTATACACTCTTTTGAACATCTTTTCAAGGAGCTTTACTGCACCTTTGACAAGTATGATTAAAAATATGTCTTTAATAAAATCATGCATTTGTGAAAGGCACATGATGAATCTCTTAACAATTTTCATGATTGTTTCATTCATTTTTGTTACATATTTTTTGAAGATGATATTGATTGGGATTTAATGAAAGATAAGTTTGAATTTCTTCTTCATATTTCCATGAATCCAAAATAATATGAATCTTTTGAAAGTCTCCCAACATACCACGGTTATGGAGCTCCTAAATCTGTGAAGAAGGAAGTTGTTGTTCCAAGTGACTCTCCGTCTTCCCCTCATCAAACAACTCCATTTACGCAGGTAGATGTTGGATAACTTGAGAATCCATTTGTTGATCTACCAGCATCTTCTCCCACCTCACATATGCATAATTCAAATGCAAGTTTGGACTGTGAGTTTGATTTTTCCGTTGATGATCTTTCTCCTCGTCCTCCATCCATTGGTTCTTTTGGTCCTCCCAATGGAGAGTTGTTGTGTTCACACATTTCAACCATTTCTTATGATGTTCATTGGGATAAAATTCAGGATGGAGTTAGCGTTGAATCGAAAAATTATGATATCATTTACAGTGACTATGTGTGGGAGTTTATTTATGAACAAGAATTTGTGATGAAAGTTGATTTTTTTCTCCTTTCACAACTCTCCCTCATTATCTTGACATTTTCCACGAATCTACCATTCCTGTTGAATATTCCAAAGAATTAGTTTCTGATGATGTTATTTCTGATCATACACATAACTTGTGGAATGTTAGTTTTACATCCGAACAAGGAGAGTGAAAATATTCCTTTTCAGATCTCTCAAAGCCATCATTCGATCTTTGTAAAGAAACATAGGGTGAAATTTCTTGTTTTCAATATGCTCCTCTCTATGATTCATCAGACCATCATGTCGACCTTGTTTTCGATGATGGCATTTCTTATCATGGCTGTCGTGATCTATTCCCTAATTCATCTAGTCACGACCCTGATTTCTCTGTTATTGATCTTTACAAGCCACTGGTTTTTTATGATCTACCTTCTAATGTTTTGGAACTACCACAATCTGTCAAGGCACTTAAGCCTGCACTGATGGTTATGTTAGTTTCTCACAGTCTTAAGGCCAATTCCAATCATGATCAGGATAGTTTTGTATCTTTCAAGGATCCTCATCATTCCATCGTGCAAATTGAAAATCAGTTTGTATCTTAATCTTCACACCCTTCATATTTTTTGCACGATCATATCACTCAGTCATTGGAGAAATCATACCCAGCAAGCATGTTTGTTGATCCAGGTGGGTATTGGTGGCCACCCACCTATTCCATTTGGACCCCCACCATCGGTTCTTTCATTTTTTCAGTTTCAACACAACTTACTATTTTAAGCATTTTTTTGGGTCCTGAACTTCCATAGCCGTTTTGAGGCCCTAAACGATGTTTTTTGGAAAAAAGGGGAGCAGCATGGAAGTTCCTTTGACGTTTCTCACGTCAAAAGTTATATTCCTCGAATAGATATTTCTAACGAGGTATTGATCGCGTCAAACAGAGATCATATGCCAAAGTTACATCCCCGGGAGGTTGATGTACCAATTTACCCAAATGGGGCCCATAGTTTTGGCGCTTCATCTCCTAGGGTTAGGTTTTTGGATGTTTAGGGTTTTCCATTGTTTCTCAATAATAATAGGCCCTCGAGCCCCATTGTAACACAGTTCAGAGGCTTGTAGCCGCCACATCTCTTCTCAGAGATAAGCTACCAACACCCTAGCTATTTTATTTCCATTATGTCTGTAAGCATATTTCTGTTATTTGATATTAATGAAATGAAGTTTTATTTCCGTTGCATCTCTGTGTTTATGTTTATTTCTATATATTATTGCGTTCTGGCATAAATATGGATCAGTGGTATTAGAGCGGTCTGCTCTTTCTATGTTTTTCTTTGCATGTCCCCAATGAGGTCAGGGTATAAGGATTTAGGGATCGATTTGGTTGAACCCTTGCAAGGTTAGCCTCACAAACCCCAACGACCTCCCATGGTGGAAGAAAATAAATATGAGGGAGTAGGAGATCCTATGAAATTATTACTCGAGGAGGCACTTGAGAAAAAAAGGAATGCGATGATGGATAAATTTTCCCAGATCCTTCAACGAATGCACACCGACGGCGCATCTAGATCCAGCAGGCACTCTGGAAGCGCCTCTCCTTTCAAGGTATAGGTCAACTTCGAAATTCCTGTATTTGAAGGCCATATATATGCAGACGCCATAGATAGATGGTTGAATTTTCTGGAAGGGTGTTTCTCGGTCCATGATTTCTCCGACCGAGAAAAGATTAATTTTTCACTCCTCAAAGTTGCCCCCCATGTCAAAGATTGGTGGGAAACCTACTGTGAGCAAAAGGATGGGAGGGAACTCTCTCTATTCTCTGCCACATCCACTTGGAATTCATTCCGAGATGGAATCAAGGAACATTATTACCTTGTGTGATCTATGAAGACAAGTACATCCAATGGACCACGTTGCGGTAGCAAAGGGATTAAGATGTGCACGAACTGACGAATTTGTTCCATACCCTTCACACAAAGTTGGGTATTAAAGATTCAGAGAGACATTTGGTGCTCAAGTACCGCAGTTTTTGCATAGATACATTCAGGAGGAAATGGAGTTCCTCGACATTACCTCGCTTGGCACAACATATCGCTATTCCGCCAAGATCGAGTAGAAGAAGCGAGACTTTGGATCCGCGAATCTGAAGCCAAGGAAAGGTGCGCCCGAACCATAGAACAAGGGGAAAATCAAAAGCAAGGTGACTCAGAACAACACCACAAATCCAAAGAAGGACACGGGTAAGTGGTGTGAATTTCATAACAGCCCCACTCACAGCACAAACGACTGTCGGGCCAAACAGTCGTTGGTGGCCGAACTGAAGGCACCCGAATCAGATGCATGTTTTGATCCTGAGTCAGAACCAGATAAGGGCGATGAAAAAGGGAAGAAGATCATTGATGCGGATCCCAGTGCCATTGTTTCCACCAATAAGCTTGATAGGGAGGATCTCGAGGATCCAGAGGAGGGGGAGCACCTCTTCCATTCGCAGATGTGGGTGAAGGGTTCTCCACTACAATTCCTTGTTGATAGCAGAAGCCAAAAGAACCTCATTTCAACAAAGGTTGTGAAGTGACTCGGCCTACCGGCCATAGCACACCCGCAACCATATACCATTGGGTGGCTTCACCAAAGAAGAGATCTCCACGTCCACCAACAGTGTCGCCTTCCATACAACATCAAGCCATTCACAGATGAGGTATTGTGTGATGTTGCTCCTCTTGATGTGTTTGATGTATTATTGGGCCAACCATACTTGTGGAAGTGACATGTTGTGTATGATTTTAGGCCTCGTTTTGTTGTTATTACTTTGGGAAATAAATTGTACAGGATACTGGAGGTAGTAACGCCTCTTGCCATCTCTTTGACTACTGCAAAACAATGCAGTTAGATTGTTTCCAATACCAAGAAATTTATTTTCGTTACAATTCGCCCACAGACCAAGATGAAGATTGTGGCCACAGCCTCGAAATAGGGCTCCCTTGCATGACAACAGTAGATGGACAAAGTCGTGGAGGAATACGAAGACATTTTCTCCTCACCCATAGACGTTCCTCTACATTGTCAGGTCAAGCACTCCATTGATCTTACCCTAGGCGCATTGCCGCCTGATGTTTCCATACCTCATGTGACCACACAGACAAAATCCAAACATGTATTGTACGAGGTTGATAAAGTAACCAAATTTATTGAACGCATCCAACACGTCTGCTAGTAGGTATTGAGCACGTCAAACAAATATCATATGCCAAAGTTACGTCCCCGGTTAGTTGATGTACCAATTTACTCAAACAGGACCCATAGTTTAGGTGCTTCATCTCCTAGGGTTAGGTTTTTGGATGTTTAGGGTTTTCCATTGTTTCTCAATAATAAATAGGCCCTCAAGCCTCATTGTAACACATTTCAGAGGCCTGTAGCCGCCACATCTCTTCTCAGAGATAAGCTACCAACGCCCTAGCTAGTTTATTTCCATTATGTTTGTAAGCATATTTATGTTATTTGATATTAATGAAATGAAGTTTTATTTATGCTGCATATCTATGTTTATGTTTATTTCTGTATATTATTGCATTCCTGCATAAATCCAGATCATTTGCGAAACACAAGTTTTCTACTTTCTTTATGTTTTATGAGTTTGGAAGTTCGAAAGATTGTTCTTGCATGTCATTTTATCGCAGTGTGTTGGAACACCATAATGCATCTATAGAGTGTCTTGCATACACTTTTATTTTGTATTTTTCTGCTTGTATATTCAAAATTCGAATGTTATGGCATGCATCAATTTATCTTTCTTGTTTTTTGTTATGCTTGAAAATCTCTTTTGATATGCCTTCCCTCACCTATATAGGTCACCCTATGCATCAGTGGTTACACTTGAAGTTTTATGTTACGTAAGTCTAACCTATTCTCGGTTAATGTAGGAGTAGGAGTAGTTTTTATTTTTATTTATTTTGTTTTGTTTTTATTTACTTTATGCCTTCTCTTTTCTTTCTTTTCAGTTGCGTGATAACTTCCAAATGAGACCGTGTTTGGTTTCTGAAGCACACATGGTGAAGTTCGCGAGGAAGTTGTGCTACTATCAATGCTTGGTTATCTATTTATTCCCTCTCTTTGCTTGGATCTGTTATCATTTAGTCGATGATACCTTGATGGAAAATACGTTCCTTTCAGAGAAAACCATGGTAGAATTATGATGCTTAATCTATAACTAGTACCACCTACTCTATATCGGTTTTACGATTGATAGATTTTCCTTGTCAACCAAGTCGAGTAGAGTAAGAAGGGTAGGAACCTTTAACAAGTGAATTGTATTTCAAAGGTGTATAAATATCCTTCTCTGAAGGGACAACCTCCTCTACTCTTAATAAGTCGGGATCCCTATTCCACCCCATGAAATTAGTAAGTTCCTTTGCACAATTCTATGAACAATGTAAAAATGAAAAAATGAAAAAAAAGGCAAAAGAAGAGAAAGGATTCTTGCGCAGGGAGGCGAAGCAAGCAACTCTGTCGGGGTACTTTCCAGGCTCACTGGAAATAGAGCAATGTTTCTGGCCCTAAAGTGACTCCGTCGAGGAACTGTCTAGGCCTGTTGGCAGCGGAGCAACACCAAAGATGAAAAAAAGACTCTAAAAATCTTGTTTAACTTGTATATATATATATATATACTCCTCATCCCTAATTGAAACAACTGAGGTTGACTTGGCTTTGTTAGTGTGTTACCGATGAAGAGAACGGTTGGGACTGCATATTTAACTTAAGTTAAGTAAAGAAGCTACGATGATCAATGAACTGGATAATACTTCCTGAAGATTTAAACTTGGTTTATACGAGTTGGGACCCATACAAAGAGTTGGAGTTCTACTAGCGTGTTGCAAAGAGTTGTAGCTGCTACAACCACCCTCCAAAACTTTGCCCATGCTTTAATTTTGGAGCCTCCCTTCCATCCACAAGAGCTTATATTTTATTGTCATCAAGTATTCAAGATATCTTAGAGACTTATATTTTCATGTTGTACTTTTGATTCTTTGCTTTGACCCTGGCTTGAACCTTTCTAATCACAAGCAAGCCTTCTACCTTGACCTTACAACATTATTGGGCATGTCTTTAGAAACTGCTTAATATTGGAAGGTAGGCTTGCCTTGATGATTTGAACTGTGGAATCCATAAAAGAAATCCAACCTTGAGCTTGGAAACTACGTAATTATGGCAGACAACCCAAACTTAAGCTCAGAAACTGCGGAAGCATCCCTTAAGCTCAGAAACCACGTAATGAACTGAGTCAAGGAGTTGCCCAATCCTTGGGAATTGCACAATATTTCTTGGCAGTGTGCATGCCTGGTTTCCCAAAAAATAAAAATAAAAAAATAAAAAGCAAAAAAATCAATCCTTAGAAAATAGGGAGTCATCATTAGTTTCTCGAATGTGGCACACTTACTATGTTTAGCACTTTTCACCAAGTGTCAATTTTTCCTTGATTTTAGGCATGCACGTCATAAACCTTAATCAACCTATATCTATATAATGGATGCCCATAGATACCATTTTTGCATTCAATCTTAGAGCTATAGCATTCCTAAGGAGATCAAGGAGCCTTTGGTGGAGCTTGCAACGCTTTTTCGCATGAGTTTTGTTTTTGTCATCTTTTGTTTATTTTTCTGTCACTTTTTGTCGTTTCGCTTCTGTGAGCATTGTGTTACTTGTTTCTCTTTATTTTTGTTGGATTTTTAACTTACATTAGCTTGTAGAAGTGTTGGTTCAGTCCGTCCTTTGCCTTTTACAAGTGTTCCATCGGTTTTCTTGTTTTTGCCCATTAATGGTCGTAGTTTCAGCGACTCTCCATGCATGTTTGTTTGTTTCTTTTGAATGTTGATATTCCCCATTTGATTTGCACTAATCTATCTATCCTTAGTAATATTTTCACTCTAACTTGCACCATCAATAAGATCTTCTAGTTTCCCATACTCGTTCTGGGCATATCTGCCCTTCCCTTGGCCAACAGTTGCCTTACCTAACTGGGCATTGCACAATTCCAAGGCTCAAGTTGTTTAGTTGGCCTCTGAGACTATGCAATGTGCAGTACCAGGCTAACCCAACCGCGCATCGCACAGTTACAGGGCTTAAGTCAGTCTCTTGGCCACTGAGACTGTGTAATGCACAATCTTTCTCTCAGTCTGCCAAGGCTGAACTGCACATTGAACAGTTTCTAGCCTCAAGATGCACCATTGGATGTTGAGACTGCACAATTCCATGGAGGATAGAGTTCACTTCTAGCTTGATATCATCACACAGTTTGGGGGAGTCATCGCGCAGTACAAGGCTTGGCACCGTTACGTTACCGAGGAAAAACAAGTAGAAGTTGTTGAGATGGAGTTTCCCCAAACTCAAGCTTATCCGTTTTGTCTTTATTATGTTGTCTAGTTGGCTCTACCAAATTTTTTCCTATATGGGTACGAGTATATTGTAATATTATTTGTAATTAATTTGTAAGTGAAATTCCAAGTGTAAATTATGGAATGTGAAGAGTCGTGATGTAAATAATTTGAAGAGTCATTTTATAAAGAAGTTGAAGAGTCACGAGGGAATTCCAAGAGTCACAAAGGGGAGTTGAAGAGCCACCTCGTTTTTTATAAATATATCCTCATAACTCATGTAAAGGGCTTTTGGGAGCCAAGATTTTGGCTAGGCTTAGCTTAAAATCAGGAGCTTGGGAGTTTGTGAGAGCCTTGGCTACTCCGTATCATAGAGGGAGTATCTTTATTTGGAGGAGCAGGTGTTGACTTCATGTTCCACTATTGGGGCTAGTGGTCCATCAATGGTATATGTATGATTGGAACTTTCACTTTAATAAAAGCTCAAAGCCAACACGTTTTCATGCATATGCTGTGAATATAGTAGGAATATTCTTGTTGTATTTTCAATGTATGTTGTTTAACTTACGCTAACGCTTACGAATTATTTCATTTGCATTAGTATGAATATTGTTGAATGCATGTTGTTTTATATTTCCATCACGGTTAACTTATGAACTATTTTGCAGGCTAGCTTGTGATGTCTTTATTCTTGTGCGTTCCTTTCAAGATTCATACTATTATAGGCTTCTAAGGGGCTCACTGACTTCCCCCTCGTGTGTTAGAAACTTCATGCATTGCACTTGACTCTCCGCAGAGTCACACATTTGTTTCCCTGAAGTCACGAATACACCACTCTATGCGTTATTGTAGCCAAGACACATAATTAAAACCCACTACTTCGGCAATTGGGTCGTATTCTAGATGGGACTCCTATTCCAAACAATGTGAGGTCTAAGTGGAACTTCATATCGGGGAGATCCCCTAAATTTTGGCGGGTCCAACACCGTCAACACACTCCTTACTCCTTCAACCACCATACATAATAAATAGAGATCGAACCAACACATACCATCTAAATTCATAAGAAACTTCATATAGAACTATCAATATCTCTATTTCCATTATATAAAGAATCACTCATGTAGGGAAAAATCGTATAAATAGTTTTTTTTTTATAAATCTTTGTTTGAGTTCAGAGATGTTTTTTGTGTGGGAGTGCAGAAGTATAAGAGCCTCTATACCTCTACATAATGGAAGCTTCCGCACAATGGTGAATTATGTAGCCCGCACACGAGAAATTCAGATGATCCCAAACCAATTTCATAACTACCATAAGTAGTTTCAAAGGCATAAGCAATAGCAATTGATCCATTAATGGAAAATCTAGAGCTAGTTATAGTTCCTTCCTTTATAAAGGCAGTTCGAACACCAACATTAGTGCTAGTCATAGATTCTCCAGAGGCAGATTCATAGCCATAACCATTAGCATCCATTTCATTTTGAGTATTAGAGCCTATGACATTCCTTTCATTTCGAGATCAACACCCAGGTGATATAGATAATGTGGTTCCCCTTAGCGTTTGATAAAATCTAATTGTAATCGTTTAAGTTGCGTATCCCATAGTAGCATAACCAATTTAAGCTATTGATCCATAACCTCTTGTTGGAGTGAAAGTTGAAGAGCCTTATTGAGCAGATCCAATTGACTTTGTTGATCAAGAACCACCAGTTCCTGATATTGTTCCAAGACCACTACTTTATCCAGATACATATACATTTTACAAAGAATTGGGAGCAGAGCCAAGATTAGTTGATAATAACATGCAACGTTTGTAAGAAAAGGGTATGGTCGGTAAATTATTTCAATGTCCAATTGATGATGTTCCCATTCATCCGATTGTTTCTAGGAGTGACACAGAAGCACAAGCAATTTCCCAGTTGCTGACCCATAACCACCATTGAATAAGGTAACAAAGGTAAAGCACATAGCTAAGGTGGAAAAAGCACTAGTTTATTGAGTTGTAAATCCTGCAACATACCTTTGATTGAGTTAAAAAGGCAGTTAGAGGGGCAAAGGTTACAGGGGTTTAGGCGCTCAACAACAAAGGAAAAATAGGCAGTAGGGCCTGTTGATTCTCCAACACGAGTAGTATCTATCCTAGGTCGAGATCCAAGGCTATCTGCCCTAGTTCCCAATATCTATGCTCGTTTACCCCGTTAAAGAAACAATAGTCAATAGTAAAGGAAAAGTAAGGCCCTAGTGAAGAGACAATTGCTCGTGAACTAATGCCAGTTATTTCATATCCTTCAGTTGCATAAACGAGTAGTATCTATCCTAGGTCGAGATCCAATGCTATCTACCCTAGTTCCCAATATCTATGCTCGTTTACCCCGTTAAAGAAACAATAGTCAGTAGTAAAGGAAAAGTAAGGCCCTAGTGAAGAGACAATTTCTCGTGAACCAATGCCAGTTATTTCATATCCTTCAGTTGCATAGTCAGTTTAAGCTCCTCTAGTCCCAGTCATTTTCGATCCATCAATTTGATATCCATAATCTTGCCCATTCTGAGTAGCATAATAAGCTTCCCTTTGGTCCCAGGTGAACATAAAGCTAGCACCTCACCTTGTTGCATCTCAACCTAAACGATCGAACTTTGAATGATATGCTCATAAATTGACTAATGGACTATTACCATGACCTACTATATTACTACTTACTAACTAATGAACTATCATGTAACATATAAAGGATCATATGCATATAAGAAGATGCCTATAGGACAAACCAAACCAAGGATGCGTTCTAGGGTTTCAACAGCTACGCGAGGCCTCTTACTTGTGGGTAGTACAATAGAACCTCCAACTCTACAAAGAATCAACAAGTAGAGATCAAGATAACTTTCACAAGAGAATTACTTGAATACGACATTAGCCTAATCTTATCCGCATCTTAATATGCAAAACAAGATCGAATATGCAGAAGAACCTGCCTTCTCCTTTGATAATGGGCCTTTTCCACATATTTAAGAGATGCAGATATGAAAAACAACATCCCTTGTACCTATGCATCCACAACCTACTCTGTAAATGACCTTAATCATTAATCACTTCTACACTTTACATATTAAAGTTTTTAAAGTTGCGCGGGGATGCAAAAGTTGTTCGAAACTAGTTTGTGCAGAGAATTGTAATGTGTGGGAAGCCAATGTGTGGAGCTTTGCTCTTCAGTATTGTGCAAAGCTTTGCCTCCCCCCCCACCCCGCACCCTGCGTAATGGCCCTGCAACATTGGGAAGAGCAGTAGTAGTGTCGGGAATAACAACGTCGGGCATAATAGTGTCAGTGTGGGAGCACTAATTGATGGGCTAGCCACTCGTAAAATTAATTTTTTTAAGTTTTAAAATAAATTGTCAGGGACTGATAAATATCGAAAATAAAACGCCCTCCACCAGGGGAAATATGTCCCATCAGAGCTCGTTGAGCAAATCGAAAATTAGAAATAAGATTTCCAAGAAATTGCAAAATTATTTTTGAATTTCTTGGAAAATAGAATTATTGAGCATTTTCATGAAACTTTGGTTAAAATTGCAATAAACTCGAGAAAAATGTTGAGAGTCAATGCACATCAACATGAGGCAAATGCTATAGTCCTTGACGAGGCAGGGACTAATAACATGCAAATACGAAGATGTTGGAGCTGTAGGACTTTGGAGCTTCATTACCATGCATTCTCACACGACCAATCAAGTCATCTTGGACTAAATCTTTGTGATCTATGATGGCATTAAGATTGTTGAGATTTAACTACCCGTGAGAGTCCTCAATGCTTGAGCAGACCCCTTTGAATTATTAAAAATACTTTATGTGGGGAAAGGATGTTCTCACTAGTATCCTTTGTCATTCCAACAAACTCCTACTCAATTATAGTCGAACCATTAATTAATTCAAAGTTTGATTAATAAGGTAATCAACCCATTTTCAAAATGTTGTTGTTGTTGTTTTTTTTTAATCATGATGAATTGATAACTTATTCGAATAATCTGGGTGAGGCCCAATATCCAATCTAGTGGCTACCATTATAACACCAAGAGTAATTCTAACAACCCATAAGCTAGATATACTAGGAAGTGGTTGCCACTATAACACCAAGAGTATTTCTAACAACCCATAAACCAAATATGAAAATAACCTATTCCTTGAACCTTGTCATAAGGGGCCAAATATGTCCCTAGTGAGATTTGAAACTAGGTAGAGAAAATAACATCCCATTATACTAACCACTCGTCATTCAAAAAAAACAAATTCTATGTCAATAATAATAATAATTATTATCCAATTTTAAGGTCATGGCCAAGCCAGACACCAAATTGGTGTATGAGACCCTCTTTCTTTGTGGGACAAGGGACACATCTCCGCATATCGATTTTATTGCTAAGTCTACGAAGGCATACATACTCTACCCCCCTCTAGTTTTGAACCTGTGATCTAGTAGAAAACACATGCTCTCAACCATTAGACCCACTCAAGCTCTGTATACACTCCTCATAAACATCCATGAGACAACAATAAAATTTGATATTTGGTACCTCTGTTATTGATGCTGTGGTTGATACACCCGAAAAGCAAAAAAAACCCATAATTAAACCATCTAGACAATAAAAATCATTAAAAATTTACCGAGTCATAGCAGAAAATTTTGAAAAATATATATATACCCCACTCCTCTTCCCGTTGGAATATTTAACTTTCTAACGGTCATATTTCCTCCCAAAACCATTTTAAATACCCTCCTCTTTTTCGCTTTTCCTCCTCGCTCTCACATTACCAGCAAACAATCTGCTCTGCAACATAACTCGCCCATCGATAGCCCAATATCAGTTTCCACAGCAAAATTTTTCAATTCTTACTGTAGCCGTCTTCAGCACTCGAACATACTGATTATCAGTCACCATATTTGAGTCCAACAGAAATGGCGGTCAGAAGGCAACCTCTTGCCATCCTCCAGGACGAAAACGCCGAGATCAACAGAGGTAAGCAAACACAAAACAGAATCCCCATGGGTATCTCTTATTTTCTTTCACCGAACCTTCAATGAGAATGTAATTAAAATTTTTGGGGATTTTTGTAGGCAAAAGCACTGTTACCAAATCTGTCGGCCTCAAGGCGCAGCAACAAGATCTATCGGATCGGATCACTCTGTCCAACATCACGAACAAGCCGAAACCTCGAAGCTCTGGACAAGTGACCCCTATCGCCCCTCGCAAGACGGAGAATCGTACTAAGGGGGCATTCGGTGCGACATTTTCTTCTGCTAAGAGTGGGCACGCGGGGATTGCACCTCGAACTGCTCTGGGTGATATTACGAATGGGGTCAATTCCTGTAAGGCTCCAGCCTCTGCGGTTAAACAGAAGAAGGCGCAGGGTAAGAATGCGAAAATGGGTTCTAATCCAAGATGTGAACTAACGGAGGAGGAAAAGCAGAAGGCCAACGCTTGGGCTCGAGAAGGAATCGAGAGGGTTCAGTTTAGTGGTAAAGACATGGAGGTGTTGAAGGCAAAGATCGCAGAAGAAGGTATGTGGGTTTTCTAAGGCCAGTTCTCATTCGCTGTTGGTTTGTGTGTTTTGGGGTTTAATGGTTTGTAGGTGTTATATCACATTTATCATTTTGTGTAGATCTTTCATCTCCACTTATGGCAAGCCTTAGATCTAAAATCTGCTAGGTGTCTTATGCTTCACTCGTGGGTAAATAATTATTTGGTTTTGTCCTTACATATCTCCGTGCCCAGTAGGCACCCACATTCTTGCCTTCGCTTGGGAGGTCTACATTGGTCACTGGCGAATTTTAAATCGTTGCGGTCTTTCTGCTTATGGTTTTTCTCGCTCAACCTAGAGTAATCATCTAGATATGTTACTGGAAACATGGCCCGAGACCTATTTCTTGTTCCATTCCTGTTTTCGTGCCCATTCCCATCTTGACATCACTTTAGAACATTAGTACTCGTGGGGAGGGGGCTACGCATTTATCAACCTCAAAACCCTCTGTATCCATTTGTTATTACATTTTCATTTCCCTTTCCGTTTCCTTTTTTTATGGTATCATAACTAGCTCGAAATGATCTCTCGGGCAATTTCTTGGGATTCCGTACATTTTTGGATGTGCACCCAAATTTACTCTGCTTCTGGGATCTAAACCGGCGGACAAACCCTCTCAAATGAGATTCTGTTAGTCTCATCACTTGTGTGTTTGTCCAAACTCCCACCTAAACACTCTGTTCATGTCTCCAACTCTTTGGAACACCTTCAATGGGAACGAAATCACTGAGATCACCCTAGCTAGTCTTGGAGCGAAATCACTCAGATTTCGTCATTGGGCTTTAGTGTTCAAGCAGATTTGGCTTTACTATTCTACATTTCTTATACATGCTAAACACATCCACTAAGTCACATTTGGGGGGTCGAGTTGCTGAGTTTGATTGCATTATTTGAAGCCGAGTTTATCCCCTGTATTGTTGGCCGAGGTATGTGCATAAAGAGGTCGAGTTTATACCGTGTTGTTGGCAGATTTGTATGGGTTAAATAGTTGAGTTTCCCCATTGTTAAAGAGGATGAGTTTTCCTTTTGACTAAGGGGTTGTGTTGGCTGTCATAGATAGTCCCTTTTTGGATCGAGTTGCTCTTGTAAAGGGATGCCGAAATCAGTTATTGCGGGGGTTGGGTTATCTTTAGCTGTTGGTTGGGTCTATTGTCAAGCATCATCCCTACGAGTTGGGGATCAAGATTTGGTTGGGGAGACAAAGTTTTTAAGGGTTAGAGAATTTGTCTTAAAGGAGGTTGAGTCAGCTCTTTTTGGGTGCTATTTGAGCTGCAAGGAATTGACTTTCAACATTGCTGGGGACGTGTTGTTGGAGTTGGAGAGAGTCCCTGTTTATTAGTCCAGATTATCTATATGTATATGGTTGGGTTGTCTTCAGCTGTTGGTTGGGTTTATTGTCAAGCATCATCCCTAGGAGTTGATGATCAAGATCTGGTTGGAGAGACAAAGTTGTTAAGGGTTCGAGAAGTTGTCTTAAAGGAGGTTGAGTCAGCTCTTTTTGGGTGCCATTTGGGCTGCCAGGAATCGACTTTCAACATTGCTGGGGACATGTTGTTGGAGTTGGAGAGAGTCCAGGAATTAGTCCAGATTATCTATGTGGTTCGAGCTTGCAAAATATTTCTCTGAGGTGCTATCTTACAGCCATATCTTTGTACTGTGTTGCTGGTACTTATAATGGTATCTCTCATATTATTGCTGTGACATGTTCTATCACTAATATGTACCCATTTCTGAGTTTATATAAGTATTATACTGCTATTGAAGTGTCACTGGGGTATTTGTTTGTCATTGCATTCATTCATAAAAATAAAATAAAAGTGCACCTACAACCAATGGTATGCAAACTGTTTGATGAAATGGTACTCAAACAAAACTCAGAAAATTTTAGTGAAATTCTAAGATATTCCTAGGGGTATCTTACATGAGTCCAAGTCTTGGGCCTTTTGAATTGCTGAGTATTTCCTTGAGCCGAGTCTTGAAACATTGTTCATGGTATATCATTGATGGAGATGAGGATTTTCAAATTTTGCCTCGAGGGGTGATGGACTGATTTGCCTTAGTATCTGCCATTGTATTGAACTTTCTTTTCATCTAGTAGAGTTACAGTTTCTAGAGAAAGAAAGGCTAGAGAATGATGGCATCTTGGGATTTCCTACATGATTTCTGGAATTCTCTACTAGCGAATATCTTATCTAGACACTTAGTTGTGCTTCCTATGTTTCAATTTCTTTTTCTTTTGGCATTGATATAGGAGTTGATTTTTTCACTCCCACATTCCATTTGCTCATTTGATGGACATTAATAAAATTATCCTATCTTATCTTATCTATTACTACAATGTTTTCTTTCATGAAACATTTCATTATTTGGAGACCATTTGAGACCACAAATGCCCCTATCTAGTTGTTAGTAGCAACACCAATACTCTAGGAAAATTCAACACAATTGGATCCTATATTCTAATTTAAGGGATCTCGGTGGCCTTTACAAGTTGGGCTGATTCCTATAAAGGTTTTTGGAGGGTTGGAGTTCCAATCATAGAGTCCCCGATTTTCAGGCCAAGTTTTCTCTTTGGTTTCTTTGTGCTCTTTTGTTTTGCTTCACATGTAGTTGGAAATAACATTGTATGTGAACAAGTTGCTTTGAGTATTTTTGAATATGCTTTTGTTGCTTCTTATCATACACATTCTTCTAGTAGATGTTTGATGCACCTTGGTAGTTTTCAAAATTGACTCGATTTGAATCAGAATTGGTCAAATTGATTGGTAGGACTAGGTGTGGTATTGAATAAACCAGTTGACTGGACTGAAGGCTTGGTTTTTACCGATTAGGCACCAAACCCAGCTAGTTTCATATCTAACTGGTACAAATTGGGATGTTGCTTTGAGTTTTTTTGAATATGCTTTTGTTGCTTCTTATACACATCTTCTAGACTCTAGTAGATGTTTGATGCTCCTTGGTAGTTTTCAAAATTGACTCGAATTGAATTGGAATTGGTCAAACTGATTGGTAGGACTAGGTGTGGTATTGAATCAACTAGTTGACTGGACCAAAGACTTGGTTTTTACCGATTAGGCACCAAACCCAAGTAGTTTCATACCTAACTGGTACAAATTGGCCCTAACTGGTCGAATCTGACTCTAACAGGCCAATCATATCTCACATGTGCGAGGGGAGAGTCTAGGACCCATGATGGTTGTTTTTGAGGTGGTTTTGGAGGAAACTAGGGGTTGTTTCCCTCCCAAGACAACCTCACTTGGCTATGAAACCAACATCCCCCCTCCTAAATTCTAAACTTAAACCAAAAAATCTAACTCAACGGTAACAATTTTGGCAATCAATGGTAATGTTAAATTCTTAAAGTAAAGTTTTTATATTGCCACTAATTGTTTTAGAATGTTTGGGAGTGGTTCCAACCTCATTGGACCCCACATGGAGAAAGTAGAATTCACATCCCATTCCAAAATTTACTACACTTAATAATTTTTAGGATTTTAGGTGTAATTCTATCATGAACCTATTTATATACCTTGGTGTTAGTGGTATTATTGATTGTTGGACCCCTAATATTGGCAGTATTGATTATTGAACTCCTTTGCCATGGCCTTGACAAAAAATGAACCTTTCAATCAAACCAAAATAATTGGTTAGGCATGTAAAGCTTTCTATACTGTATTATAAGGTTGAGGAGATTGCTTTGTCTTTTTAACAAGCTTCTTTGCTTTCAACACTTCTCATGTGATTTCTTTCCTCACTGTTCCCTATTTTCTAACCAAAATCATTAGTTAGGCATGTTAATAGTTTTCAGTTTCTACCATATTTACAAGGTTGAGGAACCCGAGGAGTTTGAAGACTTTGAGTTAGATGATGTTTATGTAGCTCCAGTTGATGATCCAATTTCTAGTAGTGGTGATATGATATGATATATTTTAATAACGTCCACGAGACCCACATTCCACCTCAAACAAGACATCACATTCTCAAGTTTCCCGCAGTTCATTTGCTGTGAATTTTGATCAAGAAATTCGCTGTTTTGTGAAGCCTTGCTTCTTCGAACAACATACTCAAATTGTCCACCTTTAGATCACTTTCAAACTGATTACGAATATCCTCATATGTCGGACATTCCATGATAAAGTGCCATTAAGTTTCAACTGCACCTAACCTGCAAAGTTACAAATTCTTTCTTCCCATTCTTCCTTGGGAGTTATCCGGTCTCGCACCTAAGATGGTGAGATCCGATCCTCATTTGTGCTATTAAAATTTTAGCATTTCCCTTGATTTCCGCACTCAAATAAGTCTTTTCTTCATGCGATTGTGATGGGTTGAAGCTTTTGAGATATATTGCTTTTTTTCTGCCAATCTATTTTTCCCACATGGCAGTCGTGAATTTTTCAACCACCCAATTTTTATCTCCTCTTTAGCATTAGGACAATCTTGCCAATTAATTCTCCATTTGCTCATCCATTTGTCATTTAGTTTCCTCCATGTTTTCTTCTCTCGCTTTAACTCCTCCGTGTAAATCAACTTGGGCCAATGATGTGCCTCCATGTTTTCCACCTTTTTTAGATAGCTGAAGCCTCCTTGTTTTCCACCTTTTTTAGATTGCTGAAGCTTCCAACGGAAACATTCCAGCCTCAGCTAGCAGGTCTTCATATGTGATTGTTGCCTTGACTTTGAGGTTACTAATGATTAAGTGCTTTTGAATTCGTTCTATTTGTCTCCACTTGTGATTTGACATGTTGCTGCCCCAAACTTCACATCCATATAAGACAACTGAGGTAACCAACACTCCAAATAGAGTTTTCTTGGTTCTCCAGTCCCAAAATTCTGCTTCTCTGCGTCTGTTTTGGAGAAGGTAAGAAGCTCTCCACCCCCCTTGGATCCTTTTAGTTATGCATGTCTCCCAACTGAGCCTATTCTGAAAAACAATTCCTAGGTACTTGTATTCTTCCACTATCTCCAGAGTTTTTTCCTCAAATATGAAGCTAGCCTGTTGCTTTTTTCGTTTCAAAGAGAAGATCATGACTTTGATTTTACTGGTGTTTACTTGCATCCCGACTTCTTGACAGAAAAGCTCTAATGCTTTCAAATGTTTTCTCAAACCATGGGCAAATTTTGCCATTAAGATAAGATCATCAACGTACAGAAGTAGCTTCACAACGTACCCTGCTAGTTGAATACCCTCTCCACTGGTTTTGTTTAGCCATTCTTCTAGCTTATCAATATATAAACCAAATAGAGTGTGAGAAAGGGGGCACCCCTGCTTGACCCCAATGTCACTACCAAAGCATTCCGAGAAGCCCTCTTTAGTTCTGATTTTAGCACTAACTTTCTCATACAGTTTGTGGACAACAACTCTATATTAATTTGGGATTCCAAGCTCTTCCATTCTTTTCCAAAGCTCATCCCTGGGAACAGTGTCAAAAGCTTTTTTGAAATCAAGAAAGCAACAAAAGGCTTCCCCACCCTGAATTTCCCATATTTTTTCAATGTCGTGCCTAAGCGTGATGCAATGATCAATTGTAGAATGCCTTGGCCTAAAGCTAGCTTGTCCTTTTGCTCTTTTACCCTCGTTTTCTGCCCAACTGCTGATTCTACGCTCCATCATGCTCCCAAACAATTTTTCAAGAAGAGGATTGACCATAATAGTGCAATAATTAGAGGGGTTATTGATGTCTCCACATTTGTAAAGAGGGATAACGATACTTGTTGTCCATTCCACTGGAAAATTGGCTTGTGTGATGTTGTTAGAGATCCTTTTGATGATTGGGGCCAAGATATCCACACCCCATTTTAAGAATTCTGCCTGTAATCCATCACTGTCTTGGGCTTTACCACAACAAGGCTTGAAGCCATTACAAGTACTCATTATGAGCTCAACTTGTCACATGCAGGAATTGAACTCGGGTGGGGATGATGGCAACATTTTTCCCAACCACTTGAGCTAAACCCAATCGACATTGCTTTAACTTTATTGTTGAATCCATTTTTTGTTTCTTCTTATCCATATCTTCTAGTATATGTTTGATGCTTCTAGGTAGCTGGCAATCCTGTGTCACCCAAAATTGTTTTATTTCCAGTTTTGAAGAATTCCAGTAGCAGGTTTATTAGTTAGTGTTTATTAAGGTCATCGAACAGTCTCAAGTCTTGAATTTCTTTATGACTGGAAGGGACGAAATGAATAGACCGAGGCATAAATCCAGGAGGCCATTGGTGAGACTCCATGTGGCCTTCTGGTAATTTGGTTGAGATGTGGACCCAGTTGAGGTATATTAACAAATTTCAGGGAGGTTCTGGGCCTATGAAAGACGACCTACAGGGTTGCTTTTCAAATCTGTTATTGCAGTAAATGATGTTTTGTGTGTGATTTCTTCCTTTAGGTTGCTTTTCAAATCTGGTATTGCAGTAAATGATGTTATGTGTGCAATTTCTTCCTTTAGGTTGCTTTTCAAATCTGGTATTGCAGTAAATGATGTTTTGTATGCGATTTCTTCCTTTAGGTTGCTTTTCAAATCTGGTATTGCAGTAAATGATGTTTTGTGTGCGATTTCTTCCTTTAGGTTGCTTTTCAAATCTGGTATTGCAGTAAATGATGTTATGTGTGCGATTTCTTCCTTTAGGTTTTATTGTGCACTCTAAGATTGCAGAGCCACAGGTTACTATGCTTTCTGTGTACTCTGCCAGCAGTTTGCATCAATATATCTGGGTTGAAATTGATGGTCACCGATTTTTTTGAGTAGAGCTTTTTTACTCAGGGAGCCTGGCTAGCCTGAGCTTGAGAAGGCTAAGGTCAAGGAGGGAATAGACCTTGGATTTGGGATTCAGTCTCAGAAAGGAAAGGAAAAAAGACCAAACTTTTAAGATAAAATGTGCACAGCTGATGGGAGGAGGGTTCCTTCTCAACCTCACTACAGACGTTACATGTGGAAGGTCCCTGTATACCTGTATACTGTTATGTGTTAACGACCTAGAAAAAGCATTGATTTTTAGGACTTCGTTTGATGGTATTGAAGCAGATACTGTATTTGTGTGATTGCTTCCTTCAGTTTTTGTTGTGCATTCTAACTTTACAGAGCTACAGGTTATATGTTTGCTGTGTAGTCTGCCATCAACATATCTGGGTTGAATGTCCCACATTTTCTGCACTAGAGGTTTCTTACTGAGGAAGCCTGGGTAGCCTGATCTCCAGGTTGAGAAGGTGAAGAAAGATGGGAGGAGGATTCCTCCTCAACCTTACTACAGATGCTACTTCTGGAAGGTTTCAGCTGTTAACAATTTGTTATGCGTTAACAGCCAGGAAAAAGCATTGATTTGTGGAGTGCATGATCTGTGTTATTATACCTCTTTGATCTGTTTGGGAAATTGCTGTATCTATTACAGATGTTGTTGATAGTCTCATTTTATTGTCTATATTGTTCTTGGCTGGGCATTCCAGGTCCATTATCTCTGTCACCAGACATCATGGATTTTGTCTGTTGCAAATAATAGGCATTTTGTTTTTGGCTGCAGTTTCTGTCAATTAAATGAAGTTTATTGATATGTCATTGTAGGCTAGGGAGCCAATTTCCCTTATACCTTGAAATTGTATCCGTTCATTCTCATCTCACTCTTGTTTATTGTATTATAGTTTCAGTGAAAAGCCTAAAACCCTGTTCGAGGTAAAAAGGTATCATTAAGTTTGAGTTAATTTGTTTCCTGTAATAGCTGCTTACGATTGTTGTACAAAATTTCTTTTGCTTTCTCTTCTAAATCCTTCTTTCAGTCTCTGTGTTCTTATGCAAATCTCGTACTGTTCAGTCATTCAGCCATTTTGTGGAGTCTTTAAACATCCACACTTCTTATTCATTAATTGAAGCTTCTCATTATGAATTGATCTCCTATTCATAAAATCACATTCATTGTAATCTAAATTGGATCTTATTGATAAACCTTAATTGGATTTAAGTTTTTAACTCTTGAATAACTAACTTCTGGGTTTAGAAGTGGAATTTATCAACATCCTAGCTAAATTGATAATGAGAAGCTTCAATTAATCTCCTATTCATAAATTCGTATTCATAGTAATCTAAATTGGATCATCTTAATAAACTAGGGCATTAACTGGATTTAACTCTTGATTCACTAACTTCTGGGTTTTATAAATGGAATCTATCAACATCTGTTGTAGTAGACCTGAATTATATGTAATGAGATTATTGCCTTCATAGGGGTTCCTGCCAACAACAGTTCAAAATATCGAACATTTAGTCGTGAAGCAGTATTCCTTTCCACTTTGGGTGAGGACGACATAGCAGTCACTTAGGGACCTTTTTTTTAATCTGCGGCTTCTTGATGATGCTATGGCGGGAATTTGTTTTTTTCCTCGTATAACAGAAACACCTACAGGATGCTTCGATATTCCAGTACAAATACTGCCTAAAGGGGATGGTGTAGGGTATGGCGCTTTTTACTTTCATTTGATATGAATCTATTTAGTGAGAGAAATGAGGTCCTATAAATCTGCTTGGGGGAGTCTGACGTGCTTAACAATCTTACGCTCTTTCAGGAAAAAAAATATTGTTATGAGCTTTAATGATTGTTTGGTTGAAAATATTCGGTGTGCTTTACTACTTTTTTAACAGTCTTTATGCGTAGATTTGTTTATTGGCTTCAATTATTGTTTGGTTCAAAATATTTAGTGTGTGCTTTGCTAGTTTCACTGCACAATGTGGTTTGCCTTCCTTGTGAGCTATTGTTTTTACATCAATCTAGCTGAACCATCATTGAAGTTCTGTTTGTTTTATTCTGCTTCATTCAGAGGTCAACAGCCGAGTAGCACATGCATTGAGCTATAGAACGGAGATACCATGTTTTCTGCCTCGTGCTGTTCAAAAGGTAGGCATTTTATGGTTTCTGTTCTTGTCTTACCTAGAATGCCAAATAGCCTATAAGTCATATAGCACTTGAAATGATCAAGCCTAGCCTAATACAAATAATAGTATTGAACAAATTTGGTTTGGTTGTTGACATGTACTTTTGCAGGATTCCCCCGTAGTTACAGATTTTTTGGAGTTAGATCCAGTGGAAGATCTTTGTAAGAACGGAGATTCTCCTTCCAATGGTAGTTATCTATCATGCATATTTTTTTTGATCCCTGAGTCCTTTTTGGCTTTTATTTACAAGTATGTGTTACGAACTCGACTTTCAAACTCGTGTTTTTCCTGTGTTTCCATAGATATGGAGCTGGATGATGTGGATTATGATGATTCTTTCCTGGAGTGCCTTGAGATTTTGCAGAATGCCTCCAAAAATTGGCCTGGTATTATGGAGGATTGCGTCTATTGAGATGCAGAAGTTGTTACCAATTATCCTTTTTGACATCTTCTTCTAGATAGATGGTGGGTTCAATGACAGTTGCACCGCCATATGGTTGTAATAGGAACAAGGGTTTATGAATGGCCTAAATAGTATTTGTGATTGCACTTATCGTTTCTACGGTTTGTAAATACATAACAGCATATGAAGTTATTTCTTTTGAAGGGATCATAACATGTTATGAAATGGAAGTATTTTTTCAAGGGATTGCTTGTGGGATAGGATGGTGTTTTACAGAGATTTATTGTAAGAAGTTGAAAATGTAATTGATATTGCTGTTGAAAGAATGTAAAAGATCAGCTTTTAACTGATATTGCAGGTTAAAAATATCACTGATATTGTTTGAAAGAAAGAATATATATATATATATAACAGCATATGAAGTTATTTCTTTTGAAGGGATCATAACATGATATGAAATGGAAGTATTTTTTCAAGGGATTGCTTGTGGGATAGGATGGTGTTTTACAGAGATTTATTGTAAGAAGTTGAAAATGTAATTGATATTGCTGTTGAAAGAATGTAAAATACCAGCTTTTAACTGATATTGCAGGTTAAAAATATCACTGATATTGTTTGAAAGAAAGAATATATATATATATATATATATATATATATATATATATATATATATATATATATATACACTTTTAAATATCTTTTTTTTTTTTCAATTATAAAATTATTAGATATTTTATTATAAAATCACTATAATAAAAATAATACATGTATGGAGAATATCAATTATTATTGGCTTATGTAATTGAATAAACGAAAACAATGAATAATCACACACACTCAAAATAATATTTTATAATTTTTAATTCCTCATAATCCTGTAATATTCATATGTTATGTTTTATATTCTGTTTTCCCCCTCAATAATACAACTTTTTCAAAAAAAGAGACGCGTGTGTAATGCGAACCTTCACCAACATAAAGGCCGAGATATGAATATGACCTCATCTAAGGCAATCATGTGTGACGAAGTAAACACTTTATAATGAAGATCACCAAACTTTTTTTTTCAACTTGAAGATCTTCAAACTTAGTTTAACTGAAGATATAGTATTGAAGTTTGATTCAGCCCTTCAAGTCAGAGAGCTGTATTGTAGTATGAAGTTTGTTTCTGGGAGTCAGAGAGCTAAATTATTATAATTTTGACTTTCAATAACAATTTTTTTATATGAATCAGTGTTATAGAAATTATAGCAGTATTCTGAAAGTGAGTTTAGAAGAAGATTTTTAAAAATTATGGTTTCGTTAAAAAATATATTTTATATTAAAATCTGCTTTTAGATTCACAATAATATAGTATTTACTTACTATTAGTATAAAATGGATAGTTCAGATTTAGTAGAACAGTTTTTTAAACTAGCTGGATGTTTAGCATTAACTTATAGAAAATGTCTAGTATATTAGAACTTCTCTATATAGTCGCTAAACAAGCCTAAAATTCAATAAAATTCTGAGCCCCATAAAAAGTAATTACGCCAATAGGCGTTTTCTTTGCTGGCTTGGGGTGAGCAAACACTGTTCACCCCAGCCAATAGGAAAGCTTGGCTATCGCCCTTCCAACCGATAATATTTTGCCATTTGTTTGTACTTGCAATTAATAGAAATTTGCCCTACCTGTTCACTCCTTCCCTGGCACGCTATACCTTTCTCCTTCAGGCTGGTCAATTGAACCCGTCCTCTCAGGCATGGCGGGATCCTTCGCTTCGCTGCTGGTCAATCCAGCCCCGTCCTCTTAGGCATGGCGGGATCCTTCCTCTCAAGCACAGCGGGATCCTTCGCTCACTCCTTTGCAAGTTTCCTCTTTCGTTTTCCTCTAGTTCTGTCTTATTCATCTATTACTGCCTCCTTCACACAAGGTGAGGTGGCAGGGGAACATATCATCAGCAGGCGACAAAGGAACAAAGCAACGGTCTCCAAGCTCGATATGATCTAGACTATGCTGCCAATGCTCACGAATTAGTAGACCCAAAGGGAATTAGTAGACCCCAAGGTCCTGTTAAAAGTTCTCTCTTATCGAAGTTATCGGAAGCCCGATCTGTGTAAGTTAATTTCTTTTCTGTGTTCTTGATGTGGTTTTAACTCCATACCCTCATGTTGTGTGGATCCAAGACCCAAAAAAATTGATTCTAAGGGCCATGTTATCAAGGTTGGTGCTCAACTTTTCTATTAAAGGGTTCAGGGTTTATAAGGGCTATGTAGTGTCTATCAAGGGTTTTGTGTTTTGGGCAGGTTTGTGAAGAAGTAGCGAGTGCCCAAATTCTGGAGGTATGTCATAGCGAAATTTTGGAGATTGTCTGGGCAATCCAAACTTTAGTCCCCTGTCCCTTGCAACAGAATCTTCCCAGGGTGATCAACGAAGGAGGGATTAAGGCCACAGTGGGCTTGGTCTGTTTTGAAGGTTCGAACTGAAGTTTACGAACTGCGGCTTGACTTTGGGCTTTGTCCTGTAGCTTAAAAGGACCCCAAGGGCCGAGAAAGGGCCATGTCGTGTCTAGCAAGGGTTTTGTGTTTTGGGCAGGTTTGCGAAGAACTAGCGAGTACCCAGATTCTGGAGGCATGTCATAGCGAAATTTGGAGATTGTCTGGACAATTTGAACCCTAGTCCCCTGTCCCTGCAACAAAATATGCTTGGGGTGATCATTGAAGGAGGGATTAAGCCCACAGTGTGCCTAGTCTATTTTGAAGGCTCGAGCTGAGGTTTACCAACTGTTGCTTGACGTCGGGCTCTGTCTTGTAGCTTAAAGCAAAGGTCGGTCGCTGAAGGACCCCAAGGGCCGAGACTACTTCAAAAATTATCTGGAGCAAGAACATGTGTGAACAGGGGTTGACGACACCATGACAGGATTGTGGTGAGAAAACTTCCATGTGGCTGGCACCATGACAGTGACCGGTTGCGACGATACGTCGTATTACATGGTATTTTAAACACCAGAGCCTTCTTCCATTTAGCTACACCTCCCTTGCCTCTCTAATTATCTCTTGATATATTCTTTGCACTAAAACCTCTGTGTAATTGGTTTCGTACGAGGTTTTCGAAAGCCACCGAGCTACCAGTAGGAAACCATGGCGTCCTCAAGGTCAGTGTCATCCTCAAGGTCAACGTTGTGCTTTCGTGGTTCGGTGGTTTTTCCATTTTGGGATTTTCCCTAAGTCTGTTAGTCTCTATCTTGGGTAGATTGTTATGCAAAATTAGGCTAATTGAATCCAAGGAGTTGAATACTTACTCCCATGGTACATCACCAAGAAGCATCCAATCTTCGTCTCTATCTTCATAGGTAGGTACATATTTTGACCCATTTAGTAGATCCATTACCTTGTTCTCGTTCAGACCATGGGATCCACACTTGCTGCAACATTATCATGGATCAGGAAAATTCTTATTCAATGTCAGGAAACCATGGCGTCCTCAAGGTCAGTGTTGTGCTTTCGTGGTTCGGTGGTTTTTCCATTTTGGGATTTTCCCTAAGTCTGTTAGTCTCTATCTTGGGTAGATTGTTACGCAAAATTAGGCTAATTGAATCCAAGGAGTTGAATACTTACTCCCATGGTACATCACCAAGAAGCATCCAATCTTCGTCTCTATCTTCATAGGTAGGTACATATTGTGACCCATTTAGTAGATCCATTACCTTGTTCTCGTTCAGACCATGGGATCCACACTTGCTGCAACATTTTCATGGATCAGGAAAATTCTTGTTCAAAAATACAAGAATCCCCATCCCCATCACCGAAGGATACACCACCCATCTCTTGTAACCAGGAAATACAAGTTTTTGCAGCTCCTGTGAGTCTCATGGGTGCCTTGACTATAGTTATTGTTGCCAGTGTAACCAGGAAATGCAAGTTATTTGCAGCTCCTGCGAGTCTCATGGACGCCTTGATTATCGTTATTGTTTCCAGTATTGGCATTCTTTTTACTGGACAGAGAGCCTTGGGAGTAGTTCACACTGTTCAAGGATGGGAGCTCACTGGCCACACCGCCAGTGGTTACAGAAGATCCAAGATGGCCTTTGCTGTTGCCGATGGATTGAGTAAGCTTTATCTCTATCTCCAATTTCTTATTTTCCATCCTCTGTTACAGAGAATCTACATATTCTTATTCAATGGAATTTATTTTAAGGCAATGGAATGGAATATAACTGAAAGAATAAAGAGAACTATTAGTACATTCATACCATGCTGAAGCAACTAAACATTTTCTCCAGCGCAGAGGTGATATCATGGTAGGCATTGTACATTTTGAGGTTCACCTTTCTGAGATAGGGGGCTCTATTCATGCTCACTTTCACATACAGAGTGCTACCATAAGACCCATTTTTGGTAGGCGTTGAATTAGCAACCAAAGTGTTTTTCCTGATATATTCAATAATAAGAATTTCAATTGAATACAGGGGCAAAGCTTATCCATTCTTTTGGTTACCAATTCTCAGGTTAGAGCTAAGGTTCACGATGCTACATTTCAAATACAATCATTTATTTATTTGTTTTAAGAATTACAAAGAAATGATGAGCTATTTTGTTTTTAAGATAGTAGCAACATGCATACCTAAAAAAATGTCATTGAAACTAGGTATTTGAAAATGGTTCTCGCAGTATATATGAATTATCTTGATCTTAAAAATGGATTGCTTAAAGCTAAGATCAAAATGGATTGCTTAAAGCTGTTTGGGTGTTTTTGGTTGTCAACAATTAGGCTTATTCTGATGAGCTTTTATATTCCTTGTTTTATAGTTTGTTCTACTTATGTCTCAGTAACACTCTATTCAATCCCATTCCATACTCTATGTACTGTTTTTCCAATTCCATCGGCCATATTTGACAAAAGGTAGACATTAAAATATAAGTTAAACTATAAATAAATTTTCTTATGTAGTATGGTTGTGATAGTTCAGAGTGATACGACTAAACTTAACATCACAGATTTTAGCTCTCCAATAATTACCTCTTCAACATAGGTTTGTATGATGTGAGAAAAGAAGTGGCTCCATGAGCAAAGAAGAAAAAAATTCTACCTATTTCGTGGTTGTTCACAAGTTGTAGAATTACAGCGTTTTCAAGAACACCAAAAGTCATCCAAAATTTCAATCTATTCAGATTCCTGTCATGGACTTCTTTGAATCAAAATAGAATATGTATTATGACTTATACCTGTAACCTATCACAAAAGGATTTGGCATAGAAATCCCAAATTTGACCTATATATTTTGTATTCTGCATTTGGTTTCCCATGGATGATCACTGATAAGTGATTTTTTTTTAAAACAAAATTTAGGTTATTTATTTAAAATTGTCACTTCTGGTAGTTATCACTTTTAGCGATGATTCCCGGATTTCATTAAATGTTTAGCATTCATAATCAGGGATTATTAACACAGGATAGAAACAGAAGAGACACCCAGTTGACAGCCTCCAGCCACACCAGTCTTCATGAAAGAAGTGAAGATGGAGTCTCACAGAAAATATCTGGTGATCTTCATGGTCCCATTCGCAACAACTGTGATGAATATGAGCCCATGTTTAGCAGTGCAGCACTTTGTCAGAGACAATAGAGGATGGGATCCATCTAACTTATATTTTCAAGGTTGGGCTTCTAGCAAAATCTTTCAAGTTGGAGATAATCTCTGTAAGTACTAGGGTTTATAAATATATATGCAATAGAGGTGGGATCATATTTAAAATTACAAAAAAAATATTTTGATTTCATTTATATTAAAGATGTTTGGAAGTTTTTTCAACCTGTAAAAATGTTTGGATATGTTTAAACCAGTTATGCACTCCACATAGTTACATAATAAACATCATATACATTTCATCGAGGTTTTCCTATGCCTCTGCACAACAGAATGTGTTAGAGCTTAAGAGCCAAGAGGAACTGGAAAAGTGTGAACTGAGTAACCCTAGTAAATTGTGCAATGGAGGGCTTGATGCAGTTACGCTGGTCAAGGCTGGTAGCAGGTACTTTAGTACTGGAAGAGTAGATGATTGTTAAAAAGGGAACTCAAACACTTTGCACACAAGTTACAGACTTTTTTTCACTTGAAATTTCACAACAATTGAAATACCTGGATTGTATTTCATTGTCTATATATTTTGCTTGATTATTTCGTTCCTGAATCTCCCCACTTCTCTTATTTGCGTTGGAAGGTTGGTTCAGCTCATCGTCAATTTGAGTAAGAAAATGAATGAATTGCAAAAAGTATAAAACAAGGAGGCTGGTGGTCTCATAGACTATTCTCTTGAAGACATTCATTCATTCAAAAGGGTAAATTATATAAATTCTAAAATATAAAATTTCTCATCCAAAACAATGGTTTACAACCAAATTTGATTGCTTAGCATTCCCAAAACTTGGAACAATCAAATGTCAATTGTCTTAAACCTTAATTTGACACCAGGCACAAACGGATTGATTTAGGTCTTCGTAAGTATGAAATATTTAATAAACAGAGCACAGAAGCATTCTCATTTGATGCTGGCCAAGGTGGACTGTATTTACTTCCTTATAGAAATGCTGCAGCCCGGTTCTGTGCTCTAGCTATCCGCTACAGAATGAAGATTTTCATCCAGTTTTGGCTGCCTGACAACACTCTGGGTTCTGCATAACATGCCTACGGAGTTACTGTTACAAGGGCCGTATGCTACAATAAGCAGGCAGGCAATACTGGTCATTTTGAATTTACTAGCGGTTGCTTGTGCAATGTATTTTAATGTCTTCATCGTCAAACATGGTTCTAATATTTTACTCTTCAAATAATAAGAAGAGTGTCGTTCTTTGGACCTGCGAAAAGTCAAATTTGTATTATTTTTCTATGTTCATTAACCTAAGTTTCCGTGGTGAATATGCTCTTTTTTTCACCAATTGTCTTGTCTTGGTTTAAATACCAAAGACAATGCAATGTTCGGAATCAGCATTAGTTTTGAATGAAGTGGAAGCTATGATCGTGAGTAGTGGTAGTTCCTTAGTGGTTGACCAGCTCCAATCCTGCATTGATTGATGAGGAGTCTGCATAAGCACCTCCAGGCACAGGAAAAGCCAAAATGACTGATGAACAAGCTAGTCCTTGCAGGCCGAAGATGACCTGATCTTCATTGCAGTCTCTAATTCTTTTGGTTAGCTGTGTAATATCTGGTTTCTTTTCTGAACATGTGGAAATTACTCGGTCTTTTGTTTTGTCAATGGCACACCTATAATATTATGTATGCTCAGACACGGTCGTATGCTAACTGACAGCAAGGTGTTGCATGGTTTCATAATATGACAGGCTACACCGTGTGACCTAGTTTCATAATATGGCAGGCCACACCTAATACTGTTGCTAACTTTTTTTACAATTTTTTTAAATGTAAGTTTGACATTGGTAAGGATGTATCAAGTTCATGTACAAAAATAACGGGACCTAGTTTCATAATATGGCAGGCCACACCTAATACTGTTGCTAACTTTTTTTACAATTTTTTTAAATGTAAGTTTGACATTGGTAAGGATGTATCAAGTTCATGTACAAAAATAACTTCTGAATAGGATGGGGAAGTCAACTAATAATTTACTGTTCACCATGCAAGACCCCGTAACTTAACATTTAAGAGTGTGTCATAATATATAAGAGTGTGTCTTAATAGCGCACCTGATCACCATCTATCCAAGACATCGTGGACAAATTTTTTATAATATTAATAAATAAGTAATTTATATTTAAAAAAAATGCAATATTAAGACATTACATTTAGACGGTTGCTAACAAATTCACTACTTCAACATTAATTATTATTTCTATCAACCACTTAAACATTCATTATGATTTCTATGAATATGTTCTATAACATATTTTTATAGTTATGGATTGCATCTACTCTTTTCATTGCACCAGAATATTCATCTTGCCTCTAAAAAGCCACTCTTTTCACTGCACTAGGATATTCATCTCTCTTTTTTTTTTTTTACAAGTGGTTCACTAATACATGTTTTCGCACACATGAACCCAGTTACATCCACGGTTTGAAAATCTCGATAGACCCTCTCGAGGGGATCTAAATCGTCAGCCTTACACGCGAGGCCTAACCCTGTGGACGTCAAGGAGATTCGATCCTGTGACCTCCCAACGACAAAGAACTTAACAGCGGGGACTCAACCGATTGAGCTAACTCTTAGGGCTTAATACACCAGGATATTCATTTTGCCTCTAGGCAGCCACAATATCACTTACTTCAAAAACACAACTTAATAATGCAGCCAATCCAGTTATTCGGCAAGATTGGGGCCTTATGCTTTTTAGTTTTCTTTAAACTAATACAATATCATAAGGAATTCAATTCTATAATTATATTATATGAACAGAAGGAAGGACCCACCAGCCCTGATTTTGCAGTATATCAAGCCCACATTTCTGGGCTATCTAATTACCAATGTAGTTGGACTTGGACTAGGCATGACTTGCCAAAATCTAATTACCACTGTAGTTTGACTTGGACTGGATATTACTTGCCAATTTTTTTTTAAAGGTTTGGAAACTCAAAGGAGCAATCTGATCGAATAGCAAGGGACTTTTTGGCAAGTTTTATACTCAAGTTTGTTGTTTCACTTTCAACTACATTTCAGTGAATAATCGCTCGGGATAGTCAGAACTGAAGGCCAATTACCAGTGAATATGGATCCTAACCAAGGTATTTTCAACAGTTACCTAATTATTGTAAAATTATTTAGCAATTAGTTTATCATAAATTTTCTTTTGTATTTTGTATTAGGCGAAAATGGTAATTAGAACTTGCAATCATTGCTACCATTAAAGATAACATAATATTGTTGATAACAAAAATATCCAATGGTCTTTGATATGATAGCTCACAAACTATACTGAGTAAAGCTAACCAGGGTGACATTACGACACCCATAACAAACCATATTATAATTTATTTTGAAAAGATATTAATACATTATTTAGGCATCATATCAACCTTGCTATTGGCAGCTCATTATGATTAATAAATATTCACTTGTTTATGGATGAGATGCTACAACCAACGAGTATTTATTCTGTAAAATCTAGCAAAGACTTGCATCTGACTCACCCTAGCGAACTATGCAATATTTAAGACAGCACAATGCTCACCAGCACAAATCTTATTTTCTGTGACAACATTAACAATAACTATAATTTGTGACCATGTTTCATTGGCATTGGTGCAAATCACTTTCATGGTCAAATGTTGGTGTCAAATAACAAGGCGGTTGCTGTAGAAGCAATGCCTCTACTGGTTTAAAAAAATAAGGGAGAGAAAACACTAATCTGTGATTTCTTTTTAGTGTAAAATTGGTGGAGCATGAATTATGGCAAAAGGAGGATAAAGGTTTTATCGGTGTTCTTCCTGTGAAAGATGGACATGCTGCAGATACCACCTCCATAGCCTCACCCTTCCTATTTCCAGATAGTATGCTTGCTTTTAAGACTATAAATATATATATTAATGAAAGGCAGTGCTAGGATCCAGTTGCTAACAAATACATATATAAGTTGCTCACTGATACATGTATCTGTTTAGTTCACTTTTGATCAACATGAAAATATATAAATGTTTGAGAAAGTGTTCTAGATGTTTTGATGATTGTATGTAGTCAAATGGACTATTATTTATAGGGTAAAAAGGATGGAGGACAAGAACAAACGTGTCCATATAAATTGTTTATTTAAATCCATATAATAAAATATTATATTGGCAAATAATTAAATATATATATATATATATATATATACGCTGTTGGTACACGACACTGACGTTATTGGAATGCGGTCAAGGTGGCATTGCTGATTTGGGGGACAAAAATGGCAACATATTTTTAGGTTCTTTATCTGATATTCAACACCATATTATCAGTTGTATATATTGTATTTTTTGCATTTTAGCATTGACATATGGAGTTGGTACTCTGAGATGGAATTTCAGTTTGTTGAGCATGGTCTTCTCCATAGCCATTACATGTTTCCTCTCAAATTTATTTTCTAAGATGTCCTTTGGAGTGTAATGTTCCAATTTTTTCTTCAATAAATTGGAACATTAATTTTTGTCTAAATTCATTTAGGAGATGAATAATTGGGAAAGGAGGCCCAATAATAATAAAAACATAAATGAAATCCCTCTAGTATGAAAAGGGATCAGCCATGGAACTAGATTTCACAACCACATGTATGAAAAGAGACATTTGCAAAGAGGTTTGACCAAGTCAACCAGCGCAGGGTATGAGGGGGAAAGCACTACATGGACAACGTAGGAGGGAAGCTTCTAAAGGAAGGGAAACCCTAATTCGAAGTAGGGCCCATAGAGAGCCTTCATTTGCTATATATGGAGAGGAGGAGAGCCATTGCCATTCATGAGAGTTTATGCATTTGAATCTGGTCATTGCGACTTTGAGCACGCCCACTGTTTAGCCTGTCTACGACGCTGTTTAGCGCATTGAGTGTCTTCGTTTGGAGATCTCGCCCTCAGCACTGAGGGACTTCGATTGCCTGCTCGGGTGAGGTAGTCCCATCAGTGTTTTCTTTGTAGGAGGATCGATTCGCTGTAATTGTGGAGGAGCAACACGTTTATTGGTTGCGCAGTCCTGAGAGGGAGGATGCAGTTCGTATTGGGGAAGCTACGGTTGGTATTCTTTGGAGGATTTGGTCAGAAGGTTGAGCTCAAAAATAGCCGCGTCTATTGAGGACTTATGGTTGAGCGGTAATCATATTATTGAGGATCCCAGACAGTGGCGGCGCGATCATTGGGAGGAAAGCACAGATCCACAAGGAGGCATTACGGGACAACTACACAGCCGTTTCCAGCAGCTGGAACGCAGATCTGATACACAACCATTCCATGCAGTGTTCTGAGAATATATCTTAACTTGCCTTGTGCAAGTTTAGGTGCTATCGCTTTGATCACCTATTGTACTCTCTTATATTTCTCAGTATAATAAAATGGCTTAGCGTTCTTTTGGCATTTCTTGCGTATCTGTTACATGCTTTATATACACGCCATTGTATGCTTGCATTACTGTTATTTCTCGCCTCTACCATTTCAATTTCTGTACCACTTGTTGTGTTTTCTCCATACTCTTAGACAGAGTTTGGAAAGGGCCAAATAGCCTCTAGATCTCACCCTCTTTTTAGAGGTGAAATATCTGGTAAATGCCCTCCCAGTCTATCTCTGGTTGGAGTTGCTTGTGTTTCAGAGATATCCCTGAAAAGGGATATTACAGTGGTATCAGAACATAGATCTGGCTCAGCCTGTGGAGCTAGTTGTCTATGTCATCAGAAGAAAACCCTACATCTGCCACAGAGGTAGGAAGTACAAAGATATTGAGCGTAGGTTGGAGAACACCTACGGAGAGGGAGACTGCGTTCATGTGGTGGACGCAGAACAGGAGGAGCCTGCGGTAGAAGCAGAGCAGGGAGAGCCGATGGCGGAGGATAGCGATGCAAAATAGTTTGGGGAAGCACTCCTCAGATCAATGTAGGATCTAGCGAGGCAGATAGAGGTGATGGGTCAAAGATTCACGACTGTGGAGGCTAGACAACGTGAAACCCCAAGGGGTTTCTAGGTTGGTGAGGGGTCAGGCACATCCCACCATTTGCAGGAGCAGGTTGCCGCTCCACACCAGGCATCACATGCCTCCACTCGTGCCACTATGCCCACTTTTCTGAGTGCAGATACTGGGGCAGGAGCACAGGAGGAACCAGAGCCTGACCGCATAGGTGATTATTTTGTTGAGTACCAGGCAGCTGGGCAGGAGTTCAGGAATGCCATTTTATTCAAAGATTTTGTTCAGCTCAAGCGGGACACCAGACCCCGCGGCCATCACAGAGGGCACCGGCATTATCATGATGGAGACACCCAACGTACAGCGAGCCGATTCCATTTGCCTACGTTTGATGGTTCATCAAACAATTCAGCAACGTCTTCGGGTGGTAGTAGCTGTCTTGGCTCAGCCTATGAGTCTAAGCCCAAGAAGATTAGAACGTTGAAAAATATGAGTTTATTCTCATCTATTTTCAGATCCAGAGGAGATGCATCCACCTTTGAGGAGGTCAAGAAGATTGAAGAAAAAGAAGAGGAAGTACCATGCACTTCCTATTCTCATCAAGAAGAAGATATTGAGCATGGAAGATACTTGGATCATCAGATCCTCAATGCTTACCTTATTGAGTATAGATCTCAACCTAGAGCCTTCAGAGAGACTCTAGATTTTCCTCATTTCATCCAGCTGAAGGAAGAGAAGAGACCATGTAGCAGAAAAGAAATCAAAGGCAATAGATTTCTGTTGTCTACCTTTGATGGGTCATCTAATGCAAGAACTTGGGTGAGAAAGTTGGAGGCATTTTTCCTACTACATCCTGTAGCAGGGAAAGAAGCTGTTGAAATCTCAGCGCTGCACTTGGAGGGTGAAGCCTATGATTGGTGGTGCAGCCACTTGAGCCATGCAAGGATGAAGACTTTTGTAGAGTTCACTCAAAGGTTGATCCAAACCTTTGATGGAGACAGAGCAAAGAAAGAAAATATCACACCACCTCTCGAGGAGGCTTGTGATAACTCTACACTCATGGAGGAGCAGCCACATGCATCAACAGTTGGGGCAGCCAACACTTTTGAGGAAGGGACTCTTGCAGCCCTCCAAGAAGTTCCAAATGCATGTCAAGGTATGAAAATATTTCCACATTCCAGCGTTGCAGCAAATTCTTTTGATCAATGTGGAGATTTACTTTTGCATGACCAAGGGTCAAATTCCATTGCTACTATGAAGCAACTTGGTTGCACTGTGCCGAGCAACATGGAAACACTCAAGAAGGAATCAAACCATCATTCTCATGAGCCATTGTTGGATTGTACATCACATTGGAGGTTGGGGTTTGAAGCCTTGAAGATTGATGGTAGACATCTTAGAGTAAGAAACCCTTTCTCCCTTCAAGATGACACTTTCTCAATGAGCTCCTCTCAACTCAAAGAGGAACTTCTAATTTCAAATCCAAGACCTCATTGGTTTTGGAAGACTATTGATAAAAGGGAGGTCTCAAGGAGAGATCTCATCAGAGGTGCACTTCAACACACCATGGAGTGCAAAAATTTTCTTCCTTTCTCACAAGGGCAGATAGAAGATGGAGGACATCTTAAGATGGATAACATCTCTCATGCCTGTGTTGGACATTCCTTGAGCCATACACATCATGATGGGAGGTTTTTTCCTACCACCTATTTGATTCTTGATAGGGTCTCATTGATCCTTGAGAAGCTTACATTTCAAAATCCCATGAAGTGCAAAGACAGGAATTTGATTTGGGAGGATGGTAGCCCTCATGGGAAGAGTACCAATATGAGGAGAAGAAGGAGGCGTCCACAAGCGATTGAGTGGATTTGGTTGATGAGCAAGGAGCTAGGAGGCTACTTGCAGATCTATGATACTGGGTAGCAGGAGGCTTGGCTGCGCTGGTTACTCTTGAAAGAGTTTGGCCATCGCTTGGCAAACACTCTTCCTAAGAGTAAGAGGATGGGTACTTACATCATTAAGCAGCATAGAGTATGGGTGCATGGTGTTGATATGATACTCATATCATTCATCATGTCTTCATCACATGATCGGTATGATGGAGGTATGGGGAGGCAGCAAAATGTCTTGTTGCTTTGCTTGTTTCTGGGAGAGCAAGAGCATATTTGCTCTCACACTTTGCATGATGTTGCAGGAAGAGGAGATGGAATTATCTCGTTGGTCTTTGATGATTTGGGAGCTCTTCCATCTTGGGGGTATTCCATATTTGTTGTAGCATTATTAGAGGAATCTTTGACAAGGAGCATATCAAAGAACATAGTTTGGTATTGGAAGGGGCTTATTTGCATAAGCTCACAACGTTGTCACTTTGGAGCAGAGCCTTATGGATGAAGTGTGCCCAGCGGAAATGTGGAGGATCCATAACCCACAGGTTCCAGGATCATTTCATATTTATTGCACTTGATGATAAAAGAGGAGGTAATGATGATAGAGCCATCTACCACTATGGCATGTTTTTCTTGACTTGGGGGTCCAAGCACCTTCTTGCAGCACATGGTTCATTTTTCCTCATAGCATGCCAAAACACTATGGAGGACTCATTCATGGATCCATGTACCATCTTACTTCCAGCATATGGTGAGAAGTTTGTATATACATTCATTGATTTGCACACTCTTAATGTTCTTATGCAGTGCATTACTTCACAAGAGGGCAAGCTTGTCACATTGCTCCATGAGTTGTATTGGGTCAATATACATGATGGAGGCAGTCATCTTTTTTGTGGCCATGGGCAAATGTTTTATCATCACTTGTCTGTTCAGTTTATGCACTCTAACATGTATCATATGGGGACATGCATGATTAACCATGTAAGGAGAAACATTTTGCCTTGTACTTTCCTCAAGCAACAACTTGTAAAACTGTGATGTACTTGTTTGGGAAGCTGTTGGTACCTTCTTGCACCACCTAAAACCTTTAGCATTCTCTTCATTCTATTGCTGATCATGACTTCATTTGCTGATATAGATCAGATTTGTATGAGAAGCATGATTATGATGGAGACACATGAGTTGGATGTGTCTTTAAGTGGGAAAAATTCTCGCATTTTCTGCACTACATGTTCTAATGGGAGCATGGGAGTAGATATGGCCACCACAACCACATGTTTGTTTCCTTTTGAGGTGGGCCATGAGGCTGATATTCATCCATTGTATAGCCATGGGCAAGTGCTTTATCATGTATTGTTGTTACATTCAGTCATTTACTATCCTTTAGTAGATGTGATGAATCTTGTACATTGCTTGCCATGTAATTTTCTGAAGTTGCAGTGGGTGGAACTACGCTGTATCCTTGTGAGATATTGTTTGCATCATGCATCATCATGGAAAACTTGCATCAAACTTCTCCTTGGGATATTATATGATGACCATGTCCTATTCATCATGGATAATATGTTTTGGGCCTGCCTGTTCTTCATTGTTGGAGGAGAACTCTTTGGAGGATTTTTCTTCATTTTTCCATTTGAGGGCAATACTTTTGCAGCCCAGGATCAACATACATTCTACACTTGTCATGAGTGGAGAGAAGGACAGCATGGGGTAAGCTATGATGCTTTCCAAGTTCAGATTTTCAGCCCACCTTCATTACCGGAGCTTAAGGTGGAAGGAGATTTTCAGGAGTTACCTTGTTGGGAGGTGGCTCATTTTGTTTGGATGATTGCTTGGGGATGGAGGATCCACATGAGGGAGATGTTCCTCACCATATTTCAGACTCCATGCCTTGAGTGGAGACTTTCCAGTTCTATCCTTGCAGTTGCTTGGGGACAAGCAACATTTGGGCGGGGAGGACTGTAATGTTCCAATTTTTTCTTCAATAAATTGGAACATTAATTTTTGTCTCAATTCATTTAGGAGATGAATAATTGGAAAAGGAGGCCCAATAATAATAAAAACATAAATGAAATCCCTCTAGTATGAAAAGAGATCAGCTATGGAACTAGATTTCACACCCCCATGTGTGAAAAGAGACATTTGCAAAGAGGTTTGACCAAGTCAACCAGCGCAGGTTATGAGGGGGAAAGCACTACATGGACAACGTAGGAGGGAAGCTTCTAAAGGAAGGGAAACCCTAATTTGAAGTAGGGCCCATAGAGAGCCTTCATTTGCTATATATGGAGAGGAGGAGAGCCATTACCATTCATGAGAGTTTATGCATTTGAATCTGGTCATTGCGACTTTGAGCACGCCGGCTGTTCAGCCTGTCTGCAGCGATGTTTAGCGCATTGAGTGTCTCCGTTCGGAGATCTCGCCATCAGCCCCGGTGGACTTTGAGTGCCTGCTCGTGTGAGGTAGTCCCATTAGTGTTTTCTTTGTAGGAGGATAGATTCGCTGTAATTGTGGAGGAGTAGCACTTTTATTGGCTGCAAAGTCCTGAGAGGGAGGACGCAGTTCGTATTGGGGAAGCTACGGTTGGTATTCTTTAGAGGATTTGGTTAGAAGGTTGAGCGCAAAAATAGCCGCGTCTATTGGGGACTTCTGGTTGAGCGGTGATCATATTATTGAGGATCCCAGACAGTGGCGGCGCGATCATTGGGAGCAAAGCACAGATCCGCAAGGAGGCATTACGGGACAGCTACACAGTTGTTTCTAGCAACTGGAACGCAGATCTGATAGATAGCCATTCCATGCAACGTTCTGAGAATAGATCTTAACTTGATTTGTGCAAGTTTAGGTGCTATTGCTTTGATCACCTATTGTACTCTCTTATATTTCTCAGTATAATAAAATGGCTCAACGTTCTTTTGGCATTTCTTGCGTATCTGTTACATGCTTTATATACACGCCATTGTATGCTTGCATTACTGTTATTTCTCTCCTCTACCATTTCAATTTCTGTACCACTTGTTGTGTTTTCCCCATACTCTTAGATAGAGTCTGGAAAGGGCCAGATAGCCTCTTTTCAGAGGTGAAATATCTGGTAAATACCCTCCCAGTCCATCTCTGGTTGGAGTTGCTTGTGTTTCAGAGATATCCCTGAAAAGGGATATTACATGGAGCCCAAATTTCCTCATAAGTTTTGAAGCTAGAAGCATTGCAGTGGCACCCACTAATTTATAGTTGCTCCTTCATACAAGTTGAGTAGAAAATATTTATCAAGATCATTGCATTGACAAAATTTCCCCAATAGATATATATGATTATGTTCTTTTCCTTAACTTGTTCTTTGACCCATGCTCTGGAGTCTCCAAAATTTGTTCAGAGCCTCGGGTTAAATTATAATAGTTGCTTACAATGTTCTAATCTGCAAAAAAATTGCCTTGGACTAAATCATGTTATTACTTACATTTACTTTTGTATTCTCATTTGTTACTTACATTTATTTTTTCATTCTCATCTGTCTTGCGAGTTACCGTATCTAATCTATTTTCCTCAAATTTTTGCAATAATTTCTAATAAGTTAATATCTTAGCCAGCTTAACAATTTTAATCAGTTTATCTGGGGAATTTAGTGGCACTAAAATTAGTTCTACACACCCTGTATTTATATAGGGTTTTCAAGAAAACATCACACATTTCTTGGTAATTTTTTATAACCTAATTCCATATATATAAATGATATTGCATAATTGATTTTCTTTGAAGGAGTAAGCCATATTTCAGTGTGCAAAACACAATTTCAATGGCATGTTATGGTTGAGACAACTTTTAGCTTCATATATATCTAGCTTTATATACATCTATTACATCATATGTTAATTCTCTTATATTTTGAAAAGCATTCAACTGTAATCTCTTGTATCCACAGAGAAAAAATGATGATCATAAGGTATTTGCTACCGGTAACTATGTTGATGAGAATTCCCACAAACGGAGAAATTGATATTTGGTATATGGATCTTGTGGAAAGTTATTTGATACATGAGAATTGTAATCCTTTAACTTGTTTGTTGCAAACTTCTTGACAACTGCAAGAATCAAATGGACAAAAATGTCAATTCCACAATTAAACTTGAAAGTGGGGAATTGAAATGATGGCATGTAAGATTAAAAGAGTCATGGACATGGACAAACTTGATAAACCATAAAGAAAAAATTGAAAAGAAGCTTATTCATACCTTGCAAAAGTTAAATGGTTATCTTCTTCAAATCTTGGATAGTTTAGTTGTACATTTTGCAATTCAAACACTTTTGTTACTAACTACCACTTGCACTTGATTTAAGTTGATTAGTACATAAGCTTCAGTATATAGATAACTAACTTACTGTAATTTTTTTTGTATAGAGTGGTTGTAGGGTATCTCTACCCACTATGTAATATTCTTGGCATTGTATTAATGCAATTTTTAGGGCATGTAGCAATGACAACATAAGAGAGATAGGGATTCTAAGATTTTTTTCGCTACAAACTTGTCTATCATTAACATAATGAAGAGTTTAAATAAGAACTTGAAGCAACATTATGTATTAACATTGTTTACCTCTGGGTTGTCAGGAACATCCATGAAAACTCTTGAAAAGATTTTGTAAAACTACATGAAATGTGAGAAGAGAGTTTATGGAAAATAAGGAATAGATATTGGCTAAAGTAGAGCTTGATGTTTACCTTACTGTATCCCCTACTGATTTCGATATCTCCACCATTGAGATAGATGGCACAACCTCAGTAATCTGTATCACAACAATCCCATTACCCATTACCAGCTAATAATTAAAAACATGAAGATTAATAGAGAAATTATGCGAGATATATTTTTATAAATAACTAAAAACTGCATTTAGGGAAACATTTTAAAACAAAGTTGATGTAATATTAATGTTTAGCTTTAAAATTATGATGAAAAAAATGAAAAAAATATTAAAAAATGAGAATTAACGATCACTCTTCTCATCATCATTTTTATAAATAAGATAATGTTGTTAAAGTTTTTTTAAAAAAAGTGAGAAAATTTGAGATCTAAATTGTTCTAATAATAAGCATATTATAAAAACCATAAAATAATGTGGTTGATTATTAGTTGTTTTTGTGTTGAGTATTTGTTATAGTAATTGTTATAGGTTTATTAATAACAATTATGGGTCACATTCATACTTATATAACTTAATACAAATTTGAGGTGGTTTAGATCTCTCAAATTCTCGCCTAGTCTTAAGGAAAAATTGGCTGCTAAAAGAGTATTACTTTTATGAGCTTCTTATTTTGTTTTAACTTATAAAATGACTTGAGCATTGCTTGATAAATTGTCTTTACACAATGAAAAAAGATACCTTAATTTCAATGGAATTTCACATAGAGTAGCCAAATTTGGCAAGAAATGCTTGTGAGCCTAGTGTTATATTCAAATGAGCATCTCTTTCTCAAGTTTTCTTTTTTTCCAAATTTCTTTTCTTTCTCATTATTGGCAAGGAGCTCCATGATTTTTTTATTTGATCCAACATATGAGGGAGTTCATGGATCCATTTTATATGCTTCTTGAGTGCAAAGGATTTCATTTCCTTCCATTTTGTCTCTTCATATTTTTCATTTGTTGATTCTTATCCCAACTTCATGCTTTTCCCACTTCTCAAATGTCATATAGTAAAGTGTAGGATGAGAAGGGAGCAGGAAGAGGAAGGATACCATCAATACTATGCCATTGTTCAGGGACAATTATGTTAGTGTTACTTTATGTTACTGTAACTTTCTTTTTAAATTTAACCTCCTATTACATTCTTTAAAAGATATATAGAGACTCAAATTTCAATTATATTTCACTGTCCATATATTTCGCTTGATTCTTGACCCCTATCAGCGTTACTTTGCACCTCTCGGTGCAAATGCTAGTTATACATTTGATAATTAGATTCACAATAATACATCAAGACTATAAAATGGATAGTTCAAGTTTAGCATAACAATGTTTTGAACTATTCGATGTCTAGCCCAAAGCCCAAAGCATACAAAAAAAACAAACTATTATATTAGAACTTCTGTATATAACCACCAAACAAGCCCAAAATTCAATGAAATTTTGACCCTCATAGAAAGTAATTATGCAATTGAATATGCCCTCGCTCAAGCACTTTGACCCTCATAGAAAGTAATTATGCAATTGATTATGCCCTAGCTCAAGAGGAGCATTAACATTCAAATTGAGAACTTTTACATTATTAGTACTCACAAAGTGACTAGAAGATTGTACATATATCCTGGCTTATCTGTGGTTTGCTTTTGGCTTCTCATGGTGGACAAGTCACAATATGTGGTTAAACTTTTGATGGATAGATGCTTATAAGCTTTGTTTCTTTTTTTTGCTGGCATATGATTGCCCATATCAAGCTTTTTTATGTAACATTCAGTTATTATATGTACTGTTTTATTTATTTTAATACAAGGAACAACGTTTTTTCTCCTCTAAAAAAAAAAGTGACTAGAAAAAGGGGAGACTAGCTTGTCAAAGCTTCCCCAATTTAGACTTGTACAGTGCCAATTTCATCCTTGGCTTGTTAAAGATATACCTTTCGCTAATTATACCTTTTGCAAGCCTGGCCCAAATTTGATTGTTGTGTAGATAGATTGGTGGAAGGCTATTTGAAGTTTGGAAAAGAATACCCCAACCAATTCCATTCAAAGCTTTGAGTCCTAGATAAGTTTCCAGAAAACTAACTACAACTGAGCCAATTATTATCCAAATTATTGGTCACAAAAATATTTCCAATGCAAAAAAGCTTACTAATAACGCCCAAAGTAGTAGACTTTTAAAATGATGATCTAAAATGGGCATGCAAAGAGACTCTACCCTTGATGTCCTACATGCGAGCAAAAGCCAACAACTAGAAATTCCTTTTCCATTCCCTTAATTTCCAGTTTCACGAGACCTTGAGGATATTCCCACCACCCACTTGTGAGACCTTTGCAACAATGCTATATCAAAGACACTTCTTCCATTCACAACAAACACCTTCCATCCCATTATTTTAGATCTTGGCAGAGAGTGCCTCTTGAAGTAGTGCGGCGTATCATAGATATTTAAGTAATTAATGCTCATGCAATTTATCAAGAGAATTCTCCCTTTACAGTTTCTTCACTTAAGCGTGAGATGGTAGGAGAGATTCACCTCAATATAAATTTGGAGGTTAGCAATTCCTCCTCATCGGTGGGCTCGAGCACATACTCCATGTACTCTTAGTTGAAACATTTTTCCAGGGTCCTCGAGAGAGGTACTCTCTATTTCAAAACTTACTATTATATGGTTCTCGTGAGACGTACTCTTTATTTCAAGACTTATCTTTGTAGCTTCTTTTGTTTCTTTGATGATAAATTATAGATTCTTAATCTTTAACTTCATGGAATAGATATGTTTTTCTTTAGAAGTTACACTTATATTTCCACTATTTATTGTTTTCAAGTTTTTAATGTTTTATAAGTCCTCACTTATTTATAATCACATGATAGACATTAATTTAATTAGATAATTTTATATTATATTATTTAAATTTAAAAAAAAAAACTTTAATCTTGTTTTTTTAATAGATAGATTAATTTAATTTTATATTATTTTAATTTTTTTTTTCCTTTATTGTATTTTTAAAAATTCTTTTTAACTTTCTTTTCTTTATATATATAAATTCAATATAAATATAATAATAAAAATATTAAATTCAATTTTAAATTATGTTAAAGATAATATTAAATTAAATGAGTATATCTTTTTCATCTTTTAATTCAACATAATTATATAGAAAACGTAAAAAATCAAAATTAAAACTTGATATTTAATTATTAACATTTTAATAAGAAATATTAAAATCTTATATAGTTTTTAAAAATATTAATCTAATTTTGAACGAAATTTACGAGATGGTTTATATATATATATATAATTTTGTTTATTACACCTTTTTTTTTTAAATTAATATTTTGTTATGTTATTTATGTTTTAATTTTTATTTTGTAGAAGTAAAGCATTATGCATTGTTAATAGTTTTTATACATTTCAAAAGTAAGTTCATTCTTTTTAATAGAGTCGATGAAGAGATGAGTGGATTAATTATTCTTTACTACATCGGTATTAACAATTTGAGATACTAAGCAAAAACAAGATATTCAGGATCTATTACCCTAAAGCATCTTGCTAATATATTTTTTATTAATAAGTTAGGTTTTTTGGCCTAAATATTTTAATCCACCATTACATTGGGCTTGTTGATATTAAGATACTCTTGAAATTCCTCAATACTTGGGAACGAAGCCTGCAATTACCAAAGACATCTATGTTGAGAAACAAGCATTGCCATTGGCATCCATTATCATCCCTTGATATCAAGGATGACATAGAACATCCCCATGACACTTCCACACTTAGGGAGGAGCACAAGGATGCATGATGCATCAATAGTGTTGGGGATGTATCCTTGTGGATTAATGTTTTACACTAATAACAAAGCACATAATACATGATTAGAAACAAGTTTCAAGCTCCTACCTTACTCATAGCAACAAAATTCTTATAATAGTGATTAATTGAGTTGATTGATTTTGTGCCCAGAGAAATTTATTAAGTCATAATGTGAATGAAAACTAAGAGAATGCCCCCTTTATATAGGGGATCTTTTCTTTCACCAATCTATTTTTTTTCAGGGAGCTATTGAATTGTATTAATGTGGAATAGAGATTATAACTTACAAACAAATTAACTAAAAGTGAACTTATAAAACTAAACCAAAAAATATATCAAAAAAACATCAAGGCTTAAGCTTTTAGTCCATTGCTTCTCTACATCCATTTATTATAGGAACATCACGAGGATTAATGACATCTTCCATTAGAATATCATTGCTAGAATTAATCATTTGTACATTGTAAAATGCTCAATCACAATTCATATTGTAGTTAATATCTTTATACTTTGGATCCATCTTCCTACACTAAAAACATAAGGCATTATGCATGCAACTAGCTTTGTCGCTCTCTTTAGATAACTTTGTTCCTCTTAGTTGAGTGGATGACACTGTGAGTGGATAAATAACAATTTGAGATAATAAGTGAATAATAAGATGTTGAAACTTTAGAGTTATAGAGCTCCAATAAGATGCATATTTCACCAAGCAATATTCCATCAGATCAATTTGTTGGGAATCATGACAAGGTACTCTTAGGAGTGCTCAATGCTCGGGAATCCTCATCTCCAAATATTAAGGACATCTTGCCTATGCTGTGGACATCGCCATTAATGTCTTACTAAAGATGAAAATTGAAAGTCCATATTGATGCAATCCCATAGTTAGGGAGCATGAGGCATACATCCCCAAGGTTGGGAACAATTCCCTATGGATCACGAGCTTGAAATCTAACAACAAAGCAAAGAATTCTACACAAAATAAGCTTCAAGTTCCATCTTTTTTTTTGACAATGGTGAATTGGTAACTCTTTAGACTAATCTAAGGGAGGTCCCAGGATCAATCCTCGTGGCTGCATTATAGCGCCAATAGCATATCCAACAACATGCAAGCTAGATACACCGAATCTTATGATTTAGCAAGAGCCGAGACCCCAACGGAAATGGGGGAGCCTACTCTTTGTAGGCCATATACTCAATGAGATTTGAACCTTGGTCTCGTTGGTTTCATCTAGCGAAACTTGCCGTTAAACCACATATCACTGTATGCTTCAAGTTCCATCCTTACTCGTAATAAAAAGCTCTTGTATTAGTCATTTACATGGTTGGTTGATTCTCGTGGTCATTGAAAGTTAATAAGTCATGTAAAGATTAAAGATAATCAAAATTAATGAATTGATCTCCCTAGAATAGATTTTTTTGACATCAGTTTTTCACATTAATGAATGATGCATTGGGTTTAGGGTTTAATTTTTTTTTAATGACTTTAAAATCTCATTTAACATGTCAAGAATTTTGAATGTAATCACACAAAATGTTCTTGAAACTCAAATTCAAAATCAATTACATGTAGATATGAGTTCTCAACTAAAATAATAGACAATGCCCTATGACAATGTAGAACATCACTGGTTCGATTCTCAAAAGGAACATTGTGCACTGCCCTTCTACATCATCTCGAGCATCTGGAGAAGCCAAATTTCTTGGATCTTCAAACAAAAAATGGCAGATGTTAGCAGCACAATGTTAAAGACTGTGGCATATTATGCAGAAATTGGTCCTAGGAAGAAGAAACAGAGCAAGAGATCGATCTAGCTGAGGGACATATGGAGGCACTACCCTGTTGGATTCTTTGACGGTGCGTGTTCACAAAGGACGTGCGGATGTGGTGCTTTCATTGTAATAGAGCTTGAAAAATTCTACCATTTTTGGTTGGAGGGTGGAATTGGTACCAAAGATGGTGCAAAAATCATTTCATTATGGGGTGTTCTCATATGTGCCAAGTGGTTGGGCATCGACATTTTACATGTGCATGGAGATTCAAAAGCCATTATTGATTGGGTCACGGGGCATTCACAATTTCATCTGCCATTGCTCTCTAATTGGATGTGTCACATTCGTACTCTAGAGAACTCTTTCCAACAAATCTCCTTCTTGCACATCTACAAGGAACAAAACTGGGTTGCGGATAATCTGTCAAAAAGAAGAGTGACGATCGACCCGAGAGTGATCAATTTTGTAGCTTTTGTTTATGGTTCTTTGGCTAATGCAGAGAGCATCAACATCATATAAAATCACTTAGTTAGCTCTTTGAATATGTGACCTTTTGCATTTTTATTTATGATAAACTCTAGGTTCAATTTTCTTGTACAGTCTTTATATTTTTATAGTTTTTTCCGAACAATTATCACATGTATTTGTATGTTTTGTAAGAGGCGAGGGGATAGACATACACTTGATACACTTAGATAATACATAGATAGACATACACTTGATACACTTAGATAATACATAGATAGACATACTTTCTTTGGAAAATAGGAATGTATAAAATGTTTTGTATCCCATTTTAGTCTTCAATGGATCACGGAGATTAGAGGGTGAAAGGTCCATGCTATTTTACTTTCTTTTTTAATAAAAAACGGGTGTTTTTTCAAAAATAAAAATAAAAAAAAATACAATGAAATCAATAACGTGCAGAACTCCCTTGACTCCCATGCCCAATCAGAGTCCAACGGACTATTGGGCCATGAGTGATTAAGGTGCTAATTGACGAATTTCTTTTCCAATTCATACCCGTTGATTTTGTGGTTTTATCATTTATTTTTAAATTTAAAAATCATCGCATCTCACTTCGGCTTTCGGTTCGAATATTGGTCTTTCTAACGGTCATATTTATTTAAAAACCCCACACCCTCCCTCTTTCCCTTCACTCTCACACGATATCGCCTGGCCGCCGAAAAATCTACGCTGAAACATCACTCGGGCATCGATTGTTACAAACAAAATCTTCCAACTCTTTTCGCAGCAGTACTCAGCACTCACAAATACTGATCGTTAATCGCCATATTGGAGCCTTCCACCAGAAATGGCGGTCAGAACGCAGCCTCTTGCTGCCCTCCAGAAGGAAAACGCCGAGATAAAAAGAGGTAAGGAGATTACAATACAGAACCCATTGGGCGTCTCTTCTTCCATTCCACCGCCTTCAATGAGAATGTAAATAAACTATTTGATGGTTATTGCAGACAAAACCACTGTCCCTAAATCTGGCGGCCTCAAGGCGCAGCAACCTGATTTATCCGATCGGAAAGCTCTGGCCACCATCACGAACAAGCTGAAGCCTCCAAATTCTGGACTGGCGACCTCCATCTGCCCTCACAAGGCGGAGAATAATACCAAGGGGGGAGTCTCTGGATCATTTTCTTGTGCTAAGAATGGGCGAGTGGGGATTGTAGCTCGAGCTGCTCTGGGTGATATTACGAATGGGGTGGAATCGTTTAAGGCTCCGGAAATTGCAGCTAAACAGAGGAAGGGTCAGGGCAAGATTATGAAAATGGGTCCTAATCCGAGAAATGAATTTTCAGAGGAGGAAAAGCAGAACGCCTATGCGTGGGCCCGTGAGGGAATCGAGAGGGTTCAATTTAGCGGTAAAGACATGGAGGCGTTGAAGGAAAGAATTGCAGAAGAAGGTATGTGGGTTTTTGAGGCCAGCTCTGTTTTGTTGTTGGTATCTGTGTGTGTTTTGGGGTTTTATACTTTGCAGGTGTTTTATCTTGGGTAGATTTTCCCTCTCCACTTATGAGAAGACTCATATCTCAAATCTGTAACGTGTCCAAGTTTTGCGAGAACGACCTTTTTTTGACTCGGTTCAAATATCTCCACGACCAATAAACACTCACATTATCACCTTCCCTTGGGAGGTCCTGACGAATTTGAAATCATCACATTCTTTTTGCTTACAATTAAATTCACTAACACTGTACTGACTACCAGAATACCATTTCTTGTCCCATCGCTGTTCTCGTCCCCATTCCCATCTTAACACTACAGTAGTACATGAATAATCAAGTGGAGCGGGCTATTATCCCGCTCCACTTGATTACTATCCCCGAAAGCATTTGTTCCTATTTCTTATTTCATTCTCATTTCCCTTTCCAGTTCCAATTTTTGATAACACAGCTGGCTGCAAATGACCTGTTGGACAGTTCTTGGGATTCTGCTTCTGGGCTGCACGCAGGTCGACAAGTCCCCATAAGTGAGATTCTGCCACTCTCACTCACCCGTGTGATTTTCCAGACAGCCACCTGAACATTCTATTGTGTTTGCTGGATACAGGGGCGCCCTGCTAATGCTAAATGCTGTAAGTGAAACTTCTGCAAGCCTTTCTAGAAGAAGGCTGCATTTGATTATTGACATTTGACTGGTTTTGGCCAAATAAATTGCCTTGGTGTCAGAGATTGCCATGACATATGGTTACTTCGTAAAGATGATCTCTATTCCAGCTCTGCATTTCATGATCTCTGTTTCAGTTCTGTATTTCATGATCTCTGTTTCAGCTCCTTACTTCATCATCTCTGCGATTCCCGTTGTCTGCAGTACATAATATTTCTAAGCATGTAATGCTTGACATTCTGAATTATTTTAGGAGTCAAAGTCATTGAGAAATAGCATTTTAAGTTTTTTTTACTCCTTGACGCTATTACAAAATTTCTATAAAAGCATATTCTAAGCATTATCTAAAGAAACTGACACAAACATGATTTATGGACTGGAGTCTCCCGTTGCCTTGAATGTCCACTTTAATAAGTCCAACATCTCTTGGATTCGAGATGCTTACATTGCCTGAATCTTCGTTCCCATTTCTGAGACCTCAGGGGGTCTTCTGGTACAGCAGTGTCAATGATTTACTCTCATTCTTGATTCTAGGATGGGGTTCTTTCCATAGGTTCAGACTATGTTACCAGAAACAAAAAATGGGAAACGAAACGAGAAACGAGAACGGTACGAGAAACGGTGTTTGGAGGTTTCGCATATAAGAAACGAGGAGAGAGAAAGAATTGAAACTATCACTGTTTTATATGTAAACAAAGAACTGAAACTACAACAAAGCGTCCAATTTTTCAATTGCCGTTCACGATTAACCGGGTCACAGATTTGATAATTTAATATGTAGATCATTTCAAATCCACTTACGCGGATACAGATTCATAGAAATTTAAACAAATTCTTTACAAAGTTTACCTCACAACCAATCAAATTTTTAGGAATCACTAGTCCGATGGACTCACCTGAAGGATGAGATCGAAGTTGAAGGTTGAAATTGCTGAAGGGCCAACGCTGAGATCGCAGAGATTGAGATGGCACTGAAGCTAATTCGCTGGTGCATGAAGCTGCTCAATTGGCTCTAATCTGTGCTTTCCCTGTATCCGGTGAATGGTAATAGACTCTGCTCTGCCTCTTAAATAATTGAAAAACATTGCTTCCCGCAATAACAACTGGAGTTTTTTTTGCATGCGCACAGTTTATAGATGATCAACTAGAGTTTCAAAACTAGAGCGTTCGAGTTCTTCTGGATTTAAAATTGATTAAAAAACCTCTGGAACAGAATACACATAGTTTATAGATAATCACTCAAGTTTCAGAGCCGGAGAGTTCGAGCTTTTATGAATTTACAATTTATAAAAAAACTTGTTTTTATGAATTTACAATTTATAAAAAAACCCTCTGTAGTTTTGGAACATATTACTTGAGTTTTGGAACTGCAGTTAAGGCATAAACAACCAGTTTCATAGTTCGTTAAGGCCAGTCCAGAGGAAACTGTGGAGAAACGGTGGTAAGAAACAATCAGTTTCGCAAGAAACTGGTTTCTGGGCGCTGAGAACGGAAATGACCGTATAGAACGGCGTTTCCCCGGCCATTGCGTTTCTAGCACCGTTTTTTCCCAGAACGCCTGGTAACGTTCCGTTTCTGGTAACCAGGGGTTCAGAAGTGGGAGTGCTCTCTCTAATGGGAGAGATCCTATTAGCTGACTCCAGGGGATGGATAATCTATTGGAATTTAGCTTCCATGCAAGCTTCCTTTCGAAAGAGTTCAATACATTGGCATCTTCCCTAGTATCTGCCAATGGATTTGAATTTCTTCTCATTTGACAAAGTTCTCCTGTCAAGGAGTGACGATATCCTTTAATGGCCTAGTTGATCTTGGGATTTTGATGTGTACACTCTTGTTGAATTGCTTGCATGATTACCTTGGCAAATGCCCTCGCTTGTTTTTCAGTAGTGCCAAGAATTCAGGCAAATTCCCCAAACTTTGGAACTTCCTGATTGAAGATAACGCCGCCTACACTAGATAAGCCAAGGGAGCCGAGCATCACCATCAAGTTGAATGATATCCAATCTCGAGGAGCTATATAGCAACGTAAACACGGAAAGAAGTTGAGATGGTCAACTATGATATCCAGAAAAATAGGTGTTCGGGATTGTTGCTTGAGGATATGTAAGGGCGGTCAAGCTTAAATGGGAGAGGAGGTGATTTTGAGCGGATCGTAGGGAGAGATTTGAAATTAGAAGAGGGTTGTGCCTACATTCCAACGAGTACAGAGAGTAGAGATGAGTTCAAAGAGAGTAAGCTTAAATAGCAGAAGTCCCATTGATAGTGAATGAGATGACCATTGGTGGACAATTTTGTAGATGGTTATGCACCATTGTTAATGACTACGAGGACTGAGAGTATAGGAGAGTGAGAGAATGAAGAGGAAAGATTGTGAGCTCGTTGTAAGTGTCCATAAATGTACTCCTGATTCTTGAAGATAAAAAAAAAATGATTGTGAAGTGGTTTTTATACCCCAGGAGGCATTTTCACTAAAAAATATATTCCCGATGTAAATGGTGTTATGTGAATGTTGCATAACATTGTTATGCTATTAGGTTTTGTGTTGCTTAGATAATATGCCGTGCATTTTGATTCTTGAGATTAGGCAGGGTGGTGATCTGCGTCAAGTGATATCAGAGAGGGTTGAACTTGTCGCGAGGATAGCTCCAACAAGGAGAGTGTTGGGTAGAATTGTTGGAGGAAGAGACAACTCCCACACGGTGATTGGATGGATGTTTGGATCTGTAAAGGAGGTTGCAGGAAAGCGAGAAGAATATAGCACAAAAAGGAAACTTACAAGTTAGAAGAGGTAGGGGAAGATATCAGGATGATGAGAATGATGTAGTGAAAGTTGTTGATGCAGTAAATGACTAGACATATGAATGCTAAGAGTGAAGATGAGTTGGAGTATGACGTCCTCGAAGAAGAGCTAGAAGAGGGGAGGATGTCAAAACTATGATTAGCTTGGCAGAAAGCCAGTCGTTGAACTTAGGTATTTTGGGAGTTTGAATTCAAATAAATTGAAGGACATGCATCAAGAGGGTGGGGAAATCGGTACTGCAACAGGCGAAAAGAGGGAAGGGCACGGTCAAATAAGTGGGACAAGATGGTTGTTAAATAGGAAGGCATGTTTATGACTCCAAATTACCTTTTAATTTTTAAATATGCATGGAAGATTGGAGAGATTAAAACTAAAGAATAAATCTGTAGAAGAGTATACTGTTGAATTTTATAGAGTAGCCATTCTAGTTATTTTGGTAAAGGAGAATGAAAACAAGGTTGTTAGATTTAGGAAGGGCCTTGCTCTGCCCATTTGAAAAGAAGTTAGCATGATGGAGATGCATTCCATCATCTTTGTTTTTATCCATGAAGGTGGAAATGGCGTCGCTGAGAAGACAACATAATGTGAATGAGAGACGAACTAAAGGTGAAGAACAACTATGTGAAAAACAAAGATGATGAGACTAGCGGGCTGGAAGTAAACCAACGAAAGAAGGCCTCCAGATTGATGTGGAGGAAGCTAAGCATGAGTAGCAAGAAGTTATGATTGATTGCATGGAGGAGGGGCACATGATTGAGTGGAACCATAGGAGAATGATACAGTGGAAAGTATCCCATAAAGTTTTTGAAACCAAGAAGAATAGAAGAGGAGGTACCATTGAATGAGGTGTTTGAAGGAAGTCTTGATTCTCTCATAATGATTGTTGTGTTGATTTTTGTGCAGTTACAGAAGTAGAAGAAAGTGTAAACGATATTAGCATGGCCATGAAAGGCTACAGGAATAGTGTAGCATGGCCATGAAAGGCTACAGGAATAGTGCCCAAGAAGGAGCTGAACATGTCCATGAAAGTGATGAGGTTGCAACAATGAAGTGGCTCCTGGAATGGAAGACAAAGGCCAAAGTGTCTGTGACTGTAAGGTGAGCAATTACATACAAGAAGGATTGGTGAGCAGAGTGCAGTGAAGAAGGTGAGGATGGACGATGTTGTAAAATTTGTGTAGCGGAACATGGCGATGAAGCACTCCAATCCACAAACTGTTGGAGTGATGAAAATCTCACTGGGAATGGACCCTGTTCAGAGTTTGAAGTAGAATAGAAAGAAGAAAAAAAATAAGAATATTGTGTCTATCAATTTATCAGCAATTTAGTATCACTGTCAAACTTAAAAGGAGGAATGAATGTAATTCTGAGGGGATCGTAAAGAGAGATCTGAAATCAGAAGACGACAGTGCCTGTGTGCAAGCAACCGATGAGGAATTCAGATGGTAGATCCAAATGTAGACAAAATAAGTGTAAATGGAAGAAGCCATCCATAATGAATAAGATATAATTGTGAGGATAACACTGTAGATGGCTGGGGGCCATTGCTACTAAGGATTGAGCATAGGAGAGTGGGAAAGAATGAAAACGATGGGTTGCAACTCTTGATCCTTGAAGAGAGCCCAAGGAGAGCTTATACTATAAAATTTGTGTTCGTAAAGAGAGATCTGAAATCAGAAGAGGACAGTGCTTGCGTGCAAGCAACTGATGAGAAATTCAGATGTTAGATCCAAATCCAGACAGAATAAGTGTAAATGGAAGAAGCCATCAATAATGAATAAGATATCATTGTGAGGATAACACTGTAGATGGCTGGGGGCCATTGCTACTGAGGATTGAGCATAGGAGAGTGGGAAAGAATGAAAAGAATGGGTTGCAACTCTTGATCCTTGAAGAGAGCCCAAGGAGAGCATTATACTATAAAAATTGTGTTCATTATATGCACACTAGTATTGTTATGCTATCAGATTTTGTGTTGTTTCAATAATTTTCCGTGCACTTTGCGATTAGGCAGACTGGTGCTCTGCATCAACATGGCTCCTTTGTATTGCATCCATTTCTATGAATTCTCTGATTAGAGGGATCCTGATAGGAGATTCATATGGTAGATCCGAATGTAGACAGAATATGTGTATGACAGTGAGGATAACATTGTAGATGGTTGGGGGCCATTGTTACTGAGCACTGAGCATAGGAGAGTGAGAAAGAATGAAAAAGGATGGGTCACCACACTTGATTCTTGAAGATAGCCCAAGGAGGGTTTTATACTATAAAATTTGTGTTCAGTACATGCAGATTGATATTGTTATGCTATTAGGTTGTGTTTTTTTCCATGATATGTCTGTACTCTACGATCAGGCAAGGTCGTGCCTTGCATCGACATGGCTCCTTTGTATTGCTTCCGTTTCTATAAATTCTGGTTAGAGGGGTCTTGATGGGAAATTCAGAATGTAGATAGAAAAAGCATAAATGGCATAAGCCATACATAATGGATGAGATATTACTATGAGGAGAACATTTAGATGGTTGGGGGCCGTTGCTATCAAGGACTGAGCCTAGGAGAGTGGGAAAGAATGAAAAGGATGGGTTGCAACTCCTGATTTTTGAATATAGTCCAAGGAGGGTTTTATACTACAAAATTTGTGTTCATTACATGCAGACTGATCTTCTTATGCTATTAGGTTGTGTTGTTTCCATAATATACCATGCACTCTAGGATTAGGCAGGATGGTGTGTTAGTTTTCAAAGCCCCATCACTTAGCCCACTTGCATCACAGATGAGAGTACTCTCAATGCTACCCAAAACATCAACACTCCCTCTTAGTGAGGGATGTATTCTCACGACACCACCTGGAAGTGGCTCTTCCTTTGAACCTTGAACACATTTCCATTCTTGATCTAGGTGGTTCTTCAAGGAGTACCTTCCTCGCTAAGAGGGAGTGTTAGAGTTTGTAGCTCAGGAAGATACTTTTGCGTAGGTCAAAGTGTTCTTGTGATAGGACAAGGGATGAGAAGGCAAGACCAAGATGGTTGAAGGGTTGAGATAGCCATTGGAGATCCAGGTGAGAAACTTGGGGTGAAGGCGAAGTAGAGACATTTAGGGCCAAGAAGGTTTGCGATCTGGAGTCAGAGAGAGTCAGGTTTCAGCAAGAGTGAGCAAGATCGGGAGGGAGTCAATCCTCAGAGGGAGATTCATATGGTAGATCTGCCCGAGCTACAAACTCTAACACTCCCTCTTAGCGAGGAAGTTATTTTTGGAAGAACCACCTGGATCAAGGATGGAAATGTGTTCTAGGTTTGGAGGTAGAGCCACTTCTAGGTGGTGTTGTGAGAATACATCCCTCGCTAAGAGGGGTGTTGATGTTTTGGGTAGCATCGAGAGTATTCTCATTTGTGGTGCAAATGAGCTAAGTGATGGGGCTTTGCACCTATAGACCCATGGTATTCTGATGACCCACGATATTGCACCCTTTGGAAAAGTATAAGTACAAGGATGAGTGATCATTCTCGTGGCTTTGCACCTATAGACCCATGGTATTTTGATGACCCACAATATTGCACCCTTTGGAAAAGTATAAGTACAAGGATGAGTGATCATTCTCGTGGCTTGGCAAGAGAGTCGAGAGAGCCTGTGAAAGGCTGAGAGGGCTAGAAGGGTCGAGCGGTTCGAGCAGGGCCAAGAGGGCTGAGCGAGCCAACATGGGTAGAGGATCAGGAGCAAGAGGCTTTGAGTATGGACCACCAACACCACCAGTAGGGACACAACCTTTCACTTTGGAGGAGTGAGATGTTCCTTTGAGCGCTACTAGAAGAAGGCCGAGTAGGTCTCAAGCCCCTTGAGGGCCAAGAGGGCCTACAAAAGGTGGTCGGCAAGAGAGAATCTTATGGAGGAGAAGGCCGAGTAGGTCTCAGACCTTTGAGGGCCTGTGCAGGGTTGTTGGCAAGAGATCATCTTGTGGGGTCCTAGAGGGTCTGTGGAGGGTTGTTGGCAAGAGAGCATCTTGTGGGGGCTGAGAGGGCCTGTGGAGGGCTGAGCAGGGCACAAAGATGTACTGTAGAACAAGACATTGAGAGAAATATTCTCTCAAGTAAGCAAGAGATCTGCTTGAGTAATATTGCAGGTTTGCTTGTGAGTGAGATGCTTAGTTGTGCCATGTCTGAGGAAAGAACATGGAGCAACAAAGGAGATCTGCATGAGTAAAATTGCAAGTTTGCAGTGAGTGAGATACTTAGTTGTGCCAGGTTCGAGGAAAGAGCATGGAGTAACAAAGGAGATTTGTATGAGTAATATTGCAGGTTTGCTTGATCCTCAATTTTGCCGGGTTCGGGGAAAGAACACAGAGCAACAAAGGAGATCCATATCAGCGAAATCAAGGATGGATCTAAGGCTTGATCAATTGGATCAGATCAAGGGTAATTGTTGTATATGTAATTTCCTCAAGGGCCATTATCCTAGTAAGGGAGCTTGAGTAGGTTCTAAGAAAAATTTAATGAAGCTTCAGCTGCTGTCACAATTGAATTTAAGAAGGCTTCAGCTACTGTCAATTCTCTCAAGTTTATTGTAGGTGTCATTGTAGACCAGGCAATGGATTTTCTCTCAAGTTTATTGTACCTTGCACATCCATTCCACACAATAATCTTTATTGTATTATAATTTCAGTGAAAAGCCTCGAAGTTAAAATCCTTACTGAGGTGGGAAGGTAACCCCAGAATTTCAGTTAATTTTGTTTCTTGTAATAGCTGTTTCTTTCTCAGAGATTCCAATTTCTTTTCAATGTTACACAAAGTTTATTTTCTCCTTTTAAAATCTCTCTTCCAGGCAGTATAATCTTTAATGAAATATCATACTTCTCACTCATTTAATCAAGCTTCAGCTGCTGTCACATTTTAATTTAAGAAGGCTTCAGCTACTGTCAATTCTCTCAAGTTTATTGTAAGTGTCATTGTAGACCAGGCAATGGATTTTCTCTCAAGTTTATTGTACCTTGCACATCCATTCCACACAATAATCTTTATTGTATTATAGTTTCAGTGAAAAGCCTCAAAGTTAAAATCCTTACTGAGGAGGGAATGTAACCCCAGAATTTCAGTTAATTTGTTTCTTGTAATAGCTGTTTCTTTCTCAGAGATTTCAATTTCTTTTCGACTGTTACACAAAGTTAATTTTTCTCCTTTTAAAATCTCTCTTCCAGGCAGTATGATCTTTAATGAAATATCATACTTCTCACTCATTTAATGAAGCTTCAGCTGCTGTCACAATTTAATTTAAGAAGGCTTCAGCTACTGTCAATTCTCTCAAGTTTATTGTAAGTGTCATTGTAGACCAGGCAATGGATTTTCTCTCAAGTTTATCGTATCTTGCACATCCATTCCACACAATAATCTTTATTGTATTATAGTTTCAGTGAAAAGCCTCAAAGTTAAAATCCTTACTGAGGTGGGAAGTTAACCCCAGAATTTCAGTAAATTTGTTTCTTGTAATAGCTGTTTCTTTCTCACAGGTTTCAATTTCTTTTCGAGTGTTCCACAAAGTTAATTTTTCTCCTTTTAAAATCTCTCTTCCAGGCAGTATGATCTTTAATGAAATATCATACTTCTCACTCATTTAATGAAGCTTCAGCTGCTGTGACAATTTAATTTAAGAAGGCTTCAGCTACTGTCAATTCTCTCAAGTTTATTGTAAGTGTCATTGTAGACCAGGCAATGGATTTTCTCTCAAGTTTATTGTACCTTGCACATCCATTCCACACAATAATCTTTATTGTATTATAGTTTCAGTGAAAAGCCTCAAAGTTAAAATCCTTACTGAGGTGGGAAGGTAACCCCAGAATTTCAGTTAATTTGTTTCTTGTAATAGCTGTTTCTTTCTCACAGGTTTCAATTTCTTTTCGACTGTTACACAAAGTTCATTTTTCTCCTTTTAAAATCTCTCTTCCAGGCTGTATGATCTTTAATTAAATATCATACTTCTCACTCATTTAACCATTTCTGGAGTCTTTTTTCCACGCTTGTTTCTTGTAATAGCTATTAATTTCTCGGAGATTTAAATTTCTTTCTGAAAGTTAAACATAACTTCTTTTTCTCCTTTTAAAATCTTTCTTCCAGGCAGTATAATCTTAATGAAATCTCATACTTCTAACTCATTCAAACATTTTCTGGTGATCGACGCTTGTTTCGTTCGACAAGTAGAAGCTTCTGCCTACAACTCTGTGAGTTCCCAAATGTTATAGGATGTTGGGATCATCTCGGTTGTTTGGGATAAATAGTTAGTGATTCTTATAAGGTATCGTGCTTTCACCATTATATGGGCCGTGATTGACGTGATGTTTGTTTTCTTTTGCTTCATTCAGAGGTCAACAGACGAGTAGCACAAGCATTAAACTGCCGAACAGAGATACCATGTTTTCTGCCTCGTGCTTTTCAGAAGGTAGGAATTTTACAGGTTCTGTTTTTCTCATTCTTAGATTGTCAGTTAACTGATGAAACCTATGCAATAATAATAAAGAAGTTTGGCCTGGTGGTTGAAATGTACTTTTACAGGATCCCAATGAAATTACAGATGATTTGAAGTTAGTATCACTGGAAGATCTCTGTAAGAAGGGAGATTCTCCTTGCGATGGTATTCCTCTATCATAATAATATTTTTCATCCTTTGTCCTTTCTGGCTTTACCTTGCGAGCAGGTTCATCTCTTTTTCCTATGTTTTTCCAATAGATATGAAGCTGGAAGATGTGGATTATGATGAATCTTCCCTGGAGTGCCCTGAAATTTTGCAGAATGCCTCCAAGAACTGGCCTGGTGTCCTGGAGGATTGTGTGTAGCGAGATGCAGAATATCTTTTTGGGCATCTCTTTTAGACTGATGGTAGGTTCAATGACACAGTTGCACTGCCACAAGGTAGTAATGAAAACAAGGGTTTCAGTTTGTAAATGGCCATTGTATTATATGGCCTATAGAGATGCTCATGCATAACAGCAGCATATGAAGAGGCATTATTTCTTTTAATGGGATTGTCTTTGTATATGACGGTTCCTACATAATTTAAAAGACTGATAGAGATTTGACACTGCTGCTGAACGAATGTATGCATGCAAAATATTTTGATGCCTTCATTTTGTTTAAAGTTTTGTGCTCAATTTTATTTATTTAAAAAGAATGAAATTTATGAATGGTATTATCATTTTTTTTGGGAGGTTAATGATTAAAATTAGTATCCTGTATTTGATATAAATCAAGGATAGCCATTGTATTTTATTATAAATATTAAATAATTAGTTTCTATATATTATATTATTTTTAATTTTTTGTATTTATAAAAATAAATATTTTTTTTTAATTTTTTAATTTTATGTATTTATAAAAATAAATATTTTAGTAAGGAATTATGAATATATTATATTATTTTATTTTTTGAGTTTTTTATATTTATAAAAATAAACATTTTAATTAGGAATTATAAATTAGTAATTATGAATTAGATTTCAACTTCAGAGTTAGTTTAATGGGGTCATTAAAGTTAATATTTTTTTTGAGATTTTATGATTTCAATTTGTTTTTTTTTAGACTTTTAAGGTGTGTTCTGTGATTAAGTCAATAAAAAATGATCTCTTTGAATATATTTATCTGGTACAAATATCGACTAGTTTAAAACTTGGGAAATCTTTATATTAACTTGGGAAATCATTTATATTGATTATATTGGTTGGTAAATGTTTTCCGGAGCAAGACATAGAAAAAATAAAAGGTATCATGAGATAAAAAGCTTTGTCACTTTTTATGAGATAAAAAGTAATCTTTTTAAATTATTCAACTTATACTCAAAATAAAATAAAATTTCAAAACATTTAATGTGTTATTAGTAATCTCAACTTTTAAACTTTGTTTTTGAGAGGTTATGATTTCAATTTTTTTAAGACTCTTAAGGTGTGTTTTATGATTAAGCCAATAAAACATGATCTCTTTGAATATATTTATCTGGTACAAATATCTCTTAAATTGCTGACAAGTTTAAAACTTAGGAAATCTTTATATTGATTGGTAAATGTTTCTCCAGCAAGACAGAAAAAATAAAAGGTATCCTGAAATAAAAGACTTTGTCACTTTTTATGAGATAAAAAGTGATTTTTTAAATTATTACAATGATTTCTTAATAATTTTTAAACAGAAAATATATTTTTTTAAAATTCAAAGAAATCTCTTATTTAAGATCCGGTGAACTATATTTTTAATGAATGTTAATAATATTTTTAATTATTATTATAATGTGGATAATTCAAATGCATAATCAATTTTGGTGAATGTGAATTATCATCATTATCATATAAATAATAAAAGATATTAATTTTTATTTATTTTCAAGAGGGCAACCCATTACAAGAGCAATTTGTTTCTCACGATTGGTGACGCAGCGTTGAAATGTGGTTGATGCTAAGTGTGTAATTTTCCTTTTACATGTTATCGATGACTTTCTAGGAATCCTTCGTTAATCTGGCAATTTAGCATATGTTATTACTTTTGAGATTTATACAGTTTAATGTATTTTAATTTTAATTATTATTTTTTAATACAATAGTTTAATTTTTGATGGGCGAGTATATATATATTTTTGCTAATCAAATTTATTATAATTTAATTGTTAAATGAATAATATTATTGATTGCAATATATATTATTTAAAATATTTAATTGATGATTGAAAAATGAGTAGGTTTTTATTTTTATAAAATATAGATTATTAATTTTTTTAGTATTAAAAAAATAATAATAATTATTATTTTTTATCAATTGAAGCACTTTGTATTCATAATTAAAATAAAGATTTATATTGAGTTTATCAAAATCAATCTTAGATCATTCCAAAAGTATTAGCACAACTAAATTCTCTAAACACTTCTATTACAACAATCGGAACATAACATCTTCATCATTATTATTAGTTACCACATCAACAACTCATACGTAGATTATATCAGTGAAACACGAATTTCTGATCACTCACACTTCTATTACAACAATCCGAACATAACATCTTCATCATTATTATTAGTTACCACATCAACAACTCATATGTAGATTATATCAGTGAAACACGAATTTCTGATCACTCGCGATTAATCGCGAGTCAAACTTTGCTCTTCCCTCGAATGATCATATTCAACTCTGGGTGTGTCAAACTTGCATTGATCGAGTTGGACTCGTGATCAACGTGAGTTTGGCTTGTGACTCAGATTAATTGCGATTTAGGCAATTGAGGTGATTTTCAACCCTCAACTCGACGAGCACGAGATTTAACTTTTAGGGTCCCTACATTTTTTGCTGCGTGGTTTAGTTAGGTTAATAGAGGCATGGTTTCAGTTTTAGTTTACTTCGCGTAATAGAGTCGTAGTGTGCAATGTGCTCCAGTTTAGCTTCACATATGCCCTGTCAGATATTTTAGTAGCAAACCATTATCGTATCATTTCAGCAACAATCAAGAGATCTTAGTTACTGTTTTTCACTGATTAGTATGCAATATTTTATAAACTTTTAAAAGCATATGCTTCTGGTTCTATGTAGTCACTGGTTAGGAATAAGGACTCAGTACTTTGGACCATGTTTGGACTCATAACATATATGAGATACTTATTCATTCATGATGTTTCAGACATCTATTGATATTATGCATTATTTGAACATGGCTTTATTGAATATCAATGAAAAAAGTTTTTTTTACTTCAATATATGTGTATATCTTTATTTATTTAATCCACCGATTTTTTCCAAATTCTTCCCCGATCCTATTAAAACTCTTCGCTATTTTGCCTCGCTGATTTATTTCCGATTATGAGTCTGGTAACATTGGATTATATTCAAGATCACAAAGACTGTGTATGAAACTGCTACGTTATCAAATGCATGCCATGACACCAAAATGAATGAGACCACCATGCAAAGCTAGGTAGGACCTCTGTTACCAGAAACGGAACGGCCGGGGACGTTTTGGGAAAAAACGGAGCTAGAAACGCAACCATTGGGGAAACGCCGTTCTGTACGGTCGTTTCCGTTCTCAGTGCCCAGAAACCCGTTTCTTGCAAAACGAGCTACAAAACTTATTGTTTCTTACCACCGTTTCTCCAAACTGGTCTTAACGAGCAGCGACACTGGTTGTTTCTGCTTTAACAGCAATTCCAAAACTCAAAACTCAAGTAATCTATTCTAAAACTACAATGGTTTTTTTAATAAATTGTAAATCCATAAGAACTCGAACTCTCCAGCTCTAAAACTCGAATTGATTATCTATAAACTATTCCTATTCTGTTACAGAAGTTTTTTAATAAATTCTAGATCTATAAGAACTCGAACGCTCTAGTTCTGAAACTCTAGTTGACTATCTATGGACTGGGCGCATGCAAAAGAAACTCCAGTTGTTATTTCCAGAAGCAATGTTCTTCAATTATTTATGGCGCAGAGGAGAGTCTATTGCCATTCACGGGATACAGCGAAAGCGCAGATCAGAGCCAATTGAGCAGCTTCATGCACCAGCGAGTTAGCTTTAGCGATCTCAGCCTTCAACATCGATCTCAGCTTTCAGGTGAGTCCATCGGACTAGTGATTCCTAACATAATTGAGCAGCTTCATGCACCAGCGAGTTAGCTTCAGCGAGCTCAGCTTTCAACATCGATCTCAGCTTTCAGGGGAGTCCATCAGACTAGTGATTCAGGTAAAATATTCTTGCCATATTAAACTGTGTGAAAAAATTGTTTAAATTTCTATGAATCTGTTTCTGTGTAAGTGGATTTGAACAGATCTACATATTGTTTATAAACTTATGGCGCTTAGGCAGTTCTGAATTATGGTTTTAATTAATTTCCATGAAGTTATCCATCTTTCAGCATCTGAGTGATGAAAATTATCAAAACTGTGACCCCATTAACCGTGAATGGCAATTGCAAGACTGGACGCTTTGCTGTAGTTTCAGTTCTTTGTTTACATATAAAACAATGATAGTTTCAGTTCTTTCTTTACATGTAAAATAGTGATTGAAGTTTACTCGGATTTTAGAATTGCTAAACTTTATTAATTTTAGAACTGCTAAACTATGATATTTTTAATTTGATTTTTGTTAATTTGACCAAATGCCAAGTCTTCTATCTCTGCTTGATACCCAAAATTTTGTTCTGAAAATTCTAAAACCCGCGTCTACCCCTAGCTTCTCCAGGGCATAGCTTACTCTTGGATGTTCTTTTCTGGTTTATTATTAGGTTTGCTTTTCAAAAACATCTTTGGAATGTGACTATGCTCTTGCTCTTCAAGGTCTGGGTTGCACTTTTATATTGTTAACATTTAATTATGTGTTTTTCTCTCTCCTCGTTTCTTATATGCGAAACCTCAAAACTCCGTTTCTCGTACCGTTCTCGTTTCTCGTTTCGTTTCCCGTTTCTCGTTTCTGGTAACATAGGGTAGGACCAACCAATGAAAGATATATCACTTACTCCAGATTGGGCTACAATCTTCCATAATGACCTCTGCAAATGATGCCCATCTATGCTTCGCTTCAAAAAGTCACCAAGATGTATATATAGATGTCCATAAACTGTGAGAAAGAGACATTAAATAACATAACGTTCAACAAATAAAACTTTGTATAATGTACACAAAAATGATCATCAACATACCTTGAGACAAAAGCATTCTTAGCCAACAGGGCCAAGATAAACTAAGTTGCAAGTGCGTGTGGGATGCCAACCCAGGAAAGAGTCATATGCATCGAAACGAAGTATTGTCCACAAAAAAACTAGGAGCATACACCATGCTCCACAGTGAAGCATTAAAAGCGTATCAACAACAAAAGAAAGATAGCCATCCACCTTCAAACCATAAACAAAATGCCCATAACAAGAGTCCCTCCATAGTGCATAGAAATCACACTTAACCAAATTCACCGTTGAAGAATCCATAAGAAAGGAAGCAAGAGCCCAAACAATGCTCAAGATCGCATCAGGTAGACAATAAGCTTAATTTTAGCAGAGTTCACTTCAAAATCAACTAGATAAGCAATATGCCATAAAAACTTTAGCTGAAGGACACATGACCAAATATTGACAACAAAACTTTTTGTTGGAAACACTGAGATTGGGGCGGATCCGTATTTCTCTTACAATCAGTTAATTTTTCTTTTCAGAGCATTAATCACATTAAAAACATAAATCAATAGTGTACATAATCAATAGACAATAGACACCAAAATTTTCTAGTGGAAACCCTTCCGGGAGAAAACCACTGAACACTTCTCTGATGATTTGTATGAGTACATCAACACTTCAGCTCCAACTAAAAGGGAAGCACCAACTCCCTAGTACTCTAGAGAAGTGTTCAATTTTCTAGCTTCAACTTGAAGGATGCTCCAATGCCCTGGTTTTATCAGCTATTGCTAAAAGGATGCTCCAACACCCTTGCAAGCTGCAACTTTCCCTAGCATCACCCTACCACTCTGAAGTGTTTTCAGGCTCCAACATGAAGCTGACTTCAATCACCTGCCTAACACCTCCCAACCTCCCTAAAAATGACGAAGACAGTGGAAACTATTGTGGGCTTTTGTAGAGGGGCAATGATCCACCACTTACAATGAGTGTACTTCTGCAAAATATTGTGGGCTCCTGTACCAAGGACAATGACCCATTTACAATGATAGACTGCTACAAATGATATAATGTTAAAACCCAATGAAAATAAACCCTTACTACAGAAAACCCTGTTGTAATAAATGAAAGTGCTGGACAGTGTAACCCTTGCTGCTATACTGCTGTAAGATGACGTCTCGAAGAAACCTTCACTACTGCACAATGCTTAGTCAACTGAAGATGAAACCCTTACTGCCTGCTACAAACAATAGAACATTGCTACAGGGATGATGTGATAATGAATACAATATTGTCGCCAAAATGATGATGAAGCACGAGTTGCTGAAAAACCCTAACCACAGACTTCTTCAATTGTATATAAATCTCTCTGTTCTTGCTTGTAAAAAATTCATATTTAGAAATGTTCAAGCAAGAGCAATGTATCTAGTGGCTATTATACTTCAGGAGTGTGACATACCTCTCTATGCTTATAAGGTTACTTAAAATTGCTTCCTTGGAATAACCTTTCACTGTGTATTGAGGATGGAAAATGTACATGCCTTTGACTTGTTGCTACAATCGGCTTTACTTCCTTTTCGCAGGCACTGGAATATATATATATATATATATATATACACCAGAACCACGTCATTGTAGATGAGGAACAATAGCAGTCACAACCATGACTATTCAAACCCTTATGCTCAGAACGATCTAGATCCAAGAGGAATTGCAGGCCTAAAAGCAATGACAATTATCCACTTTGCACATTTCAGGACTAAGACCTTAATGATGATATGCTATGAGTGCCATTATTCAAGGAGACCTAGACCACTGAGAGGCACCACTGTAATAGCTGTAGAGCAGGCTGAGAATTTCAGAGGAGTAGACCTCGTTCACAACAGGAATAATAGGTCTCGATATGCTCAATTTGTGCACACAGATCTGCCCTCAACGGAATGGCAAGGTTGGTAACTGCGTGAGGCTCCTTTCAAGTCAATAAATTGATGACCACAGGGATATTTAGGAGCTCCGAACCTCAAAGATACTTGATAATTTTGTGCAAGAAACATGGTCAAAACCACTTTACAGAGAAACACCCTTGCTCTTGGAACAACCGCTCAAAATGATGCTCAGTAATAAGCCCTAAGCCATACGCTGCTTCATATTACGATTTTAGACTTCCAACATGATGCCCAACGAAATTTCATGCCACATGCTACCCAAGAATCAACACTGCTCTTGGAAAGTTAAACCTGTACCAAATTGAGTAAGAGATTTCCCCTTCGCAGGTCTCCAAGAATTGCAGAGAGATGAATGCTTAACTCAAAATTTGATGCCCTAGTGAGGGCCAAAACACTTTTTCCTGAACAAGAGACCAACTAATCACTGACCAACCAAAAAAACAAAGTGCAAACATTCTCCAAAGCCTCTCATCTAATCCAACATTACTCCATAGGGCTAAAAGGTTAATTTCAGAGTCAAGTCACTTGAGATGATATGCATTTTAATTGATACCTAACATTACTCCATAGGGCTAAAAGGTTAATTTCAGAGTTAATATGCATTTTAATTGATACCTAAGAGGTGTGATGCAATGCCTTTATATAGTATTCGGAGAGGTTGAATTTGGGCAATCCACTTAAGGATTATTTTTGAGGGAAAACCTTATTAAAAATTTGAATTTTGAATTTGTGGAGCCAAATATTTGATTTGACTTTTGGAGGAAAAAACCCTTTTCAAATTCAAAGCCTTTGGTTCGAAAACCCTTTATTTGATTTAAAATTTAAAATAGATTTGAAGAACCATCCAAAAAAATAGCCTTTTTCCATAAGAATAATTATTTTAATCGTTGGAGAATAGCCTCATCACCTCATCACTTGAAGAGTTGCTACATCATCATCCTTTCCGGGTTTTTCCCCAGAAGATGGGGCTTTCAACTTCAACCAAGGATATCTCTTAAATCGTGAGGCCTTTTGTGGCATGTCACATACCATGGGAATTGGTTCAACAAAGAGAATTCAATGAAGGTGTTATTGATAAGAAATACTTGAATTCTCAGTGTCATTTTTGTCTTTAAAGGTGGGGCTTAATCGGTTGTTGCTTGGGTTGACATCAATGACAACCATAGTTCATCAACATTAATCTCCCCCTTTTTCATTGATGGAAACACACATACTCCCCCTGCGATCACTGCTTTCCCTCATTGCATGCTTTTAATCCTCCTATCCTTTCTTTTCTCCCCCTTTGACATTGATGGAAAAGGGTGACTCCCCCTGACAAGCTGCCTACTTGATCTAGGTGGATATTGATGGACACCCGCCTATTCCACTTGGACCCTCACCATTGTTTCTTTCAGTTTTTCAGTTTCCTTAATTGTAGCACAATTTATTATTTTTGGTAGTTTTTTGGGTCTTGAAATTCCGAAGTCGTTTTCAAACCCTAAACAACGTTTTTTTAGAAAACAAGAAAACACAAGTCTTTGATTGATGTTTGTAGTCAAAAGTTGTAGTCCTCGGATAAATCTTTCTAACAAGGTATTGTGCACGTCAAACATAGATCGTATGCCAAGGTTACGACCTCAGGAAGTTGATGTACCAATTTACCCCAACGGGGCCCACAATTTTGGCGATTCATCTCCTAGGGTTAGGTTTTTGGATGTTTAGGGTTTTCCATTGTTTCTCAATAATAAATAGGCCTTTGAATCTCATTCTAACACAATTTAGAGGCATGTAGCTGCCACATCTCTTCTCAAAGATAAGCTACCATCGCCCGAGCTAGTTTATTTTCATTCTGTTTGTAAGCATATTTCAGTTCTTTGATATTAATGAAATGAAGTTTTATTTCTGCCGCAACTCTATATTCATGGTTATATATGTATTTTTTTGCGTTCTTGTCTAAGTTCAGATCAGTGGTATCAGAGCTCTGCTCTCTCTCTTTTTCTTTGCATGTCCCCAACCAGGTCAGGGTATAAGGAGTAGAGGCAGATTAAGGATTTCTTGCAGAAAGGGCACATCATGCCAAGTTCATCACCCCGTGGGAGCCTGATCATGTTGGTACAAAAGAAGGATGAGACCTGGAGACTCTGTATTGACTATCGGGCGTTGAACAGGATCACTGTTTGGAATAGGTATAAAATCCCACAGATTGATGACCTTTTGGACCAACTTAAGGGGTCCAAATATTTCAGCAAGATCAACTTGAATTCTGGGTATCAGCAGGTACCAATCGAACCCTCTGATGTGTGGAAGAGTGCCTTCAAATCTAAGGAGGGCCTTTTCGAATGGTTGGTCATGCCTTTCGGGTTGACAAATGACCCCACAACCTTCATGAGGTTGATGGAAGACATCTTGTGACCCTTCACCAATTCATTAGTGGTGGTGTATTTGGATGACATCCTGATCTTTAGCTAGAGTTGGGAAAAGAACCTTCGTCATATTCGACAAGTCCTCCAAACTCCGTGATAACACAAAATTTGTGCCAATTTGGAGAAATGCACTTTTGGTATGACCCATGTTCAATATCTGGAGTACATCATTGATGAGCGGGGTGTGCATGTGGATCCAACCAAGATACAAGTCATTTAGGATTGACCAATGCCAACCACATAACAAAGCTCCACAAATTTCTAGGTCTTGCCAATTTCTATCGCAAGTTCGTGTTGGGGTTCTCTCATGTCACTTGGCCTTTGAGTCAAGTCACCAAGGGCAGAGCAAAAGAAAAATTCTTTTTGTCTGAATACCAACAAAAGGAATTTTCCGAGTTGAAGCATCGCCTTTGCTTTGTACCAGTGATCATATTACCAGACCTGCAACAACCATTTGAGATCGAGACAAATGCTTATGACTATGTTATTGGTGTAGTTCTTACTCAGCAGGGGCATTCAATGGCATATCACAGTGAAACACTTTTAGACACAGTCTGAAAGTATTCCACCTATGGCAAAGAGATGTATTCCATTGTGCAGGCCTCCTAAAAATGGAAGCATTATATTATGGAGAAGGAAATGATCATCCACACAGACCACCGACCACTGCGGTTCATATAGACACAAGGGAATTTGCAAAATGATCATCATCAGAAATGGTCCACATACCTACAATAGTTCCACTTGAACATTAAGTACAAGAAGGGAAACACCAATAATGTTGCAAACTGTCTCAATCGACTGTCGGTCATGGCACTAACCATTGTTCTGGACTCTTGTGGGCACGAGACTTTAGAGTGGCCACATCTGTACAAGAGTGATCTATAATTCAGAAACACATACCATACACTCCTGGAAGGAAAGCAAGTTCTAAATTTTCACCTCCAGGATACACTGTTATCACCTAGGACACCTCTGTGTTCTTTCAATTGAGCGTGCCACAATGATTTGGGAGACACACTCATTAGAGAACTTTTGAGGTCTAAAATGGGCCTCCTAAGAAAAAGGTACAACCAAAATAAACTTTATAAGAACAAAAAGGATTCAAGATCATGATGTCAACCATGGGGGATGATTCACGATTTTTGGGGTAAAAAAATAAAAAGTTTAAAGAATAATAAAATAATAAAACTATTTTTTCAACTAGTTTTTTCAAGTTATCTCCCTAAGGTTTTACTCAAATTTTTAGCGGGAGTAATTTTTGCATTTAAAATTTAATTCCTCATCCAAGGAGTACCCATGTTTCATATTTTTGATGGACTCTCCTACACAAAAAATGAGAAATACATGAAAAAACGTGATTGCAATCACATTTTTCATGCATTTCTGATTTTTTTGTGTGTAGCAGGGTCCATCGAAAGTATGCAACATGGGTACTCCTTGGATGAGGAATCAAATTCTTCATCCAATTAGTGTTTGTGCTCGAAATTTGAGTAAACCCATACGAAAATATGTTGAAAATATGAGTTGAAAAAGTTGTTCTTTTATTTTTTCCCTTTAAAATTTGATGATGTAATCTAATCTTATTTTATTATTTCTACTATTATTTTATAATTTCCTTAGAAGGCCCATTTTAGACCTTAAAATTCGCCTAATGACAGTCGGGTCGCTGGACACTTCAGAGTAGAGAAAACAATGGTAGTGCTACAAAAGTATTTTTATTGGCCGAACCTTCGACAAGATGTTGGGAAGTGCATTAGATCCTACACTGTTTGCGCCATTTCCAAACCGACCATCAAGAAGAAAGGCCTATAAAATCCTTTGCCTACTCCTAATTGACCTTGGGAATCCATCTCCATGGATTACATGTTGGGCCTCCCTTCGACTAAGCATGGAAACGACTGCGTCTTCGTGGTCGTCGACATATTCTCTAAGATGGCCATTCTGGCGGCCTACAAGAAGTGTATCACAACCGAAGCCAATGCTAAGCTCTTCTTTGCACGAGTGTGGATACACTTTGGGATCCCATAGTCCATTATCTCAGATCGAGACAACAGGTTCCTAAGTACATTTTGGTCAACTCTCTAGTTGATATTGGATACCAACCTCACTAAGTCCACGACTTTCCACCCAAAAACTAATGGCCAAACATAGGATTTCAACAGGATGATCGTACACATTTTGCGCATGTACAACTCGAAGCATCCTCACACATGGGACGAAATCCTCTCCTATGTCCAACACATCTACAACAAAGCTCTCCATAGCTCAACTGGCCACAACCCTTTCAGGTGGGGTTGGGATTCCAATCAATATGTTCGATTGATGTGGCCATACCATTTTCAACTACTCAGACAACTTCGGCCCATGTCCAGTCTGAAATCGACAGGGGTAACAACTTCATTGAGAAAATCCAACACATCCACTAGCATGTCCATGACATATTGGACAAAGCCAATGCTAAGTACAAGTAATGCCATGATCAACATCGGGTGCCACACAAGTTCCGGGTGGGCTACAAAGTTTGGCTACATTTGCAGAATGAGCGCCTAGCTGGGCCCCGCCATAAGCTTTGACCGCTCCGATATGGGCCATACACCATCGCCAAGGCTGTAGGAGACAAAGCTTTCGAGCTCAACATTCCATCGTTCCTGGGTTTGCACCTAGTGTTCAATGTGGATCGCCTTCGGCCATACTTTCCACCATTACTCAACACATCCGACATTTCAGAACAACTCACACCAACAAAGCTAAGCCCTGACTACATGGAACAAGCCATAACTGATCGGATCATGGACACACATATCAAGAACACTCGCCGGTAGAAGATCCAATTGTATCGGGTTATCAAAGCCGGCCAAATCCTGCACCAAGTCAAGTTGCTCACCAGGGACCATTAGGGGAATTTTGAGGTCTAAAATGGGTCTCCTAAGGAAATTATAAAATAATAGTAGAAATAATAAGATACGATTAGATTATATCATCAAATTTTAGAGGGAAAAAAGAAAAAAAAAACGATTTTTTCAACTTATCTCCCTATGGGTTTACTCAAATTTCGAGTGGCAAGACTCATTGGATGCATAATTTGATTCCTCATCCAAGGAGTAGCCATGTTGCATGATTTCTATGGACCGTGGTACACGAAAAATGAGAAATACATGAAAAAATGTGATTGCAATCATGTTTTTTCATGTATTTCTCATTTTTCGTGCAGCACAGTCCATCGAAAGTATGCAATATGGGTATTCCTTGGATGAGGAATTAAATTTTGCATCCAACGAGTACTCCTGCTCAAAATTTAAGTAAAACCTTAGGGCGATAAGTTTAAAATACGAGTTGAAAAGTAGTTTTTATTATTTTATTATTTTTTAATTATTTTTTAATTTTTTACTCCAAAAATGGTGAATCATCCCCCATGGTTGACATCATCATCTTGAATCCTATTGGTTCTTATAAATTTTATTTTGGTTGTACATTTTTCTTAGGAGGCCCATTTTGGACCTCAAAATTTCTCTAATGCAAGTTCAGCATAAGTTTCCCCATCTCATGGAGGCACTCAACGCAATGGGGACCATTGCTTCCTAAGGGGGGAGGAATGATCCATGTGGATATTTACTACTTTTAATAGTTTTTTGGGTCCTAAACTTTCGGAGCCGTTTTGAGGCCCTATACGACGTATTTTTGGGAAATGGGAAAACACAAGTCTTTCGTTGATGATTTTAGTCAAAAGTTGTATTCCTCAGATAGATTTTTCTAACGAGGTATTGTGCACGTCAAACGAAGATCGTATGCCAAAGTTATGGAGCCAAGAAGTTAATGTACCAATTTACCCCAACAAGACCCACAATTTTGGCAATTCATCTCCTAGGTTTAGGTTTTTGGATGTTTATGGTTTTCCATTATTTCTCAATAATAAATAGGCCTTTGATCCTCATTGTAACTAAGTTCAGAGGCATGTAGCTGGCACATCTCTTCTCAGAGATAAACTACCATCGTCCGAGCTAGTTTATTTCCATTTTGTTTGTAAGCATATTTTAGTTCTTTGATATTAATGAAATGAAGTGTTATTTCAGCTGCATCTATGTATTTATGGTTATATATGTATTCTGTTGTGTTCTTGTCTAATTTTAGATCACTACTTCCTTGAACCTGCAACATGCCTTAGCTTGCCAAACTAAAAGAGATCAGTGTGGACCTAGTAAAATCCCGAGCCTCTACTGAAGCTACTCAAAAGTCTCACAACGTAGAGGTTTGGTGAAGATATAAACTATTTTCTCCTTTGGCCCAATGTATTCTACCTTTATGTTCCTTTTTGCAACTTTTTCATGGACAAAATGATATTTGATAGGAATGTGTTTTGTTTTGGAATGCATGGATGGATTCTTGGAGATACTTATGGCACTGGTGTTGTCACAGAACATCACAATGGTCTATACACATTGATTTGTAGATCCTGAAACGTTTGTTTCATCTAGAGGACCTGAGTACAACATGCTGTTGCTGCAAAATATTATGTTTCCATTGTAGATAAGGAAATTGAAGACTTTTGTTTACTCAACTACAATACAAGACATCCAACCAAGTAACATGATGCTCCACTAGTGCTCTTTCAATCATTAATGCAACCTGCCCAATTTGCATTAGTATAAGTTGTAATAACCAATTTATTCCTTTTAGGATACCATAGACCAAAATCAATTGTTTCTTTAAGATATCTGAAGATCATTTTTACAACAAGGATACGAGATTATTTTGGTGCTTCTTGGAACCGTGCAACCTGTCCAATGGCCTACATATTTGGTATGGAGGTTGTTACATACAATAGGCTACCAATCATGAATCTGTATAATTTCTGGTCAACTTCCTTAGATTCATCGTCCTTGCTCAGCTTGCATCTTGTCATCGTGGGAGTGCTAACTAGTTTTCAATCCTCCATTCAAAATTTTCTTAAAATGTCTTTCATGTACTTAGATTGAGAGATGAATACTCCATTTTCTTCCTTAGAAATCTGAAGTCCCAAGAAGAAATTTAATTCTCCAAGTAAGGACATTTTGAATTCTTTCTGCATGTCACCGAAATTTCTTACTCAACATGACATCATCACTTCCAAAGATGATATCGTCCACACATACTTCTATGAGTGTTAAGTTGTCTTGTTCAATCTTAAAATATAAGTTGATGTCAACACTTCCTCTTCTAAAACGTTGCTTCTGCAAATATTTGTCCAAGAGGGCATATCATGCTCTTGGGGCTTGTTTGATACCGTATAATTCTTTCTTCAACCTGTAGACACAATCTTTCTTATCAGTAAATATAAATCCTTTGGGATGCTCTATGTAAATTTATTGCAAATCTCCATTTAGGAATGTTGATTTGACGTCCACATGATATATTTTGATCTTTCTGGAACAAACATATGCCAAGAACATCTGGATTACTTCCATTCTTGCTACGGAAGTGAAAGTATATTCGAAATCAATTCCTTCCACCTATGCATATCCTTTACAGACTAATTTGGATTTATTCTTGGTAATATATCCTTCTTCATTCATCTTGTTCCTGAAGACCCATTTTGTGCCTATGACATTTTTGTCCTTTGGTCTTAGCTCAAGTTCTTGTGTGTCATTCTTTTCAATCTGATCAAGTTGTTCATTCATGGCCTTGACTGAGTGTTCATAATAGCTAGCTTCATAAAAAATTCTAAGCTCAAAGGTGGATAGAAATGCATAATGGTTTTCTTCTGCCACATGTGCTTGCTGCCTTCTTTTGGTCCCAATTTTTGCATCTATGTCTCCAATTATCTGTTTTGACAGAATATTTTTTTGGTACCATTTTAGCTGCTTTGGAAGGTGCTTGAGATGTTTGTTGATCAATATCTTCTTTCTTATCTGTTGGTTCTCTTGGTTCTTCTTCTAATGGCTCTTCCTTCACCTTCTCTTCTTTCCTTGGTTCTTCTATATCTGGTTCTGTCGAACCTTGTCTAGTCTGTGTCTTACAACCTTCATTAAATGTCACATTGATGCTTTCCACTATTTTTTTGAGTTTCAGATTGTAACATTTGTACGCCTTGCTTTTGGTGGAGTATCCAACAAATATACCTTCATCCATTCGGGAATCTAATTTTCCAATTTTTGAGTCATCCCTCTTTATGTAGCATTTACTCCCGAAGACCTTGAAGTTCTTGACATTGGTTAGTATTCCTTTCGACAATTCATAAGGGGTTTTGTCACTGTTTCTTCTATTAATCACTTTGTTCAGAATATGAACTGTGGCTTCAACTTCTTGGACCTAAATGACGTTGGTTAACTTTGAGTCACTCAACATGGTCCTGTCCATTTCAACTATAGTCATGTTCTTTCTTTATGCAACTCCATTTTTTTTAGAAATCCTAGCCATTGAGAACTTCCTTTTTATGCCATGTTTTTCAGAGTAGTATTGAAATTATTTAGATGTAAACTCACCTCCATTTTTCGATCTTAGGCAATTTATCTTTAGATCAATTTCATTTTCAACCATTTCTTTATATATCTTGAAATGATTAAAATGTTTTGATTTCTTCTTAATGCAACTGATAATCGTCATTAGAGTGTAATCATAAATGAATAATATGAAGTATAAATCACATTTTGTCCCTTTAATTCTCATGGGTCCACATAATTCGATGTGTACTAGCTCCAATGTATTTGAGGTCGAATGATCCTTAGTCTTAAATTCAACCCTTGTTTGTTTTTCATGCTGACATTGTTTGCATATGGAATTTGTTGGCTTTGTGATTTCAAACATTTGTTTGACTCCTTCCTTCTTGCTGACCTTGACAAGGTTGTCAACGTGAATGTGACCCATTCTTCTCTGCCAAAAACAAATTTCATCTTCCTTTTCTATGTAAAATGTTTCCTTTCTAATTTCATCGAGATAATACAAGTTATTATGTCCCCAAGATGTTGTAGCCACTACTTTACCTGAATTTTTCTTTCTTATTTCATATTTTTTGGATTCAAAAATAAATGTGTGTCCCTGATCATGCATTTGACTCACACTCAACAAATTGTGATTCAAGTTCTCAATGGGCATGGAATTCTCTGCCTTGGCACCTTTACCTCCAAGCTTAACTGTGCCTTTTCCCAAAACTTTGGATGATCCATCATTTCCAAATGATATTGTTCCATATTTGTCCTTTCGCAAGTATATAAACCTGTCCTTGTCTCTTGTCATAGGTTTTGAAAAACCGTTGTCAACTAACCATTCACGTTTCTTTCATTCTGCAGTGAACACAAGGTTGCATATCTCATATTTAATTTTCCATACTTTCGAAGGAGCATTGAATTCTGTCTTTGTCTATTTGAAAGGAGCGCTCATCCAAAAGTCTTGTGTTGTATGTCCAAAATTATTACACTTACGGCATTCGACTTAATTTTTTATTAATGTGAAACTATTTTAGTTTTGATTGCGTTCTTCATGAGGTCTGCTGACATAGTTATCATAGGTTCTCTAGTTTCTAGCATTGAAATTCATAGCTTCGTGCCCAAAATTGTTGCAAGAATAAAAAACACCAAGGAAAATAGGTTGATACCTAGAGGAAGAGAATATTCTTGGTGGTGCACTTCTCCATGAAACTTCCTACGAGTTGTTAGTCTGTTGTTATTTGGGAATTATTTTATTTGGTTGATCCTGAGTTGAAGATGATTGTTGCATCATGATGAATTCTTTGACAACTTCAACATAAAATTTTTGTTCATCTTCCTTCCTTGTCATGGAGCTTGATCCCTTAAGAAAATTTGTATTATATCCTAACCCAATTTCTTCATCACATGACCTTTGATTACCTATGATCTCTTCCAAAATTTTTAAGTTGTTCATGAAATTATGTTGAACATTTTTCTTATGGGATTCCTATTAGAGGGATACTATTTCTGCTTCGAGTCTTTCTCTCGTCTTGGAGATTTATTCCAAATCTTTGTTGAGTGACTCTTCAACCTTCTTTGCTCTTCTAATTGTGTTTTCAAATTGATGATGATATTTTAAGAGTCCTAAAACTTTTCTTTTAATTTATTTAGTTCCTTTTTCATTTTCTTGACATTTTTCCTTTTTGCCTTCAAATCATCAAGAGCACTTATTAATTCACCTTTCAGGTCAAATTATGCTTCCACATTTTCTTCATCCTCAGTGGCATATTCATTTTCAAAAGAAATAAACAATACTTGTTATGAATCATTGTCACTATCACTATCATTGTCTGATGCAAAATTGTCTTCCTTAGAATAGAAGCTTCTCTTAGGAATTTTCTTTTTGCCTTGTTTCCTATTCCCTTTTTTTTTATTCTTTTAGGAGCTTCATCTTCTTCATCACCATCAAATCGTTTTTCATAGGGAAATTTTGAAGAAAAATGACCAATTCTTCTACAACTAAAACATTTTAGAGGGACCTTACATTTGTACTTTTTGATTCCTCTCTTGAGCTTCCTCATGAGATTGGATACTTCTTCATCTGAGTCCTCACTATTTCTTTGACTAGACTTCTATTTTGATTCATGCTTGTCTTATTTAAGGCCTTGAATGCTGCTTCACTTGTAATGGCTCTTCCTATTTAATAATCATTTCGTAGGTTGTAATAATCTCGTGTAGCTTATCCATGCTAAGTTCGCCCAAGTATGATCTATCTTCTAGGAAAACAAATTTAGGATTAAATCTTGCTAGAAGAGATTCTAGAACCTTTCAGAAAATAGCCTTTTTATTTGTTGGTTCTCCTAGTCCTTCCAGGGTATTTGTTACTTCATCTACATGATGAAAATAAGCTGTAATATTCTCATCTTATCTCATCTTACGTTGCTCAAACTGTCTTATATAAATTTTAAGTTTTTATTCTTTTATTTTTGAGTCTCCATATATGTTTTGAGGCTTGCCCCAAAGTTCCTTAGTTCTTTTACAACCCAACACCTTAACATAGACAAATTCAGAGAGTCCACTTATAATGGAATTCTTGGCTTTGGCATCATTCTCGGCAAGTTTCTTACCTTTTTCATCTGTTGGAGGAGAGGATGGTGCAGTATAACCATTTTCAACAACGTCCCAAATATCATATCCTTGTGCAAGTATATATACCTCTAACCTTCTACTCCATAGTGCATAGTTTTTCACATTGAACAAAGGAACTCCATTCTTGGTGTGCTCCATGATGTCCCTAATCAGTGATTAGATTGATTGTATAGGGACCAACGTTGATACCAATTGTTGGAAATAATGAGAAGGGGGTGAATTAGTATTTATATTATAATTAGTTAATTTTTGTTTTCAGAGTATTAATCAAATAAAAAACATAAATCAATAGTGCACAAAATCAATAGATAACATACACCAATTTTTTATGGTGGAAACCCTTCTGGGAGAAAAACCACCAAACGCTTCTCTAATGATTTTAGGAGTACATCAATTCTCTAGCTTCAACTAAAAAGGGAAGCCAAAACTCCCTAGTACTCTATAGAAGCATTCAATTTTCCAGCTCCAACTGGAAGGACACTCCAACGCCCAAGTTTTATCAATTATTGTTGAAAGGATGCTCCAACACCCTTGCAAGTTGCAACTTTCCTTAGAACTCCCTGAAAATGATGATGAAATTGAAAACTATTGTGGGCACCCGTAGCAAAGAAAATGACCCACTTACAATGATTATACTTCTGCGAAATATTGTAGGCTCCCATACCATGGATAATGAGACACTTAAAAGGATAGACTGTTGCAAATTATATAACTCTAAAGCAAACCAAAACCAACAATTACTCTAGAAAATAGAAGAAACCATACTGTTGATAGTTTATGTTAGGAAAAGTCTCAGAACGGTATATTCATACCTTTGTTCTTGCTTGTAGAAAATTCATATTTAGAAGAGTTCAAGCAAGAGCAATGTATCTAGTGGCTACTATACTTCAGGAGTGTGACATACCTATGTCTGCTTATAAGGTCACTTAATATTGCTGCCTTGGAATAAACTTTCATTGTGTATTTAGGAAAAAAAATCCAACGTTGATATGAAATTAAAAATGAAGGTTTCATGAAATGTTTTGCAAGCTAGTTTATGTATTTTAGGCAATGGATCGTGATTGTAAAAGTAAACAAACTACAATAAATTTTGCAGATTTTTAATAGTAAAAATGGACAATAAGCAAAATCAAAACACAACAAATTGATGACAAAGTTCACCCCTCCTAGGCCACGTCTTTGGGTCCATCTTCCAATGGGGGACCTTTATATTATATGCTAAAATGTTCAAATACATCAATATAAATGCTCAAATTTCAAAAATAACACTTCCATTGCATCCAAAATGCCCAAAACCCCTTTGTAAGCTCTTCTTGGGCTAAAAAAGGTTAAAAAATGACCAAGTTAGCCTATATTTCCAAAACTGCCTATTAACTATTCTGCAAAAACATTTTCTTTGCAAATATTGGCAACAAAATCATTATAGGCCAATTGGTGGGTGCTTAGTTTGTTGTTCCGGAGGTCAGGGGTTTGATCCTTCCCGCTCGTTGGTGGTTGCGTTGTTTTTTTAAAAACATGGTGGGGGTCATGTGACCGACCTCACCCTTTTAGAGCCACCCACCAATGTTCAAGGTTATGAGGGAGGGCATGACAATGGTTTAACAAAGCACACACCCACCCCTATGGCTAGTGCGTGGATGTTAAGGATTTGGGGTCAGGACGGTCGGGTGTTCGACCCACTGTTTTATACTCCAATCTTCCACGTTACAAAAATTAAATACAAGTTCGTCCACATGGTTTAATGAGAACCTTTGTAGCTCGATTGTTTGGGTGTTGGTTTCATGAGATGTATATCTTGTGTTCGATTCCAATAGAGGCTGGTCGGTTTGCCTAAACAATTTTTTCCCAAAACGAGGTGCCACGTGGCGCCATGTGATTGGGCCACGTGTCACCCAACTACTATCCCACTTGTCTTTTTTCCCAATCCGGGGTGCCACGTGGTGCCATGTGATTGGGCCACGTGTCACCCAACTACTATCCCACTTGTCCAAACTGCATTCGCTTACCATTGTCCAATCGTTAGATGACACATGTCAATGTCACAGGAGGCCACTTATCTAGTCCATACACCCAATCATCTGATGTATACTTCCATGTGGCATTCGTACACTACACAGTGAACTGTGCAAGTTGACTTTTAGTTGTTTGCCAAAAACTTCAGAACACGATAACTTGCTCATACGATGTCAGATTGAGGCGATTTAAGTGTCGTTGGAATTAGAATGACAAGATCTATGATTTGGTGCTGGTTTTAGGAGATTTTGAGCACTTTCATTTTTGAGCATATTTTTGATCACTTTTATCATTCCTCCCCATTGGAATATTTTGGACCACCAAAAGTTTATTTTTACTCAGAAATTAAGTGAGCGTACAACTCCATCAATTTACTGATTTATATCCACCTTTATTTGCTTGGATTGGTACCTTTGATCCCCACATGAAGATACTCCACATTGTCTCTATGTGAAGTCCTTATCCTCATGTCAAGAATTGAGTCTTCCTGCAACTCATTTAAATATTCAGGAGAAAAATATTCTATAGATTGAATCTGAACATTCTCTTCTTGATCATAAGTCATAGGAGGCTCATACAATCTCAAGTTTTCCACATTCACAATATAATAAATTTGCATGTAAGGTGGAAAATCTAATAGGAAAGCATTGTTACCAATATTCTCCAAGATTTTGAAAGGACCATATTTGGTTGGACTGATATTTTTAACATCACCTTGTAGTCTTTCCTTATTTATGTATAACCAAACTTCATCTCCCACTTAGAAATCTTGATAAACCTGATGCTTATCATGTATTGCTTTGTACTTGGCTTGGCTTTTCTCTAGCTGTTCTTGTACCCTTTGATGCAATAGATAAATTTGTTCAATGAAATACTTGGATTTTTCCACATCAATATGTCCATCTACTGTAATATCTTTACCAAAGATGAAATCCAAAGGATACTTTTGAAAATAACCAAACAAGGTTAAAATGGAGATACTTGTGTAAATGAATGCCTGGCACGATTGTAGGCATGCTGGATGTAATGAAAATGCTCATCCCAAAGTATAGGATGCTTACCACAATATCCTTGAAGGAGATGCACTACTATTCTATTTACTACTTCTGTCTGACTGTCAGATTGTGGATGAAATGTTGTGCTCTTCTTCAACTTTGTGTCTATGAGTTCCCATAAACTTAACCAAAACTTCTTGATAAATCGAGAATCACGATTAGAGATAATTGAAGTAGGTAACCCCAAATGAACTCATACATTTTGGAAGAACATCTTTGCAGTCTGTTCACTTGTAGCATGTTTCTTACATGGCATCAACACATACATTTTGATGAAACAATCCATTACAACATATAAATAATCATGACTTTTCCTAGACATTGGTTGTCCCCCAACAAAATCCATAGAAATACCTTCCCAAGGATGAGAAGGGATAGGAAGTTGAGTGTACAAACCCATTTTCCTATTGCTTGGCTTACTAGTAGAACGCACAAAGCATCATTTTACATATCTTGATACACTTTCATTCATGTGAGGCCAATAACAATACCTATGTAATTGAGAAATCGTTTTTCCTTCACCAAAGTGACCAACAATAAGAGAAGTGTGGGCTTCCCTTATGAAATTGACTCTTTCACCCCGTGGAACAAATAACTTGCCAAGATGATACAACAAGTTGTTATAAACATGATAATACAACTCTTCAACATGATTGCCTTGACTCAAAGTTGCATAAACATCTTTAAATCCTTCATATTGAGCATATTGTTTAATATAAATTTCATGCATGATTGAGTTATGCTCAAGAATAAAAAATGCATTAACAATAGGCCTCGATAACATATCTGAAACTTTGTTGCACATACCTTTCTTATACCTGATTACCAAATGAAATTATTGTAGGAAACCCATTGATCTGAAATGTCTAACTTGTTGTAGCTTGGTTTGTGATTGTAAATATTGCAAAGGTTGATGGTCAGTATGAATAATCGTTTCTTTACCCATCAAATAATGCTTCCATTTCTTCACGCTTTGTACCAAATCATACAACTCTTTATCATAAGTTGGATAGTTAATTACTGCATTGGTAAAGGTTTCAGAATGATAACATATTGGCTTACCATGCTACATCAAAACTGCACCCATAACATATTTGATTGCATTAGTTTGAATTTCAAATGGCTGCTTAAGATCTAGAAGTGCTATAACTTGTGTTGTACTGATTTTCTCTTTCAAATTGTCGAATGATTTTTTTATACATGCCTCCCCACTGAAAGATTCATTTCACACTTGTCAAAGCATGTAATGGAAGTGCTAGAACTTGTGTTGTACTAATTTTCTCTTTCAAATTGTCGAAGGATTTTTTCTACTTGCCTCCCCACTGAAAGACCCATTTCACACTTGTCTAAGCATGTAATGGTGCTGCAATGAATGAGAAGTTAGCGGTAAATTTTCTACAATATTTGACTACTTCCAAAAAGATCCTAAATTTTGTTACATTATCGGGTTTAGGCCAATTTACAATAACGTCTACTTTGGAGGGAGCAATATTCAATTCACCCCCTCCTAAAATATGACCCAAATAAACCAAAGAGGTTTTCCCAAATTCACATTTATACATCTTCAAATACAACTTTTCCCATTTCAAGACATCTAGAGCTTCCTTCACATGCTTGGCATACTCTTCACAAGTCTTACTGAAAATCAAAATACCATCTAAGTAGATTATGACAAAATAATTAAGGAATGGTCACAATAGATCATTCATAACTCTCATGAATGTGGTAGGTTCATTGCAAAGCCCAAATGACATAACTAACCATTCAAACAAACCTTGTTTTGTCTTGAAATAATTTTTCCGAATATCATCCTCAACAATACTTATCTTATTATAACCACTTCTCAAATATAACTTATTAATATAAACAAATTCCTTGAACTAATCTAGCAAATCCTCAATGTGAGGAAGAGGATAACGATTCTTTATCGTGGTCTTGTTCAAAGCTCGAAAATCCACACACATGCACCATCTTTATTTGGAACCAAAACAATATGGGACCCATAAGGAGATGTACTAGGTCTGATGACCCCTTTGTCTAGCAACTCTTGAATTTTCTTCTTAATTTATGCATTCTTCAAAACTGACATTCTATACATGCCAATATTCAAATGTGGTGAGTCTTGCTACAATTGAATCTCATGTTGGATTCCTCTTTTTAGAGGTAGCCATTCAGGTTCCCGAAACATCTTGTTATAAGTGTTAACAACTTCAACCAATTCGTGCTTGAGTTTAGAATCACATCCTGTGAAAGCTTCAAATTCAGCAATATCTTTAGCTTTAATCATCAACAACACAAAATTATTACTAGCATTTACAAGCCTTTTCATCTGACCAACACTAATAAGAGATAAATTCATCTTCTTATGGTGTGCTCTAACAATATACTGAACTCCATATTTTAAAGATGATATTTGTTCTCATGAAGATACAATATGGATTTTAGGTCATATAATTATGGACTCCCTAAAACAATCCCACAAATATCAAGTGATACAACATCAAGCTCTACCTCATCTTTAAAATTAGTAGTGATGAAAAATTTGAGTTTACATTTTCTCATCACATACATAACCCAAAGGGTAAGGTTTTGTGTGAGTCAGAGTCTCTAAATTAAGTTTCTTGACAATTGTTTCATAGATAAAAATGACTTGGGATCCACTATCAAATAATATATCAACCTTTTTATGTTTTGTAATGACCCTGATATGGAAAAGCTCACTTATTTCTTTATCATTTTGAGATTCAATAGGCTTACTAGAAGAACTAGTACTTGAATTAGAAGTTATATCTTTAATTCCCATGGTTGTGATTTTGGTTTCATAACCTGAATCAAATCCTAGATCTTGTTGAATTGTAGCAACAATTTTTTGTTTCCCCTTATCATTGAACTTCTTTGGTCTCAATTCTGGATGTAATTTCCAAGAGTGTTCTTCATCATGGCCATCTTTTGAACAATGTTTACAGGTAAGTTTATCTCCCTCTTTCTTGACAATAACATTCTTCTTTCCTTTGCCTTTACACTTCCCCTTTCCTTTGTCTCCATATTTGAAAGGTTTCTTGTTGGACCCTTGAGGAACATTCTTGCCTCTTGATTCTAAATGAGTCTCTTGAACACATACTTCATCTATATTGGTGTGATTAAATATAAGTATAGTATGTCTCAAATAACTATGTAATCCACCTATATACTTAAGGAGATTATCTTATGAAGTTAAACCAACACCCAAGATTAAATCTCTTCTTCTAAATTCTTGTGTGTAACTTTGGACACTCTGACCTTTTGCTTGTCTAAAATTTTGCTAATCCATGATTGGTTTTTGCATGCAAGCTAATGGATTAAATTTCCTTCTTAATGAAGTTATAAAATCATTCCAAGAAAATATAATTTTACCACTTTTCTTCAAATATTCTTGAGTTCTTGTCTCCCACCAGATGAGGGTTGCACCTTCCAAGCGAAGAGAAGCAAGCTGTATTTTTGTGACATCATAATCAATCTTTTGAATCCTGCAATCGACTTCAATTTGACGAACCCAATTATCCAACTTCTCAGAATTTACTTCCCCATTGTATATAGGAAGTTCAAAATTGACATCAAGCTTAATCAAAGGAGACTTCAATTTGACGAACCATCGACTTTAATTTGACGAACCCAATTATCCAACTTCTCAGAATTTACTTCCCCATTGTACATAGGAAGTTCAAACTTGACATCAAGCTTAATCAAAGGAGACTTAGCATGCCCTTTTGGAGATGGAGGAGGGGTGGGTCTATGGGATGAAGGAGGTGAAGAAGGAGGTGAGTATGGAGGTGTAGATGGAGGTGAAGTAGGAGGTGGAGGTGGAGGCTTGCTCCCATCACCACCATTACATTTTAGTTGATTATAAATTTCTCCTTGAAACCTTGTTTTTCTCTCATTGTACAACACTTTCACCATCTCAGTCATTTCATAGAAAGCCTTTCTAAAAGCTCTCTCATCCTCAGACATCAACTTTGGTCCCCGTCCTTCTTCATGTTCCATGATTTGTAGAGTTTGTGGCCTCCCTGAGTCAATTTTAGAGTTTGGTTCTTCAAGTACTCCTCCTCTTTTCAATTTAGACCTTTTTATAATTCAAGAAAAACACTTGAAAATTATGTCAAACATCACACAAACCATGCTCTGATACCAAAATGATATGAAATTAAAAATGAAGGTTTCATTAAATGTTTTGCAAGCTAGTTTATGTCTTTTAGGCAGTGGATCATGATTGCAAAAGTACACAAACTAAAGTAAAATTTTGATATTTTTAACAGTAAAAATGGACAATACGAAGCATCAAAACATAACAAATTGATGACAAAGTTCTCCCCTCTTGGGCTACGTCTCTAGTTCCAGCTTCCAATGGTGGCCCTTTACATTATATGCTCAAACTTTCAAATACATCAGCATATAATGATAAAATTAAAAAAATAGCATTTCCATTGCATCTAGAATGCCCAAAAACCCTTAAGTAGGCTCTTCTTGGGCTAAAAAAGGTTAAAAAATGACGAAGTTAGGCCTATTTTTACAAATATGCCTATTAACTGTTCTCCAAAAACGTTTTCCCTACAAATATTGGAAACAAAATCATGATAACCCAATTGGTGGGTGCTTATTTTGGTGTTCCACAGGTTGAACGTTCAATCCTCCCCACCCGTCGATGGTTGTGTTATTTGTTTAAAAACTCGGCAGGGGACTTGTGACCGACCCCACCCTTTTAGAGCCACCCGCCAATGGTCAAGGTTAAGAGGGGGGGTGTGATGGTGGTTTAACAAAGCACACACCCTCCTTCATGGATAACACACGACCGTTAATGCTTTGGGGTGGGCACATGGTTTTTAAGGTGTTTTTTCGAGATTGTAACTCATCTACAGAGTGATGGGTTGACTAGAAACAATATGGCATATTTTTTGGCTTTGGTAAAGGCATTCAAATAACTATTCGTGAGAAGTTTCACTCGTTACGGATCTTTGGATATTTGTAGGTTGTAATTCAATGTGTGCAAAATCTCTTAAATGGACAACCCCCTAGAAAAATTATGAAGAGTTGGAGGTTAGAATTAGTTGAAAGTATAAACATGTTGTTTTTTTCAACTATAATACTAATAGTTCAAGATTCTAGAAGGGAGGCTAATAACGTTGCAGATTTTATGGAAAAATATGGGATGCAAATCTCATGTTATTGATTTGGAAGTGAGCTGGCCTCCTTCTAGTTTGGAGGAAGATGTTGATGCTCTCTAGGGTTGGAGGCAAATAAAAATGACCTTGATGAGGGTGATATCTTGGTTATGGGAGAGTATTTGGATGGAGTGACATACTTCTAAATTTCATGTCTTCTTAATGAAGTGGCATCAGGTCGTTAATGTTCGAGAGAAGGTTACCAGTGGTGTTTGAAGATTTAAATTGTCAGTTATGAATACAATATTGTAGAGGTATGAGGTTTGTGCAAAAGGAGGCGAGGTCTTCTCCTCTTCCTCCCTTTTGTGTTTTAAGTTGGTGAGTTTTCTGTTTAGCCTATGTTTTTCAGAGTGGAACGGTAAATTTCTAATGCGTCTGGTGTATATTAGGCCACACATCATTATTCAAGTGATATTATTGAAAATTTTCAAGTTCGTCACTTCCCCTGTGCTAGACTAGTGTTATGGTTTAGGAAATATTTTCTCTTTTTTCTCCTTTCCTGGTTTATTGAATATTGATTGAACATTTCTATGGTATTTAAAGGCAATTGTTGAATTGTGGGTAATTTTTAATTATACTCATGATGTTCACCCACTAAAGGTTTTCATGTTTGGGTCTTATGTTTCGGGGTCCTAGTTAATTATCCTATTTCAATTTGGTCAATTTGTTCACAATCTGGTATCAATTCAAAGAGTTAAGGGTTTTGGGTATTGTCATAGTTTCTTTGAATTCAAACTATGCTTCGAGTAATTCCATTATTGGTTGTGGCGTTATGTCATGTCTCTGATTTGCAGGGAAATTGGAAATTTTCTTGAATTTACTCCTATTGTATGGCATTTGGGGGATGATTTGGAAGTTCTTAGGTCAGGTATTCAGGGTGGTGTATATCACCCCTTTTATTATTTTGAAGGCAATGGTTCTTTTCTTTCTTGTAATCAATGTTATTTGGTTGTTGTTGTTATCAATCATAATTTTTTTCTTGGTTGAACAAAAAACTCTCCAAGGTAACCTTTACAAAAAGAAGGCCAACCCCTTCAATCCAGAGATGGATCTCTCTGATAGCCTAATCATTAAATTTAGCAATTGATTGTACATTCAAACACCGGCTATATATTCAGCTGAGTTCTGTTGAGGTGGGATTTGGTTGGGCATGAGGGAGATAGAACATTGGGCAATGGAGTTAACAAGCTAGGGTTTATGGCAACTTACCAAGATACTATCCTTTTGATCATGATTGACAAAGGTAAGTTACATAGAACATCAAAGACATTTAAATCATCATTGTAGCTGAAAGAGGAAAATAGAAAAACTGTCCATTACGATAGGTCATATGAAATGAATCCTAAAGTAGCTTTAGAATATAAGAGTGCAAATATTTCTAATCTATGAGATAGAGCGTAAAAAACAAGGATGATTTTTGTAACATGTATTCTCATTCAAATATCAGAAGACATTACATTCAAATGATATTACAAAGAAGGAAACATTGAAACATGTAAAAATTACAGACTAAGAGATACCATCACATGAATCTTTGTGTCACTGGTCAAAATTTACCGATCTTGGAAAACTGTAGATTAATAAAGCCTTCAACACACATACAATAGCTATATTTTCATAAAAAAATAACATTTTTTTTCCTCATTTATCATGTAATATATAGGAAAAATGCAATAAAGATAAGATCCAAAAAGTCTGGTAGAAATAACTGCATAATATTTACAATATCTAAAAGTTTAATTAACAAAAAATAATCAAAATCCTATCATTTTAGCTATTCGGATCTCTATTTGGAACATAACGTTGGTCAAAGTATATTGTGAAACTATTGTGCGTATCTCCTACTATTCTTCTTGAACAAAGATGAGTCATAGCTACATTCTAGGATATACAACTGTTCACTCCTTTGTAGGCTTGATATCTGGAAGTACAACTTGTCTTCCCTCTTGGTCAAAATTGGTGCATGCACCTGTAAACTATGCTGAAACTGTGCAATTGCCCTTGTAACTGCTTGCTCCTTTCAAGGCTCTCTTTCCTTATGTTGACTCATATTTTGTGCACTCCCACAACCACAAAAACCATTTGACATATTACCATAACATATCGAAAATAACTTACTATAAAAAAATATTAAAATGGAGTAGGGCAAAATGTTGAGGTATAATTAGGGTTTGTTAAACAAAATTAGGGTTTTGTTTATTTCTCTGCCCCATGAAGTAAACTGATCATTTATCTGCAGCTTATGCAGCCTGATTAAGGAGTTCTAACTTATCCTGGCTTCTTGTCATCCTTCTGGTCGCTTTCTATATGATTTTTCCAGCTTTGAGGGTTTCTTTCCCTTTTCTGTTAGCATGCTCTATTTTCCTCCATTTGGTGGCCTTCTTTTTGCTCTTTGAAACTTGTCTTTTCTCTTCATATTCATCAATAATCATTGTCTCCTTCATCTTAGGTTTTATTTTTACCTTGAAACTCAACCTTAGTTTTTTTGTAGGGCGTGTATGAGGTTTTCTACAGTAAACCCTAGGTTCTATTTCATTTTCTTCATCCCATGTTTCCATTTTCTATTTCCTTTTTAACTTTATGCTATTTTCTATTTTTCCTCCTCTTCTTCTAGCATTAGTTTATATTGTCTTCTTGTAATCCTCTCATAAACCCTAACCTCTAGTTCTTTTACATGCTTTTCAACATGTTCTTCAACAAGAATATGGCTAGACGCTTCCTTTGTTTCCTGAGCTAGGGTTTGAACGTAAACTTTAGTTTGACCTCTCCTTGGTCTTTTGGGTGCAGGTTTACTTATGTTTCTATATCTCAATTACTCCACTTGATTGCTTAAATAATGAGTATATAGTATTTTTATTAGGATGTGATGAAAAATTTCATGAGTTTGCATCTCAGGTATGGTTCTTTCTTTGATGGAAATATTTAGTAAACTTTGGTGAAGAAAATAGGGAAAATTCATCTTACTAAAACCTGCTAAATGACATAAAAACCTCATGCGATACAAATATGCTTTATAATACATGCCTTCATAGGTGAAGAAAAGCTGCACAATCCCGAGGGAGTTAGACCATTCGGGCTTCAACACATTCTGGAGGAATCCTACATTCTATTCTTGTTTTTGACATTCTTCCTTCAAGAAAAAATTCAAGTCCACATTCTGCAATCTCCGTTTCTTAAATCATCTCTCACCCTCAGTTGGAAAACCTGTGGTCCCTGCAATGGATTATTTGGTGACTGGAAACTACAGGGTTCTAATTCTTGTTGTGCTGCCATCAAAATAATAGATGAAATCATGGAACCAACTCAGGTTGTGCCCATTGAAGCACTGGAACACTGGTTCCCATCTTGCATTTCTGAACAGAGCCAACATCTCTGGATACACTTCAAAATACATCCCATCAGGCTCAAACCACTTCACATGACCTGATCGAACCATCTTGGAAAGACTCTAACATTGAAAATCCTTATACAATCTTGAATTATCTTGGTCGGACGATGAAAACACTTCTAGAAATTTCCTACGCACTGTAAACAAATTTTTGGGTTTGCTAGAAATTACTATTTTAGGGTAAAGTAGCAATTTTAGGGTTTGAGTTTAAAATTATTTCTCAGGCTTTAAAATGCATCTATATGTCAAATCATGTATGAAAAGGGATAGGGCTTCGTGAAAAAATGCTTAGGAACTTGACATGATGGGGTTGGTAGCTTGAAAACCTAACTTTTAAATTTTTTAGTGAACACTAGGAAAATATTTCGTAGCGGTAGATGTAGGCTTGAAATAGGCTATTTGTGCTGCGAAAAACCTAGGATAAGCTTAGGGTTAAGTGAAAATTCTTGATTAGACATGTTTCTATGATTATATAGCAATTTACACAAAAACATTTAGTCCCTTTACATAAGAGCGGTTTTTTATTACATTTGTTAAGTGTTGTGTAATTTATTGGTGAGATGTAACTATGATTGAGATATTGTAAGACTTATAAGACCATATTTTTATAGTTTTTTACTATGTACATATAGTTAAAAGGACCATTTAGCCTATATTCAAACCAAATTCATTACAGTTGGCACGATCTAGAAGTTCGTCGAGTTTGTTCTCGATTGAGATGGGATGGCCAAGTTGATAGATCACGAGCCTATGAAATTAGACATTTTATTGCCCATTGAACCCACCAGAGCAACTGTGTATTAAAATGTATTTTGGATTTGATGTTTTGTGATTAGAATATTGAGTTTGTAGGGGAACTGTCATGTTTTTTGCATGCCATCTAGTCAAGGTCACATCTTGTTAGAAAATTATATATTACAGAGAAATGGAACACATAAAAATATGCAGAAACAAAAATATAGAAAACATATAAAACAAGAGAGATAGAGTTATATGTGGTTCACCCAACTTGGGATACGTCCACAAAAAAAAAACCAGTCCTTCCTTTATATTATCCAAAAAAATGAAGACACAACCTACAACTGATCCGATGTAATATCCTATACTCTCTCACACATTCCCCCCCTTTTCTTTCTCGCTCAAAATACACCTCATATACAATTGCAATCCAATCCCCTCATATAAATTGAGGGGTTACCTTCTAGGGAAAAAAACCCTAAATTAAACATAACTTCTATTGTCATATCATCCGCCTAATGAATGTCCCAGATTGACTATGAAATTACAATATGTTACAAGGAAAATTTACATATGTTTTTAGCTTCGGGGGCGCTACCCCTGAAACTCCCAGCTAGGGGGGGCTCCAAAAGGTCATCGTTGGCCCCCCTGGACCCCCCTTATGGCGATCAAACGATGGGAAACGTTTCCGACCCATTAAGAATAGGGGTCCAAGGTGGCGATACATCTAAATAAAGAAGATAATTAGGCTCTACACCCAACAAATCTTACAACAACAATGGTTTTCTATTTTTGTGGTTAATATGGATCTATGCTAGTGATTTCAATAGCATATGAACATGATTTATGATATGAAATGATGGTGTTCCAACTTTTATTTTCTACATTCAATTTTCTTTATATGCACTGATAAATTACCTTTACTCGGGGTTTGGGCCTGCTTATTTAAGAAAAATGGTGTTAGCATTAGTAGTTTTGATGGTGTATGAATGTCACTTATATTTTCAGAGTGAGGAAGTTTATATATATATATATATATATATATATATATATATATAGTGTTAGTTCTGATTGAACCTGTAGCCTTGTTGTGTATCTAGAAGTTTGCACAATGGCTTCCAACTAATTTTTAAATTTTATGTAATTTTTTTTAATAAATAAAGAATTGTAAATCAAAGAATTCAAGCCTGGATAATCTCTCATCACTTCTGCATTTCTCTAATTGAAATTAGATCTTGTAGAATTCTCTTAATGATGACAAACGCGTGAAGAAATTAAGAGCACAAAAAATTGTGATCACTATGATGGTTCAGAGGAATACATTGTGTGAAGTGTGGAAGATTCCTTCACAAAGTGAAATATCCGCACAAGGAAACACAATAATATTTATTGTAGATTTGTTTAGAGATCCCCCCCCCCCCCCCACACCAATGCCTATGTAAAGGACTTGCAACAATGTTAGTTCTGGCATCGTTGCACAGTGAAATATTCCTCTGCATAGTGAAATCTTCTCACAAGGAAATATTAATTTGAGATTTGTTTACCCCCCCCATCCCCCCCACCCCACCCCATTGCCTACATAAAGGACCTGCAACTGTGTCAGTTCTGGCGTCATTGGGAAGAGCAGTACCATAATTGTATCAGTATTAGAGCACTCACCAACGAAAGGACCACTCACATAATTAGTTTTATTTTTATTTTTAAGTGATTTTTTAGACACTGAAAAATACACAAAATAAACACTCTCCATCAGGGGAATTATGTCCAATCATATATAGTTGAGCCAATTGAAAATTAGAAATAAGATTTCCAAAAAAATAGAAAATTATATTTGAATTTACGAAAAATATAAATATTCAAAAATTTCCCAAAACTTTGGTTAAAATTGCAAAAATAAAAAACCAAAATAATGCAGAGTTAGTGCACTTTGACGGCAAGGTGAATGTTATAGTCCATGGCGAGGCAAGTACTAACTAGTTAACATTCCCCGTTATGATATTTTAACTTTAACACATTTAAGTGAACACATTTCATAGGTCTATCTTAGTAATTGGCTACATAAAAAGCACTTGCATCCTTGAAACATGAAAGTAGAAAATATATTTTTTAAGAAAATGCATTATGAGTATTTATGAGTTCATATAGATGAGCGACTGTTGTTTTTTTTAAAAGTATTTCATGTTAGAATAACTTTATTAATTTAATTTTTTTGGATGGAGTGCTTGAAATGTGCAATGGTGGTGGATCAATTGTCATTGTCTCATTAGGCCACATGCTTATGGGTTGTGGCAACATACCCCTATGAAGGTTTATGATATACTTGCAATGGAATGGGGCAAGCATTTCAATCCACCCCCAAAGATATGCATGACACATTCTTGTAGAATTTACAATCGTCAATCAGTGGTTCTTTGTATATTAGATATGACAAATGGATCTTGAGAGGATCTCACCTCACTCAGTTCAACTACCATCCGGTCTTAGTTTCTCACACCCACTTTTAATGGCCGATATATGGTGCATGGTTGTCTTAACTATTAGTTTAATGGAACATACTCGCATCACTTCCATATCAGATATTTGGCTAGAGTAAATTTGTAGGACATTTGCATGGGGAAGGGGTATCTTCATATTTCTCATGGTAAAAGTGTTTTATTTATCTTTTAGAGGTGGGCAATGACAATGCCTATCAAATTATCCGTCTGGTTTATGATTTGGTATTCTAGCTCTACTCGCGTCTACTTCAGGGGAAAGTGCAGGGAAAGTGTAGTATACCTAGGGGTGGATAATATGGGGTACCTAAGGCTGTACCCAAGGGCATACTTTGATGTAAAAATGGACCACAATTAGTTAGTATAGTTAAGGATGATGAATAAACGGGCCATGGCTAGTAAATAAAGTGGTTAACCCGCATTATGGAAGGGACCACAAGTAGTTATGGTTTTTATGGTTTTGGATCTTAGAATATTATATATAGTTAAAGATAGGAAGGGAAGGGATGTGGAGTATTGTATTGTATTGACAAGCATATGGCTTGTGGAGTGTTATCCTTATTTAAGGAGTAGTTGTATGGTGCTACCATACCACAAGGGTTTGATATTAATAAAGAGTGGAGATTTTATATTCTTGGACATATCTTTGTGTGATTTCTCTTGATCGGTTTCAATATATTTTCATTTTTATTACAAATGGTATTAGGGCTCTTTCCTTGGAAAAGTGGGGATATATTTTATCTTTTTTTAATATTTAATTTTTGGAAAATAATGGGCGACGAATTTCATAACAATTTTTGGAAATTTTGGTGCAGAATTTTCAAAAGATAATTACAGATCTAAATTCCTCACAAGAAAACACCCAATTAAAAAAAAAAAAAATCGTTTGAATCGGATCTTAGATAGAGGTGATCTCACTGATTTAAAATTAATTGTTTTTTAGAAATTTTTCTGACAAGAAAATAGTGGGCGATGACTTTTAGGTCAATTTCTGGAGATATGGTGCATTATTTTTAGAAAATAATTGCATATCTGAATTCATCTCAAGAAAATACCCCCCAAAAAATATCGGAGTCTGGATAGAGGATATCTCGTTGATTTAAATTTTTTATTTATTTATTTTATTTTATTTATTTTTTCAGAATTTTTTGTGATGATAGGAAATATGATGACGTAGATCCAAGTAACAGAGTGCCCATTTGGATTGCGATGGAGAAGCTTAGGGTTTCCTGCTCCAAAACCCTAGCCGTCACAGTGTTCTCTGCGACCGCGGCTGCTGCAGCAGCGTCTCCCTACGCTCAGTATCAAGAAGTCCTCTGCCATTGCCAGGAGAACCCATTCCTGCTGCGAAACGCAATCTCCCAAGGGTATGAAAACCATTACGTTTCCTCTGATACAGCTGTGATTGCAGCCGCACCTCCCTCAAATTTGCAGCTTGGAGCCGTCAACAGTTGCATGAAGAGATCGATTTGGCCTCAAGACGTCATCAACCAGAATCATAAGTGCCAGATCTCTGTTTTGGCTGCCGATGCAAAAGTTGCCCTCGTTGATTTGCAGCGAAGCGCTGCCATTTTCAGCAAGAAAGGACAGGAAATGCGGCGAGTTGCCCACATCCCCTGTCTGGCCACTGCCGCCTTGGGACACTCAGCACCGTTTGGTCCAACCGCCGATAATCCTTATATAGTTGCTCTCAAAGCTAAAATCCCTCTGGATTTGGGGAATCCAGGAATTTGCTCAGTTCAGAAGTTGGCTAGAATTGGAGAACAAAAGCTTTCAGATCATTCACCCTCCGCTTACCAGATCCAGATCTCTCTTGTATCTGGTGGAACAAAACTGCTCTGGGTGCGAGCCACGAATCTGGTGCAGGATATTCTTCAAGATCTCGAACTCAGATTGGGGATCCCCTCAAATCTCATGAGGCTGCTTTACGAAGGTAAACAACTTGAAGATTCTCTGCCCCTGTCTCATTACAATATCAAAAAAGATGCTTCAGTTATGCTCTCCCTTCGTTTGAGAGGAGGAGCTGCTGGGAAATCCTCCTTGGCTCCTTCCTTCTCCTACAAGGATGCAGTTCATTTGCAGCCATCTAAGAGAGCTGCTCAACCAGCTGAGGCTCCCAAGCCTTTCCCGGTGGAAAAAAGGGAGGAAACCCCTTCCATTGAGATCTCCCATCCAAATTTGGAGGACCAATTTCAGACATTTGCAGAAAAGGCTATCATTTGCAGGTTTAATGGCCTATGGCCTCGAACTGCAGATCTCTATCAATGGATCCATTCCAATTGGACCAAAAACTACAAGGTCTTCTTTTGCTCGAAAGGCTTCTTCATTGTATCCTTTGCTTTCAATGAAGACTATCAGAAGGCATAAACGGAAGGCCCCTGGTTCTGGGGATCAACAGGGCTCTTCCTTACTCCTCGGTTTCCAGATTTCGACCCTTCCACTGCTGTCATCACCAGACTTCCCATTTGGGTCAGGCTTCCAAATCTACCTGCGCACCTCTGGCACTTCGTAGTCTTCCAAGGAATTGGGAACACTCTAGGTCGCTTCCTGGTCATAGACACCTCAAGGGGGGAGAAAGGAATATACACATTTGGCAGAATTTGTGCAGAAATAGATATCAGTAACGGGCTACCTGACAAGATAAATCTCAAAATTGGGGACTTCTATTGGACCCAAACCTTGGAATATGAGAACACCGCTTTCCGGTGTCGTCACTGCCATCAGACAAGACATCTCCAAAACTCATGTGGCACGTTCCTCGACAAAACGAATAATAAAAAAGGGAAATCCAAATCGAAGAGATGGAAGCCATGTGATCCACCTCCCATGGACGAGATTGATTCCTTTAGCTCGGATGAGGAGGAAAAAGATGCGAATGAAGAAAATTATGAGCAAGCAAAGGACCCCCCCTCGGCCAGCCCTACAAATCCTTCAGCATTGCAGATATCGTAGAAACGCTCACATGCGCCCTCTTCCTCTGATTCAGATAAGGAGGCTCCTCCTTCAGAACAAAATTGTCAACAATTGGTTCCTGTCCAGTCAGATCACAATGGCTGGGTTAAAGTCAGCAAAAAAAAAGTGAAAAATGTCGTTTGGAGGTTCCTACCCACTCTGGGTAGACCCCTTTGTCTCACTTTATGCTTTCAGTTCTCCTTGTTACTTGCTGCTTGTACTAGGTTGATTATAGGAGCCGAGGTTTATATCTATCATTTCCGGCTCCCCTGTTTCTTTACTTTGCCTTCTGACAAAGCTCTGATTGTACTATATGGTTTTTTCTTAATAGATTTAGTCTTATTCAATATATATATATATATATATATATATATATATATGAATTATGGGCTATATGGGCTGAGTTGTTACCATTTCAGATTTTCCTCCCCAAAGTAAGTGATTTTTTTTCAAAACCCTCATTCTATTTTATGGGATATTTTAGGATGTTTATTACAGGAAATGATGATAGGTCCTACTATTGAATAATACATAAAATTTCAAAATTCACGATGCCCAACACATTGGAGATTCACACCATGGCTTTATTTCTAAAATGAGGCAATCACTTGACCGTAATGAGATAGTGGCACTTTTTGATGAAGAATGTGAACAATTCATTTTGGAAAAATGGTCTAATGCTAGAAAGAAGGCTAATGATAAAAATAAAGGTTATTTTCTGTTGATATCTCCATATTACAGGTTCATGGATGTATTCATAATAAGAAGGTAGTTGTTTCAATTAACCCTAGTTGCAAGCATAATCTCATCAATCTCAAATTGGCCAAAAGATTTCAAATTCCTCCACAACATATTGAAATCACACAAGTTGATGGTGCACATATTCAAATAATTAAGGACTTAAAGGTTACCATGGATAAATATGTGTTACATTCATACTTTTATGCTTTAGATATGGATGGGTAGAATGTTGTTTTAGGATATCTGTGGATTGAATCAGTTGGTACAATCAATGTTAATGTACAAACGAAATTTCAGAAGCTATGGTACAAAAAGAATAAAATAACCTTGTAGGATATTTCCATTAGTAAACAAGTAGAGACCGAGGAGGCACAAGACGAAAGCTATAGAGGCACAAACACATCAGATGTGAGTCCTTGGTGGAAGCAATACTGGAAGACAAGCTAATACAAAAACAAAGGTAGGTACCACAATATGAACCATACACCACTCAAGCACCATTATTGGGGAATTGAAGAAGGAAACACCCTCAATTAAGGTTTTGAAAAATCACCACCCACACCACCCAATAAGACTCCAATAAACAAGACAACAACTAACAAGATGGAACTGGATTAACAACAAAGACGAAGGCACCTGGAAGGCACAAAGTGAGGCATGGTGATCCCCCCACAACACATCAACACATAGGAACCAAAAGAACTTAATTCAATCTCAAGTGACCAAGGAAGCTGATAGATCGAGTATTCACCTTTCTCTTGGATGGATGGATACACGTGCATGGTACCAATGGACTACTCTTTTGAGTAGATCTTATTATTTGTGTTTTTCTCATGTTTGGGGGATGAAACATGCTTTAATGGGGGTGGAATGTAGTATACCTACGGGTGGATAATATCGGGTACCTAGGGGTGTACCCATGGGAATAATGTGATGTAAAAAGGGGACCAAAATTAACAAAGTTACCGATCAAACAAGAAAATTACCGATTACCCATTTTTTTGAGGTAGAAAAAAAAGCACCCGATTTTTAAAAGTGGTGATGCAAAACCACCTTTTTTTTAAGCATATTTTTGGCACTTTATTTATTTATTTATTTTTAATGTCGATTTTGAAAAGTGCTGATGCAAAATCACCCCCTTTTTTTTAGAGGGTTGATTTTGACACTTTACATTTTCTAATGTCTTCTTCTTCCCCGAGATGTTTATTTTTAAGTGTATTTATGTACTTGTTTTTTTTTAATTTTTTTTTGGTAATGAAATCTTCATTTTTTCGCATAGTTAAAAAAATAAAAAAAGGGTCAATATTTTAAAGTTAGGATTTTCTATATGTTTATGTATTGTGAATTAATATTTCAATGCACATCAAATACTTGTCGCTAAAAAACCAATAATTTTAACCATATGACAAAAAAATGCACAGTTTTAATATAAATACAATGAAAAAATACACATTTTGGGACTTTTTGTTAAAAATAGCTTGTTAAATAAACAATTTTTTGGGGAAAATATTAACAAAAAAAACTTAAAAAAATAGCATTTTTTATGAATTTTATGTCAAAAATTAATAGTAATCACAATTGTTTTGCAAAAAATAATGACTCTTCTCATAAAATCTCAAATTCTAAGCATTACAAGTAAAACTGATGAATAGCTCTCAAAATTGAACTTTATTTGCAAGCATAACTTAAAGCTAATTAGTAATATCAACTAATCCATGTTCAACATCTTCTAAACCATCAATAATGTCTTATTCCACAACATTTTCTACTTCATTTTGATCATTGTCCTCTTCTAATGGATCTTTGATGTCTGCAAATCTTCCAAAGTGTCATTTTCCAATCATTCCATATAACGGTGGTTGAGGTTCCTTTTCCTTTTTTGCCACACATGATTCATTAAAATCCCCTTTCCTCAAACCAACTACTTGCATTGCATCTGGAAAAAATTGAAGAGCATTAATTATTTGTTGAATAAATTTGCATTGCACTGATTCTTTCTCAATGGAAATGAAATTTCTTCCTTTTTGTAGGAAATATGCTAGTGTTGTACCTAATCATCAAGCACAAAATAAATACTTAAACAAATTAGTACAAAGACATGAAAACTAAAAACTAAAATATTTAAATTCAATTTTATATAATAAAACTTACCTGAACTTGAGACTAAATCCAAAAACCAATCTCCTTCATTTGAACATAGATCTATAAGATAATTAATCAATGCTTGTGGTTTTTGATAAATGTTAACTATCTCTCCTTTTGCATCTTTATCCTCATATGTTAGTTTTCTTGCAATAACATCATGAACCAGTACTTGACTATGACTCTTCCCATCTACTCGATTCAAAAGGATAGGCTTATAGGTATCCTCTTTTGTCCAAAATTAAACATAGATGAACTCACAATCATTTATAATAGGTCAATCTTCGGAAGAAACAAGATTTGACTTCTTCCTATTACATGACATAGTAAAAGTTAAATTAAATTGTACATAAATATTTTTTTAACATTAATCAAACATACAATTTCAATGTATTACCTTGTAAGCTTGAATTTTATTTTCCCTTGAAGCTTGTTAATAACATTGTAAATTGTGTGTCTGAATGAAATGTCACAAATCTCCAAATTGGTGATGTTATGACTTCTTGGAAGCCCGTAACCACTTTACTAAAAGCTTGATAAGTATATGGTTTACTATCATATTCAATATCTCAGAAATTAAAACCATGAGGAATATATGCAATAACTAAGGCATATTCCCTTTTAGGTATGGGCTTTGCAATGTCTTCACAATCACCTGGTATTATTTGATATTGGATAGTGTTGAGTCCATTCCAAATGAAATGATTAAGAGTAGGATCAAGTTCAACATTCATATGACACTGCTTTCTCATATTTTCCAACTTTACTTTTTCAATAAAGCTTTTGAAAGTATTTGGTACTCTATTTGCATCCTTCTTCGACATCTTTAATGACATAAAAAATATAAGTAATAAAATAAAAATAGTTTACATATGAATAAAATGAATGTATAAATCAACATACCTTATTGAATGCAAGATAAAAATATTTAAGTGTTGTTGTAGAACTTGATTCTAGGTTGTTGCGCACAAAATCATCCCAATTGTCTTCATTCACCATTTTAACCATATGTTCCTATATTTTCATATAAATATTCTGACTGAATAAATAAAGTAAAAACTGTTAATATAGCGATATGTATAACAAATTCTACCAACAACAATATGTTATATTTAAAAGAAAATTATAATCATAGAAAAAGTAAAAATAATTCAACAAACTTATTTTTGAAATTCTGCGCACATTTCATCCATTGATAATTCACCTGAATTCACATGACATAGTATTGATTTGACTAGTTTCTCATCCTTCACTCCTTGCATTGTCCTCCAAGCTGTGATAGTCATATCCTCTGGAAGTTGCTTCATTTCAAGACCTATCTTACTGTTGGTACATATGATGGGTGTATCACCAAATTGAGTCCTGATGGGCTGCTAATGGTCAACTTGGAGTAACTAATTCAAATCACTTGCAACTGGAAATTAGCCTTTCCAGTCTAAGAGGGCTCTCTCAAAAGGATAAAGGATATTAAATGAATAAATTGAAAGCAGATGGCTAACTTTGAATTGGCTTTGAATGTATTTTTGTGTAGGTGAAAGTTTTAAACAAATAACTACCATTGGGCTTATGGAGACAATATGAAAACTCAGTCACAAGTCAACTTATCTCATGGAAGCTCAGGCAATTGTAATCTTATCAAACCACACATGAAGGAAAAAACAACAAGCTATATGTATACATGAAGTTGGAGCATGTCACCATGAATTCCAAGTGATTATACATAAGAAAACTAATAAAACATGACATTTACAACAGACTAGGTGTATACAGGAAGTTGGAGCATGTAATCATGAATTCCAAGTGATTATACAACTAGAATACTGGAGACAAAGTAAAAGACTGATAGAAAAAACATGCATAAGAATACAGAGAAGAATCTCAGGTTTGAAATAGGCTGTTGCAATGGTATATTACTGATATTAAAAAAATACAACAATGGTAGTGTCAAGTAATCATCTCCCCACTTTCTCATTCAATTTTTTGTCTATAAATAGACCCTTTTTGCTTACACAGGATCTGCCCAGATGGCTAGATCATCGAACCATGACTTTGACAGCAAATCATAACTAAAAACTACATTTCTGGAACATAAAAAGACACCTAGTCACTAAAGAATTACTCTCCTAATAGGACTCTACTTTACATTTATTTCATCCACGTCTCTAGTAGTGGGACAATTACATGGATAAAGATGAGATGCTCGAATGACATTCTCCATCACTAAGACTTGAATGTACCCCCAATATTTAAGAAACAACTGTCCTATTTTTTAGGAAAAAGATAAACATTACTTAGAACTTTGTCTTCATGTTGATTTGGATGAGTGACACATATTCCAAGTAATGGATCTCTGCTGGGATGGCCCACTATCTGCTTGGATGTCTCTAAGTGGTTGGTTGTCCTTCCATATGCCATTCAAACCTTCAAAACAATTAAAAAATATTTCGCTGCAAAAAGTGCCTAATGACACTGTTATCACCAAATTGAGTCCTGATGGGCTGCTTCAATGGTCAACTTGGAGTAACTATTTCAAACCACTTGCAACTGGAAATTAGCCTTTCTATTATAAGAGGGCTCTCTCAAAAGGATAAAGGATATTCAATGAATAAATTGAAAGCAGATGGCTAAATCTGAATTGGATTGAATGTGTTTTTGTGTAGGTGAAAGATGTAAACAAATAACTACCATTGGGCTTATGGAGTCAATATGAAAACTCAGTCACAAGTCAACTTATCTCATGGAAGCTGAGGCAATTGTATTCTTATCAAATCACACATGAAGGAAAAAAATCAAGCTATATGTATATAGGAATTTGGAGCATGTCACCATGAATTCCAAGTGATTATACATAAGCAAACTAATAAAACATGAAATTTACAGCAGACTAGGTGTATAGAGGAATTTGGAGCATGTAATCATGAATTCCAAGTGATTATACAACTAGAATACTGGAGACAAATTAAAAAAATGATAGAACAAACATACATAAGAATACAAAGAAGAATCACAAGTCTGAAATAGGTTGCTGTAACGGTATATTACTCATATTAAAAAATTACAACAGTGGTAGTGTCAAGTAACCATCTCCCCACTTTCTCATTTGATTTTCTGTCTATAAATAGACCCTTTTTGCTTACATAGTATCTGCCCAGATGGCTAGATCATGAAACCATGACTTTGACACCTAATTATAACTAACAACTACATTTCTGGAATAGAAAAAGACACATAGTCACTAATGACTTACTCTCCTAATAAGAATCTACTTTACATTTATTTCATCCACTTCTCTAGTAGTGGGACAATTACATGTGTAAATATGAGATGCTCGAATGGAATTCTACATCACTAAGACATGAATGTACCCCTAAGATTTAAGAAACAACTATCTTATTATTTAGGAAAAAGATAAGCATTATTTGGAACTTTGTCTTCATGCTGATTTGGATGAGTGACACATCTGCCAAGTAATGAATCTCTGCTGGGATGGTCCACTATCTGCTTGGATGTCTCCAGGTGGCTGGTTTCCCTTCCATATGCTATTCAAACCTTCAAAACACTCAAAAAATATTTCGTTGCAAAAATAGTGTCATTAGGCAGTTTCATTACGAAACTTTGTAGTGTGCCCACTTCTGCCTTTTAACCTTCTCTTCTGCCCCCTCTCCTAATAAAAAAGTGTTTGTTAGGTGGAGATAAAAAAAAATACCATCGATTTCTCTCCTTGGATCTCCATAAAACTAATTTTTTAAATAAAAAGCATTCTTCAGAAATTTTGTAGCAAATTTCGGCCCTCAAGCCTGGACCTTGCTATGAAACTGCCTGATCTGGCTCAAAATGCAGATTTGGTAATTTTCTTCAAAAACTCATCTTCTAACCCAAAATTGGTGTTACCTTCAAGATGTAAAATTAAACAAAAATATTTTAGATCAACTCCTCAGTCCTTGGGTACTTCATATTCAGCAACAATAGGTTGTACCTCAAGTTCATCTACCAATCTAATCTTCAACCCTCTTTTCTTCAGTTCTTCTTGGATCATGTCCATTTGGTCTTCCAACTCTTTGACCTGCCCTTTGAGATTTTTTCTCTCAGAATGTAACCATAAATTCATTTTCCTTGTGTTTTTTACCACCTTCCTCAGAGGAAGACTTATCTTCAACATCTTCTTGGAATTTGACAAAGTCTTATCATACTTATCCAGATGCTCCTTCATCTCTTTCTCAAAATATGCCATTAGTTGTCTATCTACCTTGGCCCCTTTAATTCCAGCTTGAATTCAACTACTTCTTCCCTAGCCTCTCTTAATTGTTATTGCAGAATTTGCACTTCAGTCTTTTCTTCAACATGTTCCTTTCCTTTCCTTTGTACAAATACCTCTTCTGCTACTGGAGATAGGTATATGATGTTCTCTGGCTGCTTACCTTCACTGGTCTTTTCTACTATTTTTCTTTCCATGGCATCCTTTTCAAGCTGTGACCTGGTCATTGGCTTCCTCGGGGGAAAATGAAACCAACATCCTCTCCTGCAAAATCAACTTCTTGACAGACTTGCCTTCTGCATTTTTCTTCTATCTCGCTCAATGTCTTCTGCCTGTAGAATTGAGGATTCTTCAATGTCTATTGTCTGGAGGATGTCTTCCAGGTTTCCCTTGGAAATTTTTTGGCTTCTTGTTACCTTCCTACTTCTATGTTTACTAATTCTATGTTTTTGTCTTGCAGGTGATGGCTGAGGGATATTAGTCTCTTGCAGAGGTTAACCATCAATGTACATTGGTTCCATAGGAGGTTGTCCTCCTTCATTAATTTCTTCTATTACAGCTGGAGATGGAGTACTCTTTGGTTTTGAAACCTTCTTTGGTGTCACTGAGTCTACTTCATATCCACTCATGAAAAGAAAGGAGGCCCAATCTCTGTTTAACCTTTTTAATTCCTCCAGTACTAACAATTTGATCAGACCATGGCAAAAGACTGATGTTTCAACTACCCCCAGGCTTGGCCTGAACCTTATATGACATCTTCCCCAAACTTCTAAATAAAAAGAAAGGTAGGTCAAGTGGTTTCTTACTAACGAAAGGCAAAAGGAGTCTGAAATGATAAGAGTAAACCATATGAAACCTCCTTTCACGGGTAAAGTATTTCTGGACCACCAACAACAGTTTTGCATAATTTTCTTTCATATAACCCCTGGGGATTCCATTAGTCATGTCATCTCCTCTGTGCTCTTGTTTGAGAAATTATTCACAGCTTTGCATTCTGAATTTTGTACCTTTGAACCATTCCTCACCACCTCTGGGTATTTCTATAGCTTGAGAGATAGCATCAGGTGATACTGTGAGGTTCAAAACACCAACCTTTGAGGCTGTCCTTGTAAAATTTGCTGCAAAGTCTTTGGATACCTGGACATGAAAACTTTGCAGCTTTTGACAAAACTGTAGGAAGCCAACCTTCGTGAAGGCCTCCATAGCACTGGGATCTTCATTCAACAATTTCAAATCCATATGTTCGTACCTCACACAATAACCTCCTTTGTTTTCATTCTGCTTCGATGCCATTGATCCTTTATACTCTCGCTGCCTCCTTGCTTGTGACACCTGTAGAATCAAAACTAGACATCAACCTTTTTTGCGTGGTGAACCAACTCTCGAACAATGACACTAATATGCTTTACATGCAAGAATTTGGATGATGAATGACAAATAGCAGCTTAGGGGCAAGGTTTAAAAAGTAATTTGACAACTAGAGGGAAAATGATGACACATGTGACCACAAGAGGCAATGATTACAAACAATATGACCTTGCATGCTTGGGGATTATGATAACTAAGTTGCTCACCTCACATTTGTCTTTAGCCATCAAAAAATTGACATCTCACATCACTCTGTCAATCTTTGCAGAAAAAAACAGTTTCGTAGCAAAAACAGTTAAATTGCTGACAGATTCGCTACGGAATTGTCAGGAAGTTTTGCAGTGAAATCTACTGTCTTTCCATACAATTTTCTACGAAATGGTGGAAAAATGACAAGTGGATTATTTTTTTTTTAATTTGGAAGCGTGGGAGTGAAAACTAAATGATATGGGATGGATTTTAATGATATGACAAGGCTCAAGGTGGGTTTATACTTAGGGTAAACCTTAACACATGTGTTTTTTTTATAAATTTCATGAATTTGACAATGAAAACAACATGGAACCTAGGTGATTGATATGTAAGACCCTATCAATGAAAATTTTAAAACTAATGAGTGATAACAATGGCTCCACTAGGGATTGTGTGCCCCTGTGGTACATTAAAGAACTTGTAGTTCTAGTGCCTCTCTTGAACAATTGAATTTTTTTTGAAATTGATGAAGACTTCGCCAAGCTCTTATGGCCCTCTCCTCAGGCTCAAGCTTGATGATAACTGCTGAAAAACAAAATCTGTACATTCTGAAAAAATGCTTAGACTACTTGAGCGTATTCACACACACTCCTACCTAGCCAAACAACTACAATCTTTATTTTTTATTCAAGCGACATGAATCCTCCAATAAAGCTAGTTAATGAGTTGATCTGATACCTAAACTCCTTGATTGTGCTTAAACCAAAAGCAAATTGTATTATGAATTGATAAAGGTAACAGAAAATGGGTCTATTTTTCATAGTGAAAAAGTAATTGAAAAGTTGGACTATAGAACTCTTCCATGTAATTAGCTATGGGATCATAGAAGACATAATTTATTGATATCCCTTTTAAGCTCTCAATGACAAATTGATCATGGATATCCTTTTGATTTTATTCATCAAGGCTGAACCTTGATTCCAACTCTACAATATCAAGTTCATAACCATATTCTTCCTCTATCTGCAAGTCAAATGGTATAACAATTTCCTCTTTTTTTGGAGGAGGAAGACTTTCCAAGAACTGTTTAGGATCTTGCAAATCATATGATTCAATTTGAACATCCAATGGTTCAATTTCATTTTCTAATATTTCAGTAACTAAAACAAGAAAACGAATTTTATTTTTCAGGTGTGAGTCGACTGGATTTCAAACAACAGAATACTTATGTTGAGAAATGTTCATCTATCTGAAATTCTGCTAACTCATCCCTTACACTTTGTAACATTTCATCATATAAAGGGTTTTCCACATACTCTGTCATCTTGGATCAACATCAATGTTCTAAAATCTAGATTCTTTGGCAGTGAAGTCGCTCTGAACTTTTGAAGCTCGGGATCTTGAACAATGGATTCGCCAGGTGAATGGTACAACCTTCCTGTGTTTGACATATGTTCACCATCAGAAGTCAAATCTAAACTTTTTCGTTCTTCCCGGAGAAAATTTACACCTTCGATCCCCGACAACGACGCCAAAATGTTATCACCAAATTGAGTCATGATGGGTTGCTTCAATGGTAAACTTGGAGTAACTATTTCAAACCACTTGCAATTGGATATTAGCCTTTCGAGTCTGAGAGGGATCTCTCAAAAGGATAAAGGATATTCAACGAATAAATTGAAAGAAGATGGCTAACTCTGAACTGGATTGAATATGTTTTTGTGTAGGTGAAAGATGTAAACAAATAACTACCATTGGGCTTATAGAGTCAATATGAAAATTCAGTCACAAGTCAACTTATCTCATGGAAGCTGAGGAAATTATATTTTTATCAAACCAAACATGAAGGAAAAAACAAAAGCTATATGTATACAGGAATTTGGAGCATGTCAGCATGAATTCCAAGTGATTATACATAAGCAAACTAATAAAACATGACATTTACAACAGACTAGGTGTATACAAGAAGTTGGAGCATGTAATCATGAATTCCAAGTGATTATACGACTAGAATACTGGAGACAAAGTAAAAGACTGATAGAACAACCATACATAAGAATACAAAGAAGAATCTCAAGTCTGAAATAGGCTGTTGCAACGGTATATTACTGATATTAAAAAATTACAATAGTGGTAGTGTCAAGTAATGATCTCCCCACTATCTCATTCAATTTTTTGTCTATAAATAAACCCTTTTTTCTTACAAAGGATCTGCCCAGCTGGCTAGATCATCGAACCATGACTTTGACAGCAAATCATAACTAAAAAGTACATTTTTGGAACATAAAAAGACACCTAGTCACTAAAGAATTACTCTCCTAATAGGACTCTACTTTACATTTATTTCATCCACGTCTCTAGTAATATGAAAATTACATGGATAAAGATCGAATGACATTCTCCATCACTAAGACTTGAATGTACCCCCAATATTTAAGAAACAACTGTCCTATTTTTTAGGAAAAAGATAAACATTATTTAGAAGTTTGTCTTCATGCTGATTTGGATGAGTGACACATCTGCAAAGTAATGGATCTCTGCTAGGATGGCCCACTGTCTGCTTGGATGTATCCAGGTGTATGGTTGTCCTTCCATATGCCATTCAAACCTTAAAAATTCTTAAAAAATATTTCGTTGCAAAAACAAAGTGTCATTAGGTAGTTTCGTAGATAAATTTTGTAGCGTGCTCACTTCCGCCTTTTAACCTTCTCTTCTGCCCCCTCTGCTAATCAAAAAGAGTTTGTCAGGTCAAGATAACTAAATACCATCGATTTCTCTCCTTGGATCTCCATAAAACTGATTTTTTTAAATAGAAGGCATTCTTCAGAAATTTCGTAGCGAATTTCGGCCCTCAAGCATGGACCTCTCTACGAAACTGCCTGATCTGGCTGAAAATGCAGATTTGGTATTTTTCTTCAAAAAATAATCTTCTAACCCAAAATTGGTGTTACCTGCAAGCTGTAAAATGAAATAAAACTATTTTAGATCAAATCCTCAGTCCTTGGGTACTTCATCTTCAACAACAACAGGTTGTACCTCAGGTTCATCTACAAATCTAATCTTGGGCCCTTTTTTCCTCAGTTCTGCTTCGATCATGTCCATTTGGTCTTCCAACTCTTTGACCTGCCCTTTGAGAAATTTTCTATTAGACTGTAACCATAAATTCCTTTTGCTTGTGTTTTTTACCACCTTCCTTAGAGGAAGACTTCTCTTCAACATTTTCTTGGCATTTGACAAAGTCTTATCATACTTATCTAGCTGCTCCTTCATCTCTTTCTCAAAATATGCCATTAGTTGTCTGTCCACCTTGGCCTATTTTAATTCCAACTTGAATTCAACTACTTCTTCCCTGGCCTCTCTTAATTTTTCTTGCAGAATTTTCAATTCAGTATTTTCTTCAACATATTATTTTCCTTTCCTTTATACAAAGACCTCTTCTGCAGCTGGAGATAGGTCTATGATGTTCTCTGGCTGCTTACCTTCAATTATCTTTTCTTCTCTTTTGCTTTCCATGGCATCCTTTTCAAGTTGCGACCTGATCATTGGCTTCCTTGGCTGGAAAATGAAACCAGCATCCTCTCCTGCAAAATCCAACTTCTTGACAGTCTTACCTTTCTTCATTTTTCTTCTAACTTTCTCAATGTCTTCTACCTATACAGTTGGGGATTCTTCAATGTCTATTTCCTGGAGGATGTCTTCCAGGTTTCCCTTGGAAAATGTTTGGCTTCTTGTTACCCTCTTGTTGCTATGTTTACTAATTCTCTGTTTTTTTTTTGCAGGGGATGGCAGAGGGATATTAGTCTCTTGTAGAGGTTCAACTTCAATGTCCATTGGTTCCACAGGAGTTTATCCTCCTTCTTCATTAATTTATTCTATTACAACGGGATATGGAGTACTATTTAGTTTTTAAACCTTCTTTGGTGTCATTGAGTCTACTTCATATCCACTCATGAAAAGTAAAGAAGCCCAATCTCTGTTTAACCTTTTTAATTCTGCCAGTACTAACAATTTGATCAGACCATGGTGAAAGAATGATGTTTCAATACCCTCAGCCTTGGCCTGGACCTTATCTGGAATTTTTTGAGATTCACCAAGATGATGAGCTTAGTGAAAAGAGTCGCCTTCACTAAGTGGGCCTGCAGGCTATTTTTGGCGCAAAGTCTTTTTTTAGACTATGTCTATTTCTAGACATTTCGATCATGTTCTATGAGTTGCAGGATGCTATTTGTGGATGGTTGGTCAATTTGGAAAAATAGATGGACTTCTATTTTTAGACATATTGGGTGGAGTCTATTTTTAGACTGCCAGTCTAAAAATAGATATGTCGGATATTATTAGCTCTTAATAATATTTGGACTCTAAACATTATCTTATTCTCTTGGAGCACTGACATTCAGATAAAATATTGTTCAGATCAGCTAGCTGAAGGAATTATGCAATTCCTAGAGCTACTGGTGGTTCATGCATGGAGGACTTCAGTAAGAACTCAAGTGGCAGAGTTTGGTGGAGTTGGAGAAGTAGTTGGTGGAGTTGGTTTCTAGTTTAACTACACTTGTGGAGTTAAACACAATTGAACTGATTGTGTTTATTTCTAACTGATTGATACTTTCAATGGAGATGAGTGAATTAATTAGTTAAATTGATTCACTAAATAATAACTCATTATTTAACTAGACAGAGACAACAATTAACTACAGTGCAGAACAGATCAGTGGAGACTTAGTGGAGAGATTGGTGAAAGAGCAAGTGTGACTATAGTGTTGCATTGTTTTCACCACACATTAATATGAGATGCCAATGAGGATTGCATGAGAAAGGCTGGAGAAATTTGAACTCATTCAGAGCCATTCTTCAGCAGGGATTGCGCTGATGAAAATGGAGCTATCAAGGAGAAAAATCGGTTTGAACATTTACTAATTGTTCTTGATAAGTGTCAACTGTTGTGGCTTGTGTAGAGCTTGCTATGATCAGCTTTGTATGAGAGTTGTTACATGATATATATGACATATATTATATATATATAGTTGGGGTTTTCAGCTTCAGGCTTTCCCGTTAAACAACTGTGTTAATGTGTGTGAATTTTTACTGTTTCATGTGTGCATTGCAATCTTGATTTAATTTCCGCAAATGATCAATGGTGGAATATATTCTGTATTTTGCATGAAGTTAAATAGTGTGATATCAAGAGAATATTGGACATATAACACATAAGTTATATAATTTCTACATGGTATCAAAGTAGTGTTGATCATTGGAGGAGATTGCAATTATTGAAGCGGCTGAGTTTTGTGCTGGTGGAATTCGAATTTGCTGCAGTGTTTTCTTGGTGTCGAAGTTGAGCTTACATTGAAATGTATTTCAATGGATTGCGATTGGAGTATGCCCTTGAGGGAGCTCGAATTACATAGCATGTAAGGACATGATAGAGTGTTGGATGATAATAGGTTGAAGGAGTTTATAGATGCGTGTTAATTCGACATACAACGATACCTTGCCATCGCGCATGGCAAAAGAAGGTGAAAAGTCTGATTCTGCGGAAGGTGTGTGAAGGACCATTGTATCTAGCCTTCCATGATAGATCACTCCTTTCTTAATGTGGAAGGCTTTGGCGGACTTGCCAAAGCGAAGTGACGATTGGCGGCAAACAAGCACAGGAAAAAATAAAAATGGAGAAAAGCGATAGTATTCCAAAATACCTCACAAGTTTTCACTGAGATGAGATGGGAAGTGTAGAGTTCTGTTGATGAAGAAGACTTGGTGTGACTTGGCTCTCCTTGAGCTTGAGAAGAGTTGGCATAGCTACGAAAGCCTATGTCAATGGACGGGAGAAACTGCCAGGATGGGAGCGACTTTGGTCGGATCTTGTGCAGGAGGAGATAAGGCAGGGTACCAGGGATGGATCTTCATCGAAGAATGAAGATGAAGAAAATTGCGCTTTGGCTGCCAAAGCTCGGAAAGGAAAAGGGAAGAAATCTTCCAAATCCGAAGCTAAAGGAAAGAATTAGGATTTGTCTAAGAGTGTTTTCACTATCACCAGCATGGGCATTTCGTCACTAATTTCCCACAGAAGAAGAAAAATAAGAGCGTTGTTGGTTCTGCAGCAGGAGAGGCCTTAGCCTTGCAGTTTGAGCTCGAATTTTATTTGATCGCATGCTTGGTTTCAAGTGTGATGGGATCGGTGTGGTTTCTTGACAGTGGTGCGTCTTTCCATATGACCGAAGACAAAGATTTGTTTAGTGATCTAGAGGAAAAGGATCTTGGAGTGCACATCGAGATGGGCGATGATGGTAGATACAATGTGACTAGTATCGGGACCATTTCCTTTGAGAGGGAGTCCAGTAAACCTTTCATCTTGAAGGATGTCATGCATGTTCCAGGATTGAAGAAGAATCTGATCTCCATGGCGATGCTGGAAGATAAGGGTTATGATGTTGTTTTTAGCGAGGGAAAAGCTTTCCAAAGCTTTCCTGCGCCATAAAAAAACTGGCCAAACCAGGAGGATATGGATTTGAGTTAAGAATATTTATCAATTGCAGGTATATGGCTATGCTGCACTAGTAGGAAAAGCAGAAGGAGTGGTGAGCCGAGATGAGGGTGAATTGTGGCACATGAGATTGGGCCATCTTCACCATGGCGCTTTGAAAATTTTGCAGCAGATTTCTACCGGGCTTCCCAAAGGTACACTGTGCAGTCAGATCAGTGCAAGGGATGTACTTTGGGAAAATTTGTGAAGACCACTTTTCCTTAGAAGGATAGTCGTGCTTTGACGATCCTTGAGAGAATTCACACAGATGTGTGTGGACCTTTCTCGGTTGCTTCAACAGCAAAGCACAAGTATTATGTGATATTTGTTGATGACTTTTCTCTTAAGTGTTTGGATCTTCTTCATACTGGAAAGAAGCGAGACATACTCAAAAGTGCCGCGGGTTCAAAGGCGCGGGACCGAGAAAAGAGGTCGGGGGGAAACGGTCGCTCTACGGAGCGATAATGGTCGGTGAATAAATATCTGAGCGAATTAAAGACACGCCCAGCAAGAAAGATTAAGAGAGAAAGTAATAGCACCTCATAACCCACAGAAGAATGGGGTCACGGAGAGAAATAACAGAACGATCGTGGGTTTTGCACGGGCAATGTTGCATGATCAGGGCCTTCCCATACACTTGTGGGATGAGGCATGCAACACTACGGTTTATGTTCAAAACCGTTGTCCTCATAGAGTACTTGGCATGAGTACGCCCGAAGAGGCGTTTTCTGGTAAGAAGCCTGATATTTCTCATTTGAAGATTTTTTGGCTCACCTATTTACATTCATGTAACGAAGGATGCCAGGAAGAATCTAGAGCCAAACGCAGAGGTTGGGATATTTTTGGGGTACACAGAAACACCCCACAATTATCGTGTGTATTTTCCAGACAGTCGGATGACTGTCATGCGACAGGATATCAAATTTCATGAGGAGAAAGCCATGAATTTGTCGCTTGAGAGGAAGATACACTTGCATGTTGAGGAGGAGCTACTTGTTCCTAAAGATGAGCCTCAAGATGTGGATCAGCCACAAGAGGGGGTTCATCGAGTGGAAGAAACCACTCATGCAGCACCAAACATCGGAAGCGGAGAAGTTCACTACGGAAGGCACAGGCGGCCCAGATGCTGATGCAATGGAATGTCTGCTGGGAGTTCCTACATCACAACGTGAACAAAGATAGTCACACCGGCAAGTTCTGGATACATGGCTCTTGTGAGTCAATGTGTTGTGACGGAGCCATCCTCTTTTGAGGAAGGTGTGGAGGAACCCGCATGGGTTGATGCCATGATCGAAGAATATGATTCGATCGTCAGGAACAGTGCATGGGAGATTGTCCCAAGACCGGTGGGGAAATCAGTGGTGGGTTCGTGATGGATCTACAAAGTGAAGCAGGCGGCTGACGGGAGTGTGGAGAAGTACAAGGCAAGATTTGTTGCCCGTGGCTTCTCACAGATCGAGGGGATCGATTATGAGGAGACCTTTGCACCTGTCGCAAGGTACTCTTCCATACGGACGATCCTAGCTCTCTCAGCGCAGATGGGGTGGCACATCCATCAGATGGATGTGAAGACTGCGTTCCTCAATGGAATCATTGAGGAGGAGGTGTACATTGAAGTAGCTGAAAGGATTTGAAATATTCGACCAGCCCGAGTGGCATGTGCGAGCTCAAAGATCGTTGTAGGCTGAAACAAGCACCTGAAGCAAGCACCACCGTGCTTGGTACACTCGGATAAAACGATTGTTCAACGAACGGTTTCGCCAAGAGTGAGCGGGATCAATTATATGCAGTTGTGGTGGAGGGTAAGCTTTTGATCATTGTGAAGTTTGTGTGAGTGATTTACAATACCCTCTAACGAACATTGTTTAGGCATTACCTCATCGACGGATGTTGCGAGAGTTCGAGATGAAGGACTTGGGCCTCCTTCATTATTTCTGGGGCCAGAAATTTAGCGGCGGAAAGATTTTTTTGTCTCGAGCAAGTACTTATGGCGCCCGGGGAGATGCGGGGGGTTTCACATGCAAGGCTGCAAGCCTATCGACACTCCTCTTCCTGGTGGTTGGAGGAAGGAGGATGCTACATCGACAGAGGTAGTGGATGCCACTGTTTATCGACAGTTGGTTGGTTCGCTCATGTATTTAGTCAATACACAACTGGACATATGCTATGATATGAACCAACTTTCACAAGCAATGGTGAAGCCTACCAAGCTCTTTTGGAAGGCAGGCAAGCATGTCCTGAGGTATCTCAAGGGCACATCTGGGTATGGATTGTGGTACAGACAGTCAGATGAGGTGAAGCTGCATGGCTTCACGGATGCAGATTGGGCAGGAATCCCAACGGACAGAAAGAACACATCTGGAGGGATTTTCAGTATCTGATCTACAACAGTTTCTTGGTACAACAGGAAACAAAGATCCGTGGCACTCGGTTCAGCGGAGGCCGAGTACATGGCAGCAAGTTTGGCTACATGCAAGGCTATATGGATGAGGAAGATTCTGGTTGGTTTGTTTGGTTCTCATTTAGATCCTACTCTGATATATTTTGATAATCATAGTTGCATTAAAATCTCCGTTAATCCAGTATTTCATGATAGATCTAAAAATATTGACATCTGGTACCATCATATCAGAGATTGTGTGCAGCGGAGGATCATGTTGCTTTCTTACATTCCTCCGGAAGATCAGGATGCAGATATTCTAACGAAGGCGCTCATTAGGAGAAAATTCGAATACAATAGAGACAGGATCAGGGTGGAAGATAATCCCTATCTTGTTGAGAGGGAGTGTTGAGATTCAACAAGATGATGAGCTTAGTGAAAAGAGTCGCCTTCACTAAGTGGGCCTGCAGGCTATTTTTGGCGCAAAGTCTATTTTTAGAAATGTCGATCATATTCTATGAGTTGCAGGAGGCTATTTTTGGATGGTTGGTCAAGTTGGAAAAATATATGGACTTCTATTTTTATACATATTGGGCGGAGTCTATTTTTTAGACTGCCAGTCTAAAAATAGATATGTCGGATATTATTAGCTCTTAATAATATTTGGACTGTAAACATTATCTTATTCTCTTGGGGCACTGACATTCAGTTAAAAGATTGTTTAGATCAGATAGCTGAAGGAATTACGCAATTCCTAGAGCTACTGGTGGTTCATGCATGGAGGACTTCAGTAAGAACTCAAGTGGCAGAGTTTGGTGGAGTTGGAGAAGTAGTTGGTGGAGTTGGTTTCTAGTTTAACAACACTTGTGGAGTTAAACACAGTTGAACTGATTGTGTCTATTTCTAACTGATTGATACTTTTAGTGGAGTTGAGTGAATTAATTAGTTAAATTAATTCACTAAATAATAACTCATTATTTAACTAGACAGAGACAACAATGAACTACAGTGTAGAACATATAAGTGGAGATTCAGTGGAGAGATTGGTGAAATAGCAAGTGTGACTATTAGTTGTGACTATAGTGTTGCATTGTTTGCACCACACATTCATTTGAGATGCCAATGAGGATTGCGTGAGCAAGGCTGGAGAAATTCGAACTCATTCAGAGCCATTCTTTAGCAGGGATTGCGTAGTAGAGGCAGGCTATCAGGAGGGCAAAAATCAGTGCAGATTTTTGCTGATTGTTCTTGATTAGTGTGTAGCGATTGTATTGTATTGAGAGCTTGATATGATCAGCTTTGTATGAGGATTGTTACATGATCTCTATGACATATATTGTATACATATATTTGGGGTTTTCAGCTTTAGGCTTTCCCGTTAAACAACTATGTTAATGTGTGTGAATTTTTATTGTTTCATGTGTGCATTGCAATCTTGATTTAATTTCCGCAAATGATCAATGGTGGAATAGATTCTGTATTTTTCTTGAAGTTATAATAGTGTGAGATCAGGAGAATCTTGGACATATAACACATAAGTTATATAATTTATACATGGTATCAGAGCAGTATTGATCATTGGAGGAGATTGCAATTATTGAAGCGGTTGAGTTTTGTGCTGGTGAAATTCGAATTTGCTGCAGTGTTTTCTTGGTGTCGAAGTTGAGCATTCATTGAAATGTCTTTCAACGGATTGCGATTGGAGTATGCCCTTGATGGGAGCTTGAATTACATAGCATGGATGGAAAGGATGGAGGCGGTGTTGGATGATAATGGGTTGAAGGAGTTCATAGATGCTGATATTCCGAAGCTTGCTTCTAGTGATGCAGTCGCACTTGACGCATGGCAAAAGAAGGTAGAAAAGTGTCGAAGGATTCTGTTGGAAGGTGTGAAGGACCACATTGTGTCCAACCTTCATGGTAAAGCCAATACTTTCTTAATGTGGAAGGCTTTGACATAATTGTTCCAAAGTAGAAGTGACAAGAGGAAGTTGGCGCTTAAATACAAGCTCAGAAAAATAAAAATGGAGAAAGGCGAGAGTATTCCAAAATACCTCACGAAGTTTTTCCACTGCAAGGATGAGCTGGGAAGTGTGGGGGTTACTGTTGATGAAGAAGACTTGGTGAGATTGGCTCTACTTGGGCTTCTGAAGAGTTGGCATAGCTACGAAGACTCTGTCAATGGACGGGAGAAACTGCCAGGATGGGAGCAACTTTGGTTGGATCTTGTGCAGAAGGAGATAAGGCGGGGTACCAGGGATGGATCTTCATCGAAGAATGAAGATGAAGAAAATTGCGCTTTGGATGCCAAAGCTCAGAAAGGAAAAGGGAAGAAATATTCCAAATCCGAAGCTAAAGGCAAGAAGCAGGATTTGTCCAAGGTGAAGTGTTTTCACTGTCACTAGGACGGGAATTTCGCCACTAATTGTCCACAGAAGAAGAAGAATAAGAGCGCTGTTGGTTTTGCAGCAGGAGAGGCCTTAGCCTTGCAGTTTGAGCTCGAATTTTCTTTGATCGCATGCTTGGTTTCAAGTGTGATGGGATCGGTGTGGTTTCTTGACAGTGGTGCGTCTTTCCATATGACCAGAGACAAAGATTTGTTTAGTGATCTGGAGGAAAAGGATCTTGGAGTGCACATTGAGATGGGCGACGATGGTAGATACAGTGCGACTGGTATCGGGACCATTTCCTTTGAGAGGGAGTCTGATAAACCTTTCATCTTGAAGGATGTCATGCATGTTCCAGGGTTGAAGAAGAATCTGATCTCCGTGGCGATGCTGGAAGACAAGGGTTATGATGTTTTTTTTAGCGAGGGAAAAGATTTCTTGCTCCATAAAACAACTGGTCAAACCAGGAGGATAGGGATTCGAGTTAAGAATATTTATGAATTGCAGGTAGATGGCTGCGTTGCAATGGCAGGCAAAGCAAAAGGAGTGGTGAGCCGAGATGAGGGCGAATTGTGGCACAAGATATTGGGTCATCTTCACCATGGAGCTTTGAAAATTTTGTAGCAGATTTCTACCGGGCTTCCCAAAGGTACACTTGCGCAGTCAGATCAGTGCAAGGGATGTACTTTGGGAAAATTTGTGAAGACCACTTTTCATGGGAAGGATAGTCATGCTTCGACGATCCTTGGGAGAATTCACACAGACGTGTGTGGACCTTTCTCGGTTGCTTCAACAACAAATCATAGGTATTATGTGATATTTGTTGATGAATTTTCTCGTAAGTGCTGGATATTCTTCATGCAGAAGAAGAGCAAGACATACTCAAAGTTCTGTGAGTTCAAGGCACTGGTTGAGAAAGAGTCGGGGAAGCAAGTGAAAGCTCTCCGGAGCGATAATGGTGGTGAATACATCTCTGGCGAATTCAAAGACTTCTGTAGCAAATAGGGAATTCGAAGAGAAATAATAGCGCCTCATAACCCATAGCAAAATGGGGTCGCGGAGAGAAAGAACAGAATGATCATGGGTGCTGCACGGGCGATGTTGCATGATCATGGCCTTCCCTTACACTTGTGGGCTGAGGCATGCAACACTGCGTTTTATGTGAAAAGCCATTGTCCTCATAGAGTACTTGGCATGAGTACACCCGAAGAGGCATTTTCTGGTAAGAAGCCTGATATTTCTCATTTGAAAATTTTTGGCTCACTTGTTTACATTCATGTGACGAAGGATGCCAGGAAGAAGATGGAGTTGACCGCAGAGGTTGGGATATTTGTGGGGTACACAGAAACACGCCACAATTATCGTGTGTATTTTTCAGACAGTCGGATGACTTTTATGCGACGGGATATCAAATTTCATGAGGAGAAAGCCATGAAGTTCTCGCTTGAGAGGGAGCTACACTTGCATGCAGAGGAGGAGCTAATTGTTCCTAAAGATGAGCCTCAAGATGTGGATCAGCCACAAGAGGAGGTTCATGGAGTGGAAGAAACCACTCATGCAGCGCCAAACATCAGAGGGCGGAAGCGTACTACAGAAGCTGAGCGACTGAATCTTGATGCAGTGTAGAATGTAGGAGTTCCTACATCACAGCGCAGATAGAGACAATCACCTGACCGATTTACTGGATACATGGCTCTGATGAGCAAGTGTATTGTGACGGAGCCATCCTCTTTTGAGGAAGCTGTGGAGGATCCTGCATGGGTAGATACCATGGTGAAAGAGTATGATTCGATTGTCAGAAATAGTGCATGGGAGATTGTCCCAAGGCCGGAAGGGAAATCAGTGGTAGGTTCGTGATGGATCTACAAAGTGAAGAAATTTGCTGATGGGAGCGTCGAGAATTACAAGGAAAGATTTGTTGCTCGGGGCTTCTCACAGATCGAGGGGATTGACTATGAAGAAACCTTTGCACCTATCGCAAGGTATTCTTCCATACGAACCATCCTTGCTCTCTCAGCGCAGATGGGTTGGCACATTCATTAGATGGATGTGAAGATTGTGTTCCTCAACGGAATAATTGAGGAGGAGGTGTACATTAAGCAGCCTGAAGGATTTGAAATCTTCAGCAGTGAGTCGCAAGTGTGCAGGTTCAAAAGAGCACTGTATAGGTTGAAACAAGCACCTCGTGCTTGGTACACACAGATTGACAGTTATTTCACTGGACTTGGTTTCGCCAAGAGTGAGGTGAATCCAAACCTATACCAGATTGTGGTGGAGGGTAAGCTTTTGATCATTGTGATTTATGTAGATGATTTAATACTAAAGGGTGATGAACTATTGATACACTCATGCAAGGTAGATCTTGCAAAGGAGTTCGAGATGAAGGACTTGGGCCTCTTTCATTATTTCCTAGGATTGGAAATTTGGCAGCGGAAAGGTGAATTGTTTCCGTCTCAAGGCAAGTACGCCCGGGAGATACTTGAGAAGTTTCACATGTAAGGCTGCAAGCCTATCGACACTCCTCTTCCTGGTGGTTTGAGGAAGGAGGATGCTACATCGACAGAGGTAGTGGATGCCACTGTTTATCGACAGTTGGTTGGTTCGCTCATGTATTTAGTCAATACACGACCGGACATATGCTATGTTGTGAACCAGCTTTCACAAGCGATGGCGTAGCCTACCAATCTCTTTTGGAAGGCAGGCAAGCATGTCCTGAGATATCTCAGGGGCACATCTGGGTATGGATTGTCGTACAGATAGTCAGATGAGGTGAAGCTGCATGGCTTCACGGATGCAGATTGGGCAGGAAGCCAAACAGACAGAAAGAACACATCTGGAGGGATTTTCAGTATCGGATCTACAACAGTTTCTTGGTACAGCAGGAAATAAAGATCCGTGGCACTCAGTTCAGTGGAGGCCGATTACATGGTAGCAAGTTTGGCTGCATGCGAGGCTATATGGATGAGGAAGATCCTGGTCGGTTTGTTCAGTTCTCATTTAGATCCTACTGTGATATATTGTGATAATCAGAGTTGCATTAAACTCTCCGTTAATCTAGTATTTTAGGATATATCTAAAAATATTGACATCCGATACCATCATATCAGATATTGTGTGCAGCGGAGGATCATGTTGCTTTCTTACATTCCTACGGAAGATCAGGATGCAGATATTCTGACGAAGGCGCTCACCAGGAGAAAATTCGAATACCATAGAGACAGGATCAAGGTGGCAAATAATCCCTATCTTGTTGAGAGGGAGTGTTGAGATTCAAAAAGATGATGAGCTTAGTGAAAAGAGTCGCCTTCACTAAGTGGGCCCGCAGGCTATTTTTGGCGCAAAGTCTATTTTTAGACATGTCGATCATATTCTATGAGTTGCAGGATGCTATTTGTGGATGGTTGGTTGAGTTGGAAAAATAGATGGACTTTTATTTTTAGACATATTGGGTGGAGTCTATTTTTATACTGCCAGTCTAAAAATAGATATGTCGGATATTATTAGCTCTTAATAATATTTGGACTCTAAACATTATCTTATTCTCTTGGAGCACTGACATTCAGTTAAAAGATTGTTCAGATCAGCTAGCTGAAGGAATTATGCAATTCCTAGAGCTACTGGTGGTTCATGCATGGAGGAATTCAGTAAGAACTCAAGTGGCAGAGTTTGGTGGAGTTGGAGAAGTAGTTGGTGGAGTTGGTTTCTAGTTTAACTACACTTGTGGAGTTAAACATAGTTGAATTGATTGTGTCTATTTCTAACTGATTGATACTTTCAGTGGATTTGAGTGAATTAATTAGTTAAATTAATTCACTAAATAATAGCTCATTATTTAACTGGATAGAGACAACAATTAACTACAGTGCAGAACAGATCAGTGGAGACTCAGTGGAGAGATTGGTGAAAGTGCAAGTGTGACTATTAGTTGTGACTATAGTGTTGCATTGTTTGCACCACACATTCATTTGAGATGCCAATGAGGATTGCGTGAGCAAGGCTGGAGAAATTCGAACTCATTCAGAGCCGTTCTTCAGCAGGGATTGCGTAGTAGAGGCAGGCTATCAGGAGGGCAAAAATCAGTGCATATTTTTGCTGATTGTTCTTGATTAGTGTGTAGAGATTGTATTGTACTGAGAGCTTGATATGATCAGCTTTGTATGAGGACTATTACATTATCTCTATGACATATATTATATACAGATAGTTGGGGTTTTCAGCTTCAGGCTTTCCAGTTAAACAACTATGTTAATGTGTGTGAATTTTTATTGTTTTATGTGTGCATTGCAATCTTGATTTAATTTCCGCGAATGATCAATGGTGGAATAGATTCTGTATTTTGCATGAAGTTAAAATAGTGTGAGATTAGGAGAATCTTGGACATATAACACATAACTTATATAATTTCTACAACATCTTCCCCAAACTTCTAAATAAAAATAAAGGTAGGTCAAGTGGTTGCTTACCAATGAAATTCAGAAGGAGTCTGAAATGATAAGAGTAAACCATATGAAACCTCCTTTCGTAGGTAAAGTATTTTTTGACCACCTATAAAAATTTTGCATAATTTTATTTCATATAACCCCTGGGGATGCCATTTTTCATGTTAGCTCCTCTGTGTTCCTATTTGAGAAATTATTCACAACTTTGCATTCTGAATTTTGTACCTTTGAACCATTCCTCACCACCTCAAGGTATTTATGTAGCTTGAGAGATAACATCAGGTGATACTGTGAGGTTCAAAACACCAACCTTTGAGTTTGTCACTGTAAAATTTGCTGCAAATTCTTTGGATACCTAGACATGAAAACCTTGCAGCTTTTGACAAAAATGTAGGCAACCAACCTTCCTGAAGGCCTCCATAGCACTGGGATCTTCATTTAACAATTTAAAATCCATAGGTTCGTACCTCACACAATAACCTCCTTTGTTTTCTTTCTTCTTTGATGCCATTGTTCCTTTATACTCTCGCTGCCTCCTTGCTTATGACACCTGCAGAATAAAAAATAGACATCAAATTGTTTTGCATGGTGAACCAGCTCTCGAAAAATGACACTGAGATGCTTTACATGCAAGAATTTGGACGATGAATGAAAAAGAGCAGCGTAGGGGCAAGGTTTAAAAAGTAATTTGACAACTCGAGGGAAAATGATGACACATGTCACCACAAGAGGCAATGGTTACAAAAAACACGACCTTGCATGCTTGGGGATTATGATAACTAACTTGTTGACCTCACCTTTGTCTTTAGCCATCAAAAACTTGACATCTCAAACCGCTCTGTCAATATCTGCAGAAAAACCCAGTTTCGTAGAGAAAACAGTTAAACTGCTGACATATTCACTACGAAACTGTCAGGCAGTTTCGTAGCGAACTATGTTATCTTTCCATACAATTCACTACGAAATGGTGGAAAACTGACAAGTGGATTAATTAATTAATTAATTAATTATTATTATTATTATTATTATTATTATTTTTTTTTTTTTTTAAATTTGGAAGCGTGGGAGCGAAACTAAATGATATGGGATGGATTTGACTGATATGACAAGGCTTAAGGCGGGTTTAGACTTAGGTTAAACCTTATCACATATGTTTTTTTATAAATTTCATGAATTTGACTATGAAAACAACATGGAATCTAGGTGAATGATATGTAAGTCCCTATCAATGAAAATGTTAAAACTAATGAGTGATAACAATGGGTTTACACCTTTAACCTTCTGATTTTTTATGGAAATATTCTCCCACCGCTCAAAAATCTCATCAATCAATTCCCATATCTTCCCAATTCTAAATGGCAATTGAAAAATGTTAGCAATGCCTCTAATTATATTTGAATGTACTTTTCCACCTTTTTAATTGATTTTATCCTCAATTTGATAACCTGTTTCCATTAAAAATTCCTTCTGAAAGCATAGACTGACTTTTTCCTTATCCCCACCACATTTTTCTACAAATTAATTATGAATAAATCTAACCCTTTGGATGAAAGTCATAGACATTATGTATTCATTATCTGCATTATGATCACATGCCAATAAATTTTCTTCTGTTTATGTTAAACCAACATAAATGACACATTTCATTGTTTCAAAAAGAGATTATTGGGATATTGCTCAATAAATTGTCTTTTAGCCTCTGTCAAATGGTTTCCTCTAATTACATAATATTTATATTCAAAATTGTGTCTTGTCAAATTCCTGTTTGTTGGGAACCAAACTTGTATGAACAAGAACCACATAATCCACCACATGTGCATATGGATTGAACCTGAACAATGTCTTCAGATTATGTACATGTAGGTGATGTGCCTTTCTAATTTGATATTGAGATTGTCCTTCATCTGGCCTATGGAATTGGATGATATTAAGCTCAAATGTTTGGCCACCATTAATTAATTTCTTCTTCCTCAACTGATATCGAATGACATTTTATTTTGTTTTAAGAATGCCATCCTCTAACTCAACACATAGTGTTATGATTTCTCTGTTGCCGTAACAACTTTTTGTTTGTTCTTCAATGTTTATCATGACTGTTACATGTTGACCAACATTTTATTTCTTCTACTTACTGATTAACATATCTTCTTTTTGATAAACAAGCTCTTCATCATCAGCTAGAAGAAAGCCATCTTTGGCCATTTTTATTTTTGGTGTTTTATTTTTCTTCTTCTTTTCAACAACAATTCTAATCTCCTCCTCACTAATTCTAACATATTTTTCAGCTTCATCTTCCACATATTCAAAAGCAACATGTTTAACTTTACTAGATTGACCCACCTTAGTGAGTCTTTGTTGATCCCCTCTTTGTACTATTGCAGTGTCACAAGCTATTAATCTTTGCTTCCTTCTCCTTTCTTCTTCTGTCTCTGTGTGGAAAGTGTTGATCACAGTCATAACATTTGGCTCCAGATAGTAAATACCATCCAACATGTTTGAAAGACTCTTAGCAAAATCCTATGAAACAAAATGCAATATGTCAATGATCAATAATTTATAAAATTTTTAATGATCCTTACAATAATGCATAACACAAATTTAAATAAGCATACTTACAATGTGTCATACTTGACCTTTGATAGACGATATCTAACCTTTTCACGTGTATTTTACATTCTTGCAAGAACATAAACAATGTCTGTATTCGACACCTAACACATGTCTCGTACTCTGCCCATCACCTCATATAATTCACCAAAATTAATCATACCACAATAAAAATAGATATGTACACCATCATCGGGTTCCTTGCCTTGAATATACCTTGAAAAAATTGTTTTATTTATGTCCGGTGTGTTGTGCATGATCAATCTTCTATAAGCTTTCATAAGCAATCGGTTTCCAAGCTTTCGGATCTTCCCCTTTTCAGCCTTGGAAAATCATTTCCATGATTATTATTATCATCTTCCGCCCCCAAAGTGCACTATCAAAGGCTTGGAAATTCATATTTACGAGCAGGTTGAGCCATAGCCCTTTGGCCCCAGCCCCCTCAAGTCTCGTTTTCCATGTAACCCGAAGCGACAAACCGTGCACTAAAACGGAGGCGCTTATCGTCTAAATATATCGGAGCGCTATCGATGATCGGATCAATGAAAATCAGGTCCCATGCCTAGCCTTACTGATGGTCTTCCCCCATTCCATCGCTCAAATCGGGGTTGTTTTCATCACACGGCCTTTCGATGGCAGGCGGTATTCTCAAAATCCCAGCGATTCCATTGGGCGCCTGCCATGCGTCCCTGAGTACGGCGCTAAAACTTCTCCTCATCGCGCATTATCGTCCGACTCAAGACGGGCAACGAAATTTATGTGGACCGTCCGATCTTGGGCGCTCAATCCAACGACGATTATTCTCCAAAGTTGTGCAGCTTTTAACTCACGTCTATATCACCCGTGGCCCACCATCTCACCACCGCCCGACATAATATTAACCGTCGATCCCGTTTTTGATCGTATGGCCCAGAATTTCTCGCGCACCCCGTCGGTTGACCGAGTCCACCTCCACGTCACCCCTTCCGTATAGTCTCTCGTACGCCCACGTGTCATTCGCGTTCACCTCCACCATTTCCATGCATCATTTACATGTCTATGTTGTCTGTCTCCGCCTCTTACACACAACGTCGTCCCACCGTGTTTCTCGTTGCCACCCTTCATTTCTCTGTCACCCTACTTCTCCTCATCGTTTCACTCAGTCCATATCACCACTCTGTGGTCACTGCCTCATCCATTACCCTGGCGCCGGGTTTTATTTAACCATTTTGTGGGTTTTGCAGGTTTATGGCGATGGAGAACCATCAGAATTTACGTCCATCACCACAGAAGTCGAGTACGCTCCAGAGGACCAATTATCAAATGCAGAATTATGGAGCAAGGATCCAGGAAGATATGCTGACATGACATCCATTAAAAAGCCAGGGTTTAAATCTATCAAACCCTTCAAGGTCATTAAAATGCACAGGTTGAGCAGACGAAGAATTAATGGCGCAGATAGAAAATATCAGCGAAGAGCAGGGGATTCAAGAAACGTATTTAAGGACTTTGGGGCTCTTACATACCCTTTTGGAGGCAAAGTACTAGATCGAAGACCATGCAGATTACTAGAAAGATCTTTTCACAGAAAACAATGTCCTCAGGGTTTATTTTAGCCAAATTCTCTTCAGGAAAGTACAAAATGTTACATATTTTATTCTTCATGTCTTATCCCTGGAGAAATTTGCACCTGCGCATTTATTTTATGGAGCGACCACAGTGCATACGGCTTTCTTCTTGGCCGTCAAACATTTTTAGGCGGGCATTTTCTCTAAATTTTGTTTCAATTAAATAGTTAATTGCTTCACCTACCTCTTTTAATGTTTCTCTCCTCCTCCCTCTAGAAAAAAGGAAAAACATTGTACAGGTTCCAGACTTTTATCAGAAAATTGTGCTGTGAAAGGCATTTTTGTATACATTTTGTAAAGCTTTTATATCGAGGCTCAGAGCCCGTGGGGTTTCAGTGAGGGGGAGTTATGTCTGTTTAGAGGATTCCGGTCTTTGGTATTTCACAGTGTGTAAGCTTCTCTTATGTTTTTTTTAATACAATATCTCTTCCCATTTCATTCATCTTCTTGTATCATGTTTTGGAATGTGAGTGGCTCACTGGTTTGGTAAGGATTCATCCTAGTTGATGCCCATACTTAAAATCAGTCAAGCGCTTTAAATAGGCTCATGCATGATATGCTGTTTCATGTTCATTTCATCCATTTTTCTGCTATATTAGTTGCTTTGGGAGGGTGCTTTTAAAACGCCATTGTCATGTATGGATTCTTAGAATGATAAGCCCATATGTGGTTCTGTTGTGTATCTGGGTATCAGACCAAAGTTAACTAATATCTCCTCAGATTTCTTTCACTACATACACTTTCTGATATTTGATTTCTGTGACATATTACTTGAACCGACCCTCTTTGCAGTAAATTTTCTCTTAACTGTCTGATGTTTTAATATTGAAGCTTTGCATTGTGCCTCTGCAACATTACATTCCATGTGACAGTTTCTGTGATTGCTGGTCCCATTTTAAATCAATTTTCTGGTTTAACAAGAGATAGCAGGAGAGCCTTTGGATTGACAACCCAGCTTTATTTTATGCCTCCTGCTATGCTAAGATGTCCTAGGCATTGGTCTATGGCAGCTCTAGACTGTCTCTAGGGTAGACAACAATTGTCGACAACATCTTTCTGGCGCCGTTGCTGGGGATCGAATTTAAGAATATCAGTTTCCCTGGGCCTCGACAAAGTTTATTCACTCTCTAATCAGGTGAGCACAGAGAGTTGAAGAGTTGCATATCTCTCACCTTGGCAACTCCACACTGTTATTCATTTGATAAATCTATTGGTAGTCCTGGCTCCTCGAAAGCCACATTTAAGGTCAGATACGTCCAAATCGAAGATACCCTCTGTGTCTGACTCAGAGAAGATTATACATAGAAGAGGTTGGAAAGAGAGGAAATCAGCCCGTGCTGAAATCCCTGAGTTTTTCGAAGAAGATTGTCCACCTTCCTCTTCTCAAGAAATTCCAATAGGAAATCCCAACTCCACTGAGGAAAATCCTGAATATTACTCAGATAGCCCACCTAGGGGAAGTTCTAGAACCAAAGAGAACTTTTGTCCTACCCCTGAGGCCGAAGAAATTAAATAAGTTACAGAGGTAGCCCCTATTGACCGTGAGTTATTTCCATCTACACCTCAGCCTGTTGTACAGTATATTCCCATTGTTATTCATACCCCACTTCCTCCTCCTCCTCTTCCTTCATTTGTACAACAGATTGTTGCACAACCCCCACCTCCTCCAATGGCTAATGTTCCAGCCTTTTTATTGAATAAATATGCTCCCCTGGCATTACCTCAAGTGCTGAATGATATGCCACAGGATTATTTGAAGATATTTCCTAGATTCACCGGAGAAAATGAAAGTGATGCTCAGAAACATCTTGAGACTTTCTTCTCTTTTGCAGAAAACTTTAATGTTGAGCATCTAGACGTAGTCTTAAGACTATTTGTGCAATCTTTGGATGATGAAGCCAAAAGATGGTTCAAGACATTGGGAAACCGTTCCATAACTACTTGGGATAATATGGAAAATACTTTTCTCAGAAAATGGGGAGAAAAGAAAGATCATGGACAGTGTCTTACTAAGTTTAATACACTCAAGAAGAAAAATAATGAAGGGGTGTCAGAATTTATCAAAAGATTTAATAAGTTATACCTGAATCTCCCTGTAGATATGAAGCCTCATCAGAGTGTTGCAAAATTTTTTTTCATGGCAGCCTTTGACTCAGATTTTGGTTTCTCTCTCAGGGAAAGAAAGCCTGCCACCCTAGATGATGCTCAATCAGATGCTCTTGAGTTGGAAGCGAATTTTTCCTCCACTGGAAAATTAAAAGGGAAAGTTGAACAGGATACTAGAAGAAGAGGGAAAGAGGAAGTATCTACTTCCAATCAGGATAAGGATTCAGATAAAATGGAGGAAATAAGCAAGATGATAAAAAATATGGTCAAGCTAGAACTGGAGGCCAAGAATACAGCCCCCAAGAACTTTTATAATGCTCCAAACAGAGGTTACAACCCTCAGTATAGAAAGCCACCTCTGCAAATATTGCCGAAAGAAACTAAGGAGCAACATGATCAAGTGCCACACCCATTATACCTAGAAGGCCCAGTAGATGACTCCACTGAAGATGCTGCTTATGAGCTAGAAGATTCAAATCTTGCTTTTTCAAATAATGAGGAAATAGAATGCCCTTTGCAAGAAGAAGAAGAAGCAGAAATTGATCACTATTGCAAGCAGTTTACTGATTTCATGCAAGCACATTTCAACAGAAAATATGACCTCAGATCCTCCAGAAAGAGAACTCGGACTCAGGATCATGAAGAAGAGCCTCCCCAAAAGGAAGCACCTATTCAGAAGGAGCCAAAAAAGCAAAAAGTCACAGACAAAAGTAAGAGTCCTCTAAACAAACCTCTACAGTCTGATGATCAAGTTCCTTCTTCCTCAAAAGTAGTCACTCCTCCTAATGTCGAGTCTGTATCAAAAGAAGTTAAACCTTTAGCTGAAAATAAAGAGTCAAAAGAAGCTGTAATAGAAAATCCCTCTCCTGCTTTTAATTTGCAAAAAGAACTTGAGAAAGTCAAAATCCCAGTCCCCTTGAATGAAGTATTGAAACAACCTGCATATCAATCTCAAGTTACTTCTTTTATGTTCCCCCCTGAAGCACCAATAATTCCAGACAGTCTCAATCTTCAAGAAGAAAGACCCATGGTAGTCTTTGGCCCACATGTCGAGGAGATAGACCCCTCTACTCCTCCTTTCTATGTATCTGTAGTTATTCATGACCTGCTGTTACACAATTGTATGTTAGATTCCAGGGCTTCCCATAATCTTATGCCTTTGTTAGTCATGGAACAACTAGGTTTACAAATAACACGTCCATATAAAGATCTATATTCATTTGATTCCAAAAGAGTTAAATGCCTGGGGATGATTAAAGATTTAGTGGTCAATCTGGCCCAAATTCCAGCAAAAAGCATGGTAATGGACATTCTGGTGGCTGATATCCCAGCTCATTTTGGCATGCTGCTGTCAAGGTCCTGGGGTACAAAAATAGGTGGGTCACTCAAAATGGATTTAACATATGCCACTATCCCTGTTTTCGGTGGCCAGGAGAGGAGCTTATACAGAGAAACTAGATTTTTCAAGATGGTGACTAAGGCTGACAGCTCAGAGAATGCACCAGTCTACAGCAAGGAAGGAAATTTCTCATGCTTAATGTTAGAAGAAGATCAAATTTTTGCTCATGAGCCTTCCTTCTGTCAGATTAAAACTAAGCAGCCTTTATAAGACCATGAGGCAAGAGTATGGACTTTACATTTCGATGGAGCAAATTCAAGAGAAGGCAATGGGGCTGGAGTATTATTAATTTCCCCTACAGGAAAATGGGTGCCACTGTCTTTTAAATTGGAATACGAGGCTACTAACAATGTGGCTAAATATGAAGCACTCTTGTTGGGATTGAAAACAGCCAGGAGCATGGGCATACAGTGTTTAAAGGTCCTGGGAGACTCTGAGTTAGTGGTCAGACAGATCAGAAATCAATGTCAAACTAAACATCCACGGTTGAGAGCTTATAGAAATGAAGTATGGGACATGGTGGAGAATTTTTGCATAGCATTCAATATCCAGTTCATGCCCCGAGAGAAAAATAGAATGGCAGATTCACTAGCTGTGGCTGCCAGTACATTTCGTCCTCCTCGGAACCCTCTCTTGAGGTATGAAATTGAGGTGCGTTATAGACCATCAATCCCAGATAATGTTAAGCACTGGCAGGTATTTGAAGATGATGAACATATGAAGAAATTCTTGGAGACAGTGGGAGAATTCTATAAGATAGAGATTGATGATTGTGAAGAGGATGAGGCTGAGAATGCTTCAGAAAATAAGTGGGAAGATAAAATGGCAGGCAGTAAAGTGCTGCAGCTGAAAGGGAATGTGATACCTATAGGGATGGTGCCTCTAGAAAGACTATTTGACAAAAATGATGTCCCTTTGCAGCATAATAAAGTAGTAGAGGAAAATCAGGTAGAAGATCTAAATCTGGGTACTAAGGCTGATCCTAAAAGTGTCAAATTATACAAGAAGGTCCCAGAGGATTATAAAGAAAGATACCTGAAATTATCTCAATCTTATAAAGATGTATTTGCATGGTCCTATCAGGACCTGAAAACATTTGATATTAGTATAATGCAACATAAAATTCCTTTGAGGGAAGATGCAAAACCTTATAAGCAGAAGCTCAGACAGATAAATCCTCTGCTGCTTCCCTCCATTGAAAAAGAAATCAAGAAGCTGCTAAAGGCCAAAATAATTGTGCCATTAAGGTACTCAGAATGGGTTGCAAATTTGGTCCCTGTCCGAAAGAAAAATGGAGAAATAAGGCTATGTGTGGATTTCAGGAATTTAAACAGAGCATCTTTAAAAGATAATTATCCACTGCCTAAGATGGACCACATCCTGTAGAAAGTGGTGGGAGCCTCTAGGATGTCAATGATGGATGGTTTTTCTGGTTATAATCAGGTGGTTGTACTTCCAGAGGACCAGAAGAAGACTGCTTTCACCACACCATGGGGAACATTCATGTATGCCAAGATGCCTTTTGGATTGATTAACGCAGGAGCTACTTTTCAGAGGGCTATGGATATTACTTTTGTTGGTGAGCAGGATAAATTTCTGGTGGTGTACCTTGATGATATTACAGTGTTCTCAAAGAATGATGTTGAACACATTGAGCATTTGCACAGAACTTTTGAAAAATGCCCTTTCTCTTAATCCACAAAATTCTTTATTTGCATTAGAGGAAGGAAAACTTTTGGGGCATATTGTAACTAAGGATGGGATGAGAATAGACCCTAAAAGAGTGGAGGTTATAAATAGTATTCTTCTCCCCGGGAATAAAAAATAAGTGAAAGTGTTTTTAGGCCGAATAAATTTTCTGAGAAGGTTTATTCCTAACTATGCTGAGATAGTTAGGTGCATAACTGATATGCTGAAAAAGAACAATGAAGTAAAATGGTCTCAGGAATCTAGAGAGGCATTCTCCAGAATAAAACAGGCATTTTTTGAAGCTCCTGTGCTGGCTGGACCTGATTATACTAGACCGTTTATGATCTTTTCTTTTGCATCATCTCATACAGTAGCTGGAGTGTTATTGCAGAAAAATGAAGATGGATATGAGCAGCCTATTGCCTTTTTCAGCCAAGTGCTTCATGATGCTGAATTGAAATATAATATATTAGAAAAACAGGCATATGCCCTAGTAAAGTCCCTCAAAGCTTTTAGAATGTATGTTTTGCAGTCTCACATTACTGCATATGTCCCCACAGCAGCTGTCAAAGACATCCTCGTTCAGGGAGACAGTGAAGGGAAAAGAGGGAGATGGATTGCAAAGATACAGGAATATGATTTGGACATCAGACCTACTAATCTAATTAAAGGGCAGGGGCTAGCCAAGATTTTATCTGAATCAAATTATCAGGCTTTAGGCATAAATTTGTCCATGGTGGCAAACGAAGAGTCTGAGAGAGAAAAAGAATAGCAAGGACTGGAGATAGTCACTCAAAGAGCACACATAAAATATCTTACTAGTCCTTGGTACAAAGAAATAGTTGAATATCTTTTGACACTCAGTTTTCCTCCTAGTTGTGATAAAGAAAAATACAGGGCTTTGAGATTAAAATCACAAAAGTACGTAGTTGAAAATGGCCAATTATATTGGAGAGATCCTTCAGGCATTCTACTCCTGTGCCTCACAGAGGATGAAATAGAAAGTATAAAGGTGGAATTTCATGAGGGAATTTGTGGAGGCCATTACAACTGGAGAGCCACAGCCCATAAAATACTGAAGGCTGGTTTCTACTGGCCAAAATTATTTGGAGATATTTTTTCTTGGGTCAGATCATGTAATAAGTGTCAGAAATTTGCTGAGAGAGAATAGAATTTATTGGAGAAAAACATCCCCCATCAAGTGGAAAACATAAATGGATATTAACAGCCACAGATTACTTTACAAAATGGGTGGAAGCCATACCTGCAAGGAATGCTACTGACACTGTCATCATCAAATTCATGGAAGAGAACATCATATCTAGGTTTGGCTGTCTTGCTAAAATAGTGACTGATAATGTCTAAGCCTTCAAATCTGACAAATTTGTAAATTTCTATCAACAATATAATATCACCTTGAAGCACTCCGTAGCTTACTATCTTCAGGGGAACGGTCTGGCAGAATCTTCCAACAAAACTCTAGTGAGGGCCTTGAAGAAAACAATCAATGAGAATCAGAAGAATTGGGATTCCCAATTGAAGTTTTCTCTATTGGAAAATAGAATAACTAGCAAGAGAACAACTGGGAAATCCCCTTATGAGCTGGTGTATGGACGAGCAGCAATGTTTCCTATGCAGCTGGCTTTACCAGTGGCACGTTTCATACAGGAGAGTCAGGAGGAACCAGATGGTACGATCAGAAGAATTAATCAGTTGGTGGAATTAGAGGAAACACGAGATCAAGTAAATTAGAGATTAGATGGATACCAGGAAAGAATGAAAAACATATTTGATCAGCACGCAAAAGATAGAAAATTGCAGGTTGGTGATCTGGTTCTCAGATGGGATGTCCGGAGAGCTTAAAAGGGAAAACATGGAAAATTCGATCCATTGTGGTTTGGTCCATTTAAAATTGTGGAACAGGAAGGTAATAATACTTTCATATTGGAAAATTTACAAGGCGACGCGCTGGATGCCCCTGTAAACGGACAATTTCTGAAACCCTATTTCCAATTCTAATTTAGGTCATGGTGGCCTGACTGTATCATATTTTATATTAATTTTTGTTCTGTTTCTTTCTGAATGATGTGGGTGTTATAATGAATCATGAAGAGAAAGGGTTTTGAAGGGCAGGGTCTGCACAAAAAATGATCAAAGGGTCTGCAAGTTCTCGACACGTCCAGGGACGAATGTGCCATCCCCTGGTGGAGCCGATGTTGTACATGATCAATCTTCCACAAACTTTCATAAGCAATCGAGTTCTGAGCTTTCGGATCCTCCCCTTTTCAGCCTTGGAAAATCATTTCCATGATTATTATTATCATCTTCCGCCCCCAAAGTGCACTATCAAAGGCTGGAAATTCATATTTCTGAATAGTTGAGCCATAGCCCCTTTGGCCCCAGGCCCCTCCATCTCGTTTTCCATGTAACCCAGGCAGCAAACCGTGCACTAATACGAAGAGGCGCTTATCGTACAAATCTATCGGGCGCGCTATCAGCCGTCAGATCAAACGAAAATCAACGGTCCGCTGCCTATTTCCCTAGTGGTCCCCACCCCATGTCCATCGCTAAAAAATTAGGATTGTTTTCGTCACACGGCCTTTCAGCAGCAGGCAGTATTATCAAAATCCCAGCGATTCCATTGAGCGCCCGCCATGCGTCCCTAAGTACGGTGTCAAAAACGCTCCCCATCGCGCATTATCGTCCGACTGAAGATGTGCAGCGAAATTTATGTGTACCGTCCGATCTTGGGTGCTCAATCCAACAACGATTATTCTCCAAAGTTGTGCAGCTTTTAACTCACGTCTATATCACCCGTGACCCACCATTTCACCACCGCCCAACATAATATCAACCGTCGATCCCGTTTTTTATCGTATGGCCCAGGATTTTTCGCGCACCCCGTCAGTTGACCGAGTCCACCTCCACGTCACCCCTTCCGTATAGTCTCTCGTGCGCCCACGTGTCATTCGCGTTCACCTCCACCATTTCCATGCATCGTTTACGTGTCTATGTTGTCTGTCTCCGCCTCTTCCACACAGCGTCGTCCCACCATGTTTCTCGTTGCCACCCTTCATTGCTCTGTCACCCTACTTCTCCTCATCATTTCACTCAGCCCATATCACCTCTCTGTGGTCACTGCCTCATCCATTACCCTGGTGCCTGGTTTTCTTTAACCATGTTATGGGTTTTGCAGGTTTATGGCGATGGAGAACCATCAGAATTTACGTCCATCACCACAGAAGTTGAGTATGCTCCAGAGGACCAATTATCAAATGAAGAATTATGGAGCAAGGATCCGGGAAGATATGCTGACATGACATCCATTAAAAAGCCAGGGTTTAAATCTATCAAACCCTCCAAGGTCATTCAAATGTACAGGTTGAGCAGATGAAGAATTAATGGCGCAGATAGAAAATATCAGTGAAAAGCAGGGGATTCAAGAAATGTATTTAAGGACTTTGGGGGCTCTTACATACCCTTTTGGAGGCAAAGTACTAGATCGAATACCATGCATATTACTAGAAAGATATTTTCACAGAAAACAATGTCCTCAGGGTTTATTTCAGCCAAATTCTCTTCAGAAAAGTACAGAATGTGATGTATTTTATTCTTCATACCTTACCCCTGAAGAGATTTGCACCTATTGCATTTATTTTATGAAGCAACCACAGAGTACATAAAGCTTTCTTGCGCCGTCAAACATTTTGGGCGGGCATTTTCTCACCATTTTGTTTCAATGAAATAGTTAATTGCTTCACCTACCTCTTTTATTAGTTTATTTCCTCCTCCCTCTATAAAAAGGAAGAAGAAAAACATTGTACAGGTTCCAGACTTTTATCAGAAAATTGTGCTGTGAAAGGCATTTTTTTATACATTTTGTAAAGCTTTTGTATCGAGGCTCAGAGCCCGTGGGGTTTCAGTGAGGAGGAGTTCTGTCTGTTTAGAGGATTCTGGTCTTTGGTATTTCATATTGTGTAAGCTTCTCTTATGTTTTTTTTAATACAATATCTCTTTCCATTTCATTCATCTTCTTGTATCATGTTTTGGAATGCGAGTGGCTCACTGGTTTGGTAAGGATTCATCCTAGTTGATGCCCATACTTAAAATCAGTCAAGCACTTTAAATAGGCTTATGCATGATATGTTGTTTCATGTTCATTTCATCCATTTTTCTGCTATATTAGTTGCTTTGGGAGGGTTCGTTTAAAACGCCATTGTCATGTATGGATTCTTAGAATGATAAGCCCATATGTGGTTCTATTGTGTATCTGGGTATCAGACCAAAGTTAACTAATATCTCCTCAGATTTCTTTCACTACATACACTTTCTGATATTTGATTTCTATGACATATTACTTGAACCAGCCCTCTTTGCAGTAAATTGTCTCTTAACCGTCTGATGTTTTAATATTGAAGCTTTGCATTGTGCCTCTGCAACATTACTTTCCCTGTGACAGTTTCTGTGATTGTTGGTCCCATTTTAAATCAATTTTCTGGTTTAACAAGAGATAGCAGGAGAGCCTTTGGATTGACAACCCAACTTTATTTTATTCCTCCTGCTATGCTAAGATTTCCTAGGCACTGGTCTATGGCAGCTCTAGACTGTCTCTAGGGTAGACAAAAATTGTCGACAACATGATGGTTTATTCTATTCTTACTGCACATGGTTATTATTTAATTAATGTCTAAATAAGTACTAATTTGTTGATTCAAGTTAAACGAATGATGCACTAGTTGAAATGTTAGTTAATTGGATATACCCTGTTTGTCTTTATCACAGTTGTGTACATATGTAGTCTTACATCATAACAATGGCATAGAAAAATATGAATAAAAAATTAATAGGTTTAAGTGAGTTTTAAAATATTGATTCACCCCCACCCACTCATTATTTTTTCCATCAATTGGTATCAGAGTAGGTCCTTCGGAAGAAGCTTGATCGCTTGAAGATGACCCGTCAATATGAAGGGAAAGAATAAGATAGATCAAAGGAAGGATTCATAAAACAATGATAGTGACAATGATATATCATATGTAGTGATAGTTACATATGTCAACAAATATTCGTTTTTTGGAACACCTTGCTTTGGATTGATAAAGAATGAAGAAGACGGTAACAAAGAATTATCAGGTATGGGATTTTGTTCTAATTGTGGTCAATTTCCTTGCCTATGCAATAATGATGATAGTGATGTTAACAGTGAATAAACTGAACTTGCACTCATGGGTAAAAGTGAAATTAAGAACTCAAAAGAAAAAAAAAAGATTAAAAAATGATGGCCCTAGAAGTAGAAGATCAAGGCAAGTCAGAAACAATGGACGATGAAGGTGTTCCTATACTAAACAACGAAAATTATCAAGAATGGAAAGAAGGGATGAAGTATAAACTAATAAACCTTGATGTTTGATATATAGTATATGATGGTTACACCAAAATTCCTCCATCAGACGAGGAAGTGAAAAAGAACAGTAAGGCATTGATTAACATCATTAATAAGATACCTGGTTCAACATTAAATAGAGTTATGAATTATACAATTGAAAATAAAGTATGGGAAAAGATAGATGGAATCCGTGAAGAAAAGCCAAAGGAAGGTTCTGCATCAGGAGAACTACAAGGTAATCCTATCTCTAAAAATATGCCAAAAAATGAATATGATGACAAAGAAACATTTTTTAAGTCATATGGAGTTACTGATTCAGACGAAGACAAGTTAGAACAAATTTTTGATCTTAGAACAAAAATTTATGTTGCTTTGAAAAATATTTTTAATCTTAAAGATAAGTGGTAGGCATATGATAGCAAGGACCATATTAAATTTGTAAATTCTTATGTGGAATCTAAACAATATTGTGAAGGTCTTGAAGTTGAGATAGTCTCTCTAAGAGCAGATATTAGAAAATTAGATACGTGGAATGAAGAACCACTCCAACCATTTAACAAACAATAAAATTGGGTGAAGGAAGAGATTCTCAAATTAAAGGAGCAAGTGGAAGAAGGAAGAAAGGTTGCAAAAGGTATGAAGAAGCAACATCTAGAAAAGGAAAGACAATATAAAAGAATAGAGGTTGAGGTAAACATTCTAAAAGGTAAATTAGCATAAAAGGATAAACATTTGACATTTCAAGATAGTAATAAAATTTTAGATAATATTATTAGTAGTTAAAGGTCTCCCTCCATTAAATTTGGTCTTGGTTTTCATGAAACTTTTGATGGGGAATCTAGTTCAAAAGCTAGTGCAAGGAATCTAAAAGGCAACAATGAAAAATATGAAGTGCTCAATAAGGAGATAAGAAGTCAACCTGATCAACAACCAAGGAAAGTGAACCTTCAAAGTAAATAAATTTATACTAACTGCATAGGTGCTAATAAATTCTCTCCTCTGATCAATAATGTTGAATGCTTTATATGTCATAATTATGGACATGTTGCAGGCAATTGCAAAAGCAGACTATTTCAAGCAAGGAATCATCTCACAAGAAGTACATCAGCTCCTAGGTACTCAAGTTTCTTCAAGGGATATTATTTTACTTGCAAGATATTTTGTCACAAAGTTATTGTTTGCAATAGAAAGAATATAAAACATATATATTATGGTTCTTCTGCTCCCTTTTATGGTCATGTTAGATGTTATGCTTGTAAAAAATTTGGACATGTAGCAAAAGAATGTAGGAACAAATGAATGAATCACCAAAGACAAAATGTAAGGTAATAAAATAATGTCAAAATGGCTAACAAATATGGATCCACCAATATGTCTCATAATAAGAAGAAAGAAGAAGAACAAATAAGGTGTGGTCTTTCTCTATGCTCATTTAAAAATGAAGATGAATGGTACACAGACAGTGGATGCTATCATCACATGAATGGAGATGAGAATAAGATGGAGTATCTAATGAAAAACCAAGATGGTAAGGTTATTATTTCAAATAATTCTCCAGCAAAAGTTTTGGGAGAAGGTAAATAAAAAATTAGTAAACATAGAAGAGTAGTTGAAACATTATTAGTTCAAGGGTTAAAGAAGAATATTCTAAGGGTTAAAGAAGAATATTCTAAGGGTTAAAGAAGAATATTCATAGAAAGAGGATATATAAATCCAAACAAATTATATGTGTTTAAAGAACTGAGTTCTTGTAGATATGAGGAGGATTTAGACTCTGAATAGAATAAAATCATCTATTCTGCAATACATTGATCTTAAAAATTAATTCCTTAGTGACTGCAGAAGTCATGTGAGGTACATGACCTCATGAGAGAAGAATATTATTATCAGGTCCTTAGAATCAGTGATGTCTAATCACAGGGGGAGAAATAAATATGTTATCTTGATGATGATTCCCATGGTTTTTTTGTTATTCATGTTTCTCATATTACTGATAGTGCGTTTGACGTAGTAATACATAACTGAAACATATAGTATGGGATCAGGGGGAGCTATAGTTATGAAAGATTCAACAGTTTACTTTCTTTGCACAGATATTATGAAGGAAACCCATGTATATATGTGAGTTGTAATATAGACATTTGCGTGTGTTTCTCTATGATGAAGAAACAATAGGAAATACTCAGGGAAATGCTCTGATATGCTTCAGATAGTTATTATTTGGATTTTTTGTTCTGATGTTGATACTTACATTCTATGTATGCTACATAGAAGTAGTATTTTCTTATAATGGCTTATGATTTGTTGCAATATGACATTGATGCTTTGATGGATTTATTGATTGATGAAGATGATTTGATGAATGAGTTGATGTGATCAGATCTGACAGTGAACAATTGGCCCATGCTCAAGGGGAGCATTTTCTATGGTGCGAATAATGCATTGTTGGCATTATGATTTCTTTAGTATTCCTTGTTGCATAATAATGTTCATGAGAAGTATAGTGGTGATGTTGCTAAAGACACACATGTTTCTGAAATTTTGAATGATGATTATATCATGCTATGTTGGTGTCATTATGAATGGGTTTCTTATGGTAAAGTTATGTATTTTTCTTATATGTATGCATTGGTCAATAATTTTTTTGATGATATCAAGGACAATTTGAAGGATGGAAGCTACTTAAAGTTTAGAAACCTTGACAAATCTTACTAGTCCCTAATATGCAAATTGTAAAATGTTTGGGAATTTTTTTTTTTAAATGTTTAGATTTCTAATGATTTTATATTAGTATATATGAAATTTTGGTGATTTTTAAGGTAAAATAATTTTATACTATAACATGTGGGCAAATCATTTAAAAAAAAAAAGAAATTAGTGAATATTTTTTTTGAAAAAAACATGGGAAATTAGACCACCTGCGAATATTAGCCCCTAAAATTTTCCATGGATGAGATATGTGATGCATGAATATATTAACGGTACATATGATATACTAGTTATGGCAGTTATTATGTGTGGAAAGAGAATGGTTATCTTGTTAATATAAGATCAAGGAGATGGCTTAATTGATTGTACAATCTCGTACTATGATTGGTTGACGGTGATGAGCTCATACATATTGCTATCTCTATGTCATGGGATATCAAAAAAATACATACAATTATCTTATGGATAGTTTCATATTGATGAATTAGTTTTGGTGTGATAATTATTCTTGTATGAAGATAATGGGTCAAGACAATGATGTTTATGCAAGTTTCATGAAGAGGATGGCCATTGATATACTACTCTACAACTGTTCGATTATACTTGGAGACATGGCACAGTTAGTCACATATTTATGATGTTGAAGGATTATGCTACATTACCCTATATTACTTTATGTTTGATGATATTACATAGCTTCTTGATGATTTTCATGGTGTTTTTGTCAGATGCTTATGATGAAGATCCTATATTGTAAATGATGGTTGTTGAAGACTATTTTGGTCTTGCTACCTCACTATTGAGACCTTTGGTTTTGGTCATAAATTTCATATATGTCTCTTGATGTAAAGTTCATGTAAGGACTCATGATGTAATTATTTTTATTCATATTTTGACTACTGGGGGTCAATTCAATTATCTATGTAATCCCATTTTGGGTATTTGATGTAATGATGAGTCAAATATGTAACCCCACTGTGTTGGGTGATTGATGTAACCTTGAGTCCTTGGTGATAGGAAAGTTCATATTTGGTTGAGTCATAAAGTCATGAACTTATTTTTATATCTTCTAGAAAATTCAGCATATGCTCAGGGGGAGCATGGTCAATACTCATATTCAGCAAATCCGTTCTATATTAATCCTCTATCTACAAGGAAATATAAGCCTTCATTCATCATTTTTCAGCCCTTTTCCCTTGATGTTAAATGGGTAGAGTAACTTGGTGTTTGAAAAGTTTGGTGATTTTCATGATGTGTTTTACAGGTGTTTACAGGTTGTGGTGACCAAAAACCAAAGTGGTTACCATCAAGTCCAAAAGGGGGAATTCTTGGCATTATGACTAACGTGTTGTCCTTGATGGAAACCTACCTGTAGTAGGATGAGTACGTGTTTTCCTTAATGGAAAAATACTTGATCAATATGTCAACATGATGGTAGCAAGATGAGTATACATGCCAGTTCATATGTGAGAAAGAGATTGGAAAGAGGAATATCAATTCACAGACAGAGGAACGACGAAGGTAACTTTACAGTAAGTATACCTAGGTTCTATGAAGCAAAGTCACGTACATACATGGGTATGGTGAAGAAAATTCGTGTATAGTTTCTGCACCATGGTATTTGCTAGGCCTCTATTTTCTCTTATTTTCACTCAAAATATCTCATGCTGGTATTTGATTAAATTATTATTGTTGAAAGTATTTATTACTTTCCTTGTTTTAACATGATTAAAATATTATTAAGAGAGGTTTGTATGTTGCATGTTTAAAATTGATTTGATCATGTTTTTATACAGGATTTGGAACTGCGTTTACTTTCTTGTATCATGCAATGGATTCCTGCACCATTTTATGAATTCTTGCACTCCGAAGAGTTTATGGACTGCATTTTATCCCTCTACGATGCCTTATTGCAGAACTTGGAATATTTCAAAGTAGGTGTAATTTAGGTGATTCAAATTGGGGAGACAACTCTTAGAGGAGGATTTCCTCTACACAAGGCTAAACATGCTTATACCAGGACTCAGTTGTACACAAACTCTACATAACTATTTATGGTGTGTAAAATGCCACTCAGTTCCATACCCACATGTGTTATTTGAACTTCAACGATATTAATTCTTCCATCAGTGATATGGATGTCAATGACATCACCATTGAAATATGCTGCTGGAATCGGTTCTAGTATTGATGACATTAAATTTCCCTGCATTCCAAGCATGGAAGAAGTTGCAGATCAGATCAGCAGACACTGAGGGTATTTTCGCCTTGACCAACATGGTTGTAGCTGCCGATCTCATCCACCATTCAAGACTAGCTTCAATGTAATGACTAGTGCTTCCACATATTTGTAGAGTGTGAACGGGAAATTACGTGAAGGCATTGGATATTATTTTGGCCAATCACATATTTCTATTCCATAGGAATCCGAAGATGGAGTTAACAATAATTTTGTGTTATACTATCCAACAACTCTTTATACAGTTGTTCCTTGTCTTTCCTTCTTTCCACGAGGTTTTCTATGGAATGAAGGTTTTTATAAATTTTTAATATGACAGTGGGACCTTCACATATGCTTGGATATCATTTGTTGGACTTGATGAATGGAATCCTCGTGAGAAAATTATAGGAGCTTGTTAGGTCTCTGTAATTTGTCAGATTGGCAAGACCAAATTGAACAAGGGTAACATCAAACCAAATTTGGAGCCCTAGGACCTAGCCTTCCTGGACTCAGAGAGGGCTCTCTCTATATTTGTGTAAAATATGTAACTTGATTGATTTTAGGGTTTTGATTTTTAGGCTAGTTATAATGATAGGGTTTTTTTGTTTGTTTTTTTTTGTTGGGTTGTTTGACAAGAAGAACAGATAGAGTGTAAGAGATTTAGACCATTGGGCTATGGAGTCTGAAAAAGGTCTTAAAATGTACTACAATAGGTCAAGGGTGTTTCATCAGACAAGTTTAACAAAGCCAAATGCATCTTAATAGCTTAGCTGAGTGAAATGAACATTAAATAGTGAATTTAGTAGGTTTAAAGGGAAATTAAGAATCCTTTAACATATGCTATAACAAGAAAAATCCTTAAGAGAACTATGCATAAGAAAGAATCAAACGATAGGGTGAACCATAAACTTCTTTGACCTAGCTTTATCAAGCAAACTAAAAACAACAATCCAGCAAACCCTATAGAGCAGGGAACTCCTAACTTCTCTAGCTATCTACCTTCAGAGAAAGAAAACATGCAAGATAACACATCAGTAATGATCAAAGATTAGGGAACTCCTAAATTCCTTAATCAAACTATAAATACCTTCCAAGTAACAATTTCAAGATAGACTAAAGGATATGTCAAACCTTAAAATTCCTTAGCCTAAACCCCAATTAGCAAACTTCAAAGAAAGCAATGAGAACAACATTTCAAGCAAAACCGAAGGACGGGGAAAACCATAAACTTCTTTCGCCACACTCTACTGATTTAATCTCAAGGAAACAAAGAATATGGACATGGAGAAATAGGGAACTCCTAATTTCTTCAAGAAAACCTAGTGGAGGAAAACATTTAAACAATAGAAAGAAGATAGAGTTAAGGTGCCTCTAAACAACATGTCTTAACCTAAACTTTATGTTCTACTGTAGGAGAAAAGATGGACAATATGTAAGACATAAGGAAACAAATACAGGATTAGATCCACATCACCATTCAACAAAGTTCATGGATCCTATGAAAGTGCTTGCTCTATGGCATTCAATCCAAGACAGTCACAAAGCTACAAATCCAATTTCTTCAAAACTCCAAGTCTATGTATTCATCTCCATAAAAAAACCAACAACCAACAATGAAGTCTCCATGCAGTATTTAACTTGAAAAGGAGGATCAAAACCATAGCTAGGGTTTTAGAAGTCATTAATTACACATAAATTTCATTTTTTCCTATAAGGCCATGTAAGGCCCAAGGCACAAATATCCTAACTTAATAAATGCAAAAATAAATTCTAACATAACTCCTAAGCTAACTCTGGAGTGATTTGCATGAAAAACCCTCAAAATATATTTTTCAATAACTCCAAGTGTCTTTTGTTGGCTTTTTGGAAAGGGCACAGAACCAAGGTTCAAGGGCGCAGCGCCAAGCCAAGGGCAGAGTGCCAAAACTGGGAATTTGTCTCTTTTTGCAACTGATATTTGGAGGCATTCCCAGTGTCCAGATGAGCTCCATGATAGCTCATTGGAAAGCCTGTCCTCTCTAGTTTCAAAATCTGCCTTTATTTTTTAGAATGGAGTCTATTTACTTGCTCAAAAATCAATTCTCCCAAGACTTCCAAAGGCGCAGCGCCAGTGCTGAAAAGAGGGCAGAAAGGTGATTTTTTGTTTGTTTTTGGCCCTTTTGAGGGACCAGTTCTACTCCAAATGACTTGAAAATTTCTGAGGGTGATGTCCTTGGCCTAAGGATCATGAAAATGTAAATTTTTCTTCCATTGGGTGCCCTAAAAAAGAGCCCAGTGCCAGTGGCATTGCGCACTTGGCCCTTTTTCTGCTAGCTAACTGTTAAAATTTCGAAAAGTACAAAAATGTGTCAAAATTTGGAATTTGCCTTGTTGATCAAGTTTGGGATGTGTGAAGGGATACATCAGCTAGGATATCTAGCCTTTATTTCTCCTTTGCCTCTTTTAGGACTTGAATATTTGCAAGGGATCTTTTGAGCTTGGCCCCTGCAATCTTGTTTCTTAAGGCATAATACCTTGCCATATTCTTTTGCAGGTCAAGGTCTCTCATGGCCTTTTCTAGCTGAATCTCTAAGTGCACATTTTCCCTCTCTAGACAATATTCCCTATCATAATATATTTCCATGGCAAGAAGCTCACTTGGATTTAGCTGCTCTGCCAATGTTGTCTCTTGCTCTCTTTCTTTGGCTAAGGCTTTCTTCAATCCAATTGTACTCGGCCTCTTCCTAGGAAGTTTTTCTTCCTCTTCTTCAATGTCATCATGAGTTCCCAAGACCCCATATAGCTTAGATTTGGCTCTTCCAGCCTCTTTCTGAGCTCTGATAGCTCTAACCTCATTGATGGCCTTCTCTATCTCCAACTTCTTGTTTTTTGTCTCAAGGAAGTTTATGACATTCTTAGCACTGCCAAGATTGGTTTGTAGCTCTTTAATCTGGGCATCCTTGCTTTGGAGCAATGTGTTCTTATCCTCTCTTCATCCTCATTCTCAATGTCAAGGTGAATTAGCTGAAACTCTTGTTCAGTTTCATGCTCATCCTCTTTTTCAACCATGAATTTCTCTTCAACCTTTTCCTTACCTTTGTCAGGTTGTTTTGTTGATGTAGAAGGCACGGTCCCTTCCACAATCTGTCGAGAAAACACCTGCCTTTGGCCTCTTTGATAGGTCAAAGGAAAAGGCTCTATGTCAACCATCTCAGTTTCATTTGTCTCATTTCCATCTACCTCACGGCCTTCTTGACTTCCATATTCCTCACTACTCATTTCCTCATTTCTTTTTACCTCACTGCCATCTTGATTTCCATATGCCTCACTTCCATCTTCAATGTTTGATGCACTAGTACCATGAGATGATGGTGAGGGATTGTGAAAAGGTGATGAAGGAGGATCATCCTTAGGTGCAGGAATGTGAGTGGATGGTGAGGTGGAAGAGTCATCATGAGCTGAGGGAATGTGAGTGGATGGTGATGCATGAGTAGTGGGGTGTGATGCTGAAGGAGGAATGGGATGATGAGAAGATGAAGGGACATCTTGCTGCTGATGGTCTTGTGGAGTGGTGAAAACCTCATTGATAATGAAGGTCTCCCATGGAATGCCTTTCTACTGCAGTTGGTGCATAACCACCATTTTTATAAGTGAGTGATGGAATAGGCTTTGCATCTGTTGAGGAAAATCTCTATTTTGCACTATATAGGCCATTTTGTCAATGCTTCTATAGAGGTAATAAGGTATGTGCAACATCCTCACTCTAGTAAAATGCATAAGCAGACTGATGTGGTATGATTAAAGGTGGCAGAATCTTCCCTCACATGTGAAATATTTCATTATGATCTTCATCATAGGTGCATATCTATCAATCAGATGTGAAAAAGGAAAGATGGATTTTCTGTGGTATTTATACCTAGGTTTTAGATATGGCTCAAAGTAGCTCATGTCTAGGTTTTCTTCCTTGAACCATTTCTCCCCTACATTAGGTATGCCTATGGAATTGGAAATGGAATCTGTAGATAATTCAAAGGTGACCCCTACAAGATTAACTTGTTTGTCATGCAAGTTAATGATAAATAATCTAGTTAGCTCAGGGTGGTTTTGCACCTAGTACACCTTTTCACAAATCCAAAGCAGCCTACATGTTTGAAGCATGAAACAGTAAGTAGAGATGCCATTAGCTCCCTTGTGCTGAGGGGTTCAAATCTATTAATATTTCCACCTTTGTGATCATGTCTCCTTGGCATTTGGCTTTCTCCACCACTACCACTGTCTCCCTCTGAAATTTTGAAAACTCTGCTTTGTTAACCCTAGGATTGATGTGTAATTAAGATGAAAACGGGGTAATGGAATGGAAACCTTTTCAAGTGAATGAAATGAGTGAGAATGAGGGGAATGAGTGTGAAATGGATGAAGTAACATAATGACATCCCTCACAGCAACGTAAGCACCCTTTTTTTGACTGATACTTTTTATAGGGAGATGAAGTAATGGTAGAATCAACGACTTCAAGCTTAAACACCTAGGGTTTCATCTTAGGGTTTCATTACCATTTAATTAAGAATCATCAAATAGCTTGAAAATGTGGTTAGGGTATCCACTTACCATTAATCAGTGCCTTGAAGGACCTTCGAGGAAACTTGAAAGAGATTTGGAGAGTGTTGACTAGTTATAGGGTTTAGGAACCCTTCCTATCCAAGCGCGTAGATCCAGGCTTAGGGCGCAGTGCCAAGCCTTAGCACACAACATCGATGCTGAGGGCGCAGTGCCTATGGAAAACCTCAGTGGGTCCTGTCGGGTAAGGGTGAACCGCCTTCCCCAACGCACAAAACTCACTCCCAAGTGCACAACGCCAGTGTAATGCGTATGGAGGAATTTTTAGAAGGGCATAGCACCCGATCCCAGGCACGTAGTGCGAAGATGAGCGCGCAGTGCCAGACAAATTTATCCAAATTTTCTTAGAAAACTCACAAGTTTTTTCCCTCTGAATGCTCTTGCACTTTTGAAATGCAATAATGAATCTTTTGAAGTGTTAGATGAGCTTTATAAGCAAACGTAAGTTTGATTTAATTTGGTAAAACCCACTTTCTAATGTTTTAAAGTCATTTTTCCTTTCTCATTGATATTCTTTGACTTTTTCTTGCAAGTTTTCTTAAGTCATAAAGTTGACTCTTCTTGGCTCACTGAGGCTTGACATGTGTATTTTGACACCTTAGGATGTTTACACAGTAGTAACATCTTCAAAAACATCTTTTATTCCCACCTTGGAGCTCAACTCATCTTTTGCTTATTTAGGCACGACAAGCTCATTTTTTGCAAGTTTGGGATCTGATCACACAGTGAAATCTTGAAAATCTTTTTTTCTTCCATCATGGAGTTCAATTCATCATTTCACCTTCTTTGGACACTTTCCCAAAACCCTAGGTGTCTGGAGTGCTTTACATCAATCATGAGTGTTGTCTTCTAAATTATCTATAGCCCTTTTCAAGTTCATTCATTTCTTTCCAGTTCACCTCACCTTTTTTCCTATTTCTTCAATAGTCTCTGATAGACTTTCTTCATGTCTGGCCTTGTGTACCTTTTCCATGTCATTTCTATAATTGATCACTATTTTGGCACTCAACTGCAGTATCAAGTTCAAAACCCTAGTTCTCCTTCAAGACTAAGTGTTTCCTCCTTCCTTTGATGTAAGTAGTTTTCATTCAGGAGTATACAATCCACCTCACTAGTACTTTCTGCTGATGGAAATTTCAAAACTCCTGGAGAAGTGCCAAATTTTGTCCATTCTCCTCATGTACAGACTCTGAACTTAAGGGATAGTATTCTTTGGAAATATTTTAGGTCCTTCTTGAATAACCATGTCTTGACATTCTATGACATCTTAGCCATATTCTAGCAAAGGAAAAGCAGTGCCTGCCTGATCTTGATTGAAATTTGGCTTGGAGGCTTCAAGTGAAAAAAAGAGTATTGTCAAAGGTGTTGTATTGAAGATCTATATCCAATGTACTTGATTTATCTAAAGAGCCTAAAGAGATAGTTTTTTATACCATTAATGCTTGAGGGACCTAGGGAACATGGGAATGAGTTGGCTATAGGAAACCCTAGAGGGAAAGTGGAGTTTATGGATAGGGGAAAAATAAGGCAAGGAGTCTATAGGCAAGGAAGGAGGTTGAAAGTGAGAGGTATCAACCCATAAGGAGTTTGTAGGAGTGACAGGGTGACCATGAAATGGCAAGCTGATAGAATAGTGAAAATTTTTCTATAATGATAATGAAGGCAGTGAGATTTCTGAAACTCGCAATATTCAAGGAAGGTTGTTTTCAAAATCTAGAACCAATCTATAGTCATCTACAGATAGTGAAAAATACTGATGACTAACAGTGGCTCCACTTAGGGAGGGAAGCTCCTTTTCAGGAGGTGTCCAAAACCTTAGAGTTTAGATCTCTGAGCTTTGAAGATCAATACCTTACTTGTACTTGGAAGATCCTTCTTCCTTCATTTGTTGATTTTTTCTTTTGAAGCCGTGATCTCAAATTTGAAAAAACATGATTGCTTCAATATCACTTCTACCTACCCATCATATTTTGCCTAAAATTTCTTCTTCTTCTGGGTGCACTTGGATTGGAAACCCTTGACACCATTTTTTTCTTTTGAAAGCATAAAAAGTATCTACTTCTATCCTTATCACTTCCAAGAGATTAGATTAGGCTAATGAGTTCTTTTATTCTCTACCTAGTATACTCATCTGCAAAGGTTAGGCAGTTTGATAGATCTTCATTCTCTAATCTACTAACATGAAATTCAAAACATGACCAAACCAAGGTTAAGCAATCTGATTTGTCATGGGCTATGGCATTTTGGACAAGCTGCACATAGAATTTATTTTTGTCCAAGTGAAACTAGAAACTTGAGGGCTAATAATTTGGAATTTGTTACTCACCCCTCTCTTTCTCTTTTGGTTCAGATTTGAGCATTGAAACCAAATATCTTTTCCTCATATAATATACTAATAAGCCAAGTTTACATGGTTTGGAAATTCTTCTTTCACTAACCTATGAACAGAAATTTAAAACATGTTCAATCATGATTAGGTGTTGAGAATGAAACAGATGATGAGCTTAGTGCAAAGAAGTCACCTTCACTAAGTGGGCCCGCAAGCTATTTTTGGCGCAAAGTCTATTTTTTGACTATGTCTATTTTTAGACATATTGATCATGTTATATGAGTTGTGGGATGCTATTTTTGGATGGTTGGTCAAGTTGGGAAAAATATATGGACTTCTATTTTTAGACATACTGGGCGGAATCTATTTTTAGATTGCCATTCTAAAAATAGATATGTCGAATATTATTAGTTCTTAATAATATTTGGACTCTAAACATTATATTATCCTCTTGGAGCACTTCAGTTTGATGCTTGGATGTGGCATATGTAGCTGAAAAAATGAATTACACTATTCCTAGGGTTTAGTGGAGCTATTGCATGGTTGACTTCAGTTAAAACTCGTATCGTATTTGAGTGAGGTTGATTGAGGAAGTTAGTGGAGTTATGATCAGCTTAACTCAATTAAACATAGTTGAGCTAGTTGTATCTAGTTCCAATCGATTTATACACTAGTGAGAGTGTGAATTAATTATTAAATAATTCACTAATTATTAACTCATAAATCAACTAAAGAATACATCAGTTAACTTCAGTGCATGGACAGTTTTAGTGGAGACCAATGAAGATGTAGGTGAAAGAGCAGTGTGACTATCAGTTGTGACTATATTGGTGCATGAGTTTGCACAACACATTAATGGAGATGCCAATGAGGATTGCACAGTGCATACCAGAGGGATTTGAACTCAGATTGGGCCATTATTCATCTTGGATTGCGCAGTAGAGGTAGGCTAACAGGTGGAGCAGATTGGAGCATGTGTTTTGCTAGATCTAAGCTTGTGTAGTGTGTAACAATTGGAGATTGTACTGAGAGATTGTGAGGAGTTTGTACAATTATTGTTACATGATATCTATCATTATTATATATAGATATTTGGGGGTTTTCAGCTTTAAGCTCTCCCATAAATACTGTGTTTATATGTGTGATTGTTTATGGTTTTAATGTGCGCATGCGACTGTTTATATTTTTGCAAATTGATGATCAATAGTAGAAGAGGTTATGTATTATGCATGAAGCTCAAATAGTGTGTGATCAGGATAATATCGGTGAATAATTTAAATAGTTTATTCAAATTTCTACATGGTATTAGAGCGATATTGATCATTGAAGCAATTGCAATACATTGAAGCGGTTGAGTTTTGTGTCGGTGGAATTCGAATTTGCAGGAGTGTTTTCTTGGTGTCAAAGTTGAAATGTCTTTCAACAGATTGCGATTGGAGTATGCCCTTGAGGGTAGCTCGAATTATATTGCATGGAGAGATAGGATGGAGGCAGTGTTAGATGACAATGGGTTGAAGGAGTTCATAGATGCATAAGTCCCAAAGCCTACTTCTACTGATGCTGTCGTAATTGAAGCATGGAAAAAGAAGACAGCAAAGTGTCGAAGGATTCTGTTGGAGGGCGTGAAGGATCACATAGTGTCCAGCCTTCATGGTAAGGCTTCACCATTCTTGATGTGGAAATCCTTGACATATTTATTCCAAAGCAAGAGCGACCAGAGGAATTTGGCGCTCAAGGATAAGCTCAGGAACATAAAGATGGAGAAAGGAGATAGTATGCCCAAGTACCTTACGAAGTTCACCCAATGCAGGGATGAGCTAGGAAGTGTGGGGGTGACTGTAGATGATGAGGACATGGTGAGCTTGGCTCTCCTTGGTCTTCCAAAGAGTTTGCATTCCTATCAGGACTCTGTCAATGGTCGAGAGAAATTGCCAGGATGGGAGCGACTTTGGTCGGATCTTGTGCAAGAGGAGATAAGGCGAAGTACCAGGGATGGATCTTCATCAAAGAACTTTGATGAAGAGAATTGCGCTTTGGCTACCAAAGAAAAGAAGGGGAAGAACAATAAAGCTTCTCATTCCGGTGCGAAAGGCAAGAAGCAGGACATGTCCAAGGTGAAGTGTTTTCACTGTCACCCACACGGACATTATGCCACAAATTGTCCACAGAAGAAGAAAAATACGCATGCTACTGGATCTGCAGCTGGAGAGGCCTTAGCCTCGCAGTTTGAGGTGGATTTTTCGCTGATCTCATGCTTGGTCTCAATTGTGATGGGTTCAGTGTGGTTTCTGGACAGTGGTGTGTCTTTTCACATGACAAGAGATCGAGATTTGTTTATTGATCTGGATGAGAAAGATCTTGGAGTGCACATCGAGATTGGCGATGATGGTAAATACAGTGCAACCGGTATCAGTACGATTTCCTTTGAGAGGGAGTCTGGTAAAACCCTTCATATTGAAGGATGTGATGCATGTTCTAGATTGAAGAAGAATCTGATCTCTGTGGCTATGTTAGAAGACAAGGGATATGATGTTGTCTTTAGCGAGGGAAAGGCTTTCCTACGCAGTAAGGCAACTGGTGAGACCCGGAGGATAAGGGTTCGAGTTAAGAACCTTTATCAATTGCAGGTAGATGGCTGCGCAGCAATGGCAGGCAAGGCAGAAGGAGTGGTGAGCCAGGATGATGGTGAGTTGTGGCACCGGAGATTGGGCCACCTTCACCATGGAGCTTTGAAGATACTGCAGCATATTTCTACTGGGCTTCCTAAAGGCACTCTTGCGTAGTCGGAGCAGTGCAAGGGGTGTACCTTAGGAAAATTTGTAAAAGCCACCTTTCACGAGAAGGATAGTCGCACCACGACGATCCTTGAGAGAATTCACACAGACGTGTGTGGACCTTTATCAGTAGCTTCGATAGTAAAGCACAGGTATCATGCGATATTTGTTGATGATTTTTCTCTTAAGTGCTGGATCTTCTTCATGCAGAAGAAGAGCGAGACATACTCAAAGTTCTGTGAGTTCAAGGCACTGGTTGAGAAAGAATCGGGGAAGCAGGTGAAGGCTCTTAGGAGCGACAATGGTGGTGAATTCATCTCCGGCGAGTTCAAGGAATTTTCACGTTAAGGAATTCGCCAAGAGAGCTCATAGTGCCCTACAACTCCACAGCCAGGACGCGTTGTTGAGTAGAAGAAATCGTAATGACTTACCTGGGTGATGCGACCAAGCATGTTGGGGAGCGCATCAGTGGCCTACCCATACACTTATGGGCAGAGGCAATAGGCATGCACATCAATATATGTGCAGAATCGAAGCTTTCACAAGATACTTTCTGGGTTTATGAGACACCCGAGGAGGCGTTTTCTGGTAAGAGGCCTGATATTTCCCATTTGAGGATTTTTGGTTCACTTGTTTACATTCATGTGACGAAGGATGCCAGGAAGAAGCTGGAGCCAACCGCAGAGGTTGGGATATTTTTGGGGTACACTAATATGCCCCACAACTATCATGTGTATTTGCCAGACAGTCGCAAGACTGTTGTGCGACGGGATATCAAATTTCAGGAGGAGAAAACCATGAAGTGTTCGCTTGAGAGGGAGCTACACTTGCATGCAGATGAGGAGCTATTAGTTCCTAAGAATGAGTCTCAGGATGTGGAACAGCCACAAGATGAGGTTCATGGAGTGGAAGAAACCACTCATGCAGCGCCAACCATCAGAGGGCGGAAGCGCACTACAGAAGCTGAGCGACTGGCTCAAGATGCAGAGAAGGTTGTAGGAGCACCTACATCACAAATGTGAGACAAGAGACAAATACACCGAATCCAGATATCGGATACATGACTTGTGAGCAAAGTGACTACGATGGTGAGGCCATCCTCTTTCGAGGAAGCTGTGGAGGACCCTGCATGGGTAGATGCCATGGTGGAAGAGTATGATTCGATTGTCGGAAACAGTGCATGGGAGATTGTCCCGAGATCGGAGGGGAACGCGGTGGGTTTTGAGATGGATCTAAAAGGAAGCAGTGTACCGACGGGGAGTGTGGAGAAGTACAAGGAAAGATTTGTTGCCCGAGTATTTTCACAGAGAGAGGGGATCGATTATGAGGAGACCTTTGCACCTGTCGCAAGGTATTCTTCCATACAGACGATTCTTGCTCTCTCAGTGCAGATGGGGTGGCACATTCATCAAATGGATGTGAAGACTGCATTCCTCAACGGGGTGATTGAGGAGGAGGTGTACATAGAGCAGCCCAAAGGTTTCGAGATCTTCAGCAGCAAGTCGCATGTGTGCAGGCTCAAGAGAGCGTTGTATGGGTTGAAACAAGCACCTTGTGCTTGGTACACATGGATAGACAGTTATTTCACCGGACTTGGATTCTCCAAGAGTGAGGTGGATCCTAACCTATACCAAATTATGGTGGAGGGTAAGCTGCTGATCATTGTACTTTATGTAGATGATTTGATTTTGACAGGTGATGAGCTGTTGATACACTCATGCAAGGCTGATCTTGCAAAGGAGTTTGAGATGAAGGACTTGGGCCTCCTTCATTATTTCCTGGGATTGGAAATTTGGCAGTGCAGTGGTGGATTGTTTGTTTCTCAGGGTAAGTATGCCCAGGAGATACTGGAGAAGTTCAACATGCATGGCTGCAAGCCTGTTGATACTCCTCTTCCTGGTGGTTGGAGGAAGGAGGATGCTACTTCAATGGAGGTAGTGGATGCCACTATTTATCGACAGCTGGTGGGGTCGCTTATGTATCTGGTCAATACACGACCTGATATATGCTATGCAGTTAACCAGCTTTCAAAAGCTATGGTTAAGCCTACCAAGCTCTTCTGGAAGGTAGGCAAGCATGTATTGTGTTATCTCAGAGGCACATCAGGATATGGATTGTGGTACAGACAGTCGGATGAGGTGAGGCTATGTGGCTTCACGGATGCAGATTGGGCAGGGAGCCCAACGGACAGAAAGAGCACATATGGAGGGATTTTCAGTATCGGGTCGACAGCAGTTTCTTGGTACAGCAGGAAGCAGAGATCCGTGGCACTCAGTTCAGCAGAGGCCGAGTATATGGCAGCGAGTTTGGCTGCATGCGAGGCTATATGGATGAGGAAGATCCTGGTCGGGTTGTTCGGTTCACACTTGGATCCTATTGTGATTTATTGTGATAACCAGAGTTGCATTAAACTCTCGGATAATCCAGTATTTCATGATAGATCCAAACACATCGACATCAGGTACCATCATATCAGAGATTGTGTGCAGCGGAGGATCATGTTACTTTCATACATTCTTGGTTTGTGAGGATCGCATGCCGATATCTTGACGAAGGCGCTCACCAGGAGAAAATTCGAATACCACAGAGGCAGGATAGGGGTTGCAGATAATCCATATCTTGTTGAGAGGGAGTGTTTAGAATGCAACAAGATGATGAGCTTAGTGGAAAGAAGTTGCCTTCACTAAGTGGGTCCGCAGGCTATTTTTGGCGCAAAGTGTATTTTTAGACTATGTCTATTTTTGGACATATGGATCATGTTCTATGAGTTGCAGGATGCTATTTGTGGATGGTTGGTCAAGTCAGAAAAAATAGATGGACTTCTATTTTTAGATATATTGGGCGGAATCTATTTTTAGATTGCCGGTCTAAAAATAGATATGTCGAATATTATTAGCTCTTAATAATATTTGGACTCTAAACATTATCTTATCCTCTTGGAGCACTTCAGTTAAGTGCACAGATGTGGCACAGGAGCTGACAAAAGGAATTACGCTATTCCTAAGGGTTAAGTGGAGCTATTGCATGAATAATTCAGTTAGAACTCATGTGATAGAGTTTGGTGGAATTGATTGAGGAAGTTAATGGAGTTGTGTTCAGTTTAAATAATCTAAACATAGTTGAGCTATTTGTATCTAGTTTAATTGATTGATACAATTAGTGAGAGTGGTGTGAATTAATTATTAATTAATTCACTAATTATAAACTCATTAACCAACTAAAGAATACATCAGTTAACTTCAGTGCATGGACAGTTTCAGTGGAGACCAGTGAAGAGGTAGGTGAAAGAGCAGTGTGACTATCAGTTGTGACTATACTGGTGCATGAGTTTGCACCACACATTGATGGAGAGGCCAATTAGGATTGCGTAGTGCATACCAGAGGGATTGGAACTCAAATTGGGCCATTATTCATCTTGGATTACGCAGTAGAGGCAGGCTAACAGGTGGAGCAGATTGGAGCATGTGTTTTGCTAGAGCTGAGCTTGTGTAGTGTGTAACAATTGGAGATTGTACTGAGAGCTTGTGAGGAGTTTGTACAATGATTGTTACATGATCTCTATCATTATAATATGCAGATAGTTGGGGGTTTTTAGCTTTAATATTTCCCATAAATACTGTGTTTATATGTGTGATTGTTTATGGTTTTAATGTGCGCATGCGATTGTTTATATTTCCGCAAATTGATGATCAATAGTATAAGAGGTTAATGTATTATGCATGAAGCTTAGATAGTGTGTGATCGGGATAATCTCGATGAATAATTTAACACTTATTAAAATTTATACAGATTAGGCTACATGACTAAACAAGACTTTCTTTTCTTTTAAAAAGTAGTGGCATTTGGACTTGCACACTTTTAGACATATTCTCTTTTGGTATGGGGCTATACCTTTTTCTTTAAACCTACCCTCTTTTTTTCTTATTTTATTTGTTTTTGTATTTCATTTTTTCTGATCTTTTACTCAAGGGGTGTTATGTGCAATGAATGAGGCTTAAAACTAAGAAATTTTAACCAAAATAGTGTTTCGAGCATCCCGCCATTGACAGACCTCCAAATAACTCAATTCCATCGAGCTCTTGTAGAAAGAAAACATTGTTACCTCTTACCAAATGGATGATGTAAGGACCCTTCCATAAATTTTCAAATTTTCCATGCTCGCCTTTGTCCTCTCTTCTTGAATCCCACTTCAGACACTTTGTCTCCAATCCGGAAATCATTTTCCTTGGTCCTTCTGTCAAAGATCTTCTTGATATTCTCTTGCACTCGCTTGTGTTCTTTTGTAAAATTCTTCCCTTGATTTCTGCAACTAAATGGTTTGGTTAATCCTCCTTTGTATATCATTATCTTCCGATTGTACCTCTTGGAGGATCTTCATTATCGGAACTCCCAAGGATGTTGGAAAAACTACTTCCATGCCATACACTAGTTGACAGGGAGACATATTGATTGATTTCTTTCTTGTTAATCTGTCAGCCCATAGTGCATGCACCAGTTTTCTATGCCATGAATTTTTGTTCTCTTCCAAAAAATTCTTGATGATGTTCACCAAAATTTTGTTAGAGGATTTAACCAACCCATTACCTTGAGGGTAATAAGTTGTAGAATTCCCTAGTGTGATGTGATACTTATAGCAAAATTGCACCATTCTCTTGGAATTAAAACCAACAACATTATAGGTGATGATTTTTCTTGAACAACAAAACGTGGCCAAGATGTTAGTTTCAAGGAATTTGATGATTACTAAGTCAGTGGCATTCCTTGAAGGGATGACTTCTATCCATTTGGTGAAATATTCAGTTGTAGTGAGGAGCCATTTGTGTTGGGCAGATGAGGTAGGGTGGATTTATCCAATGAAATACAAACCCCATTGTTGAAAAGGAGTTTCAACACTGATAGGGTGCAAAGGCAAAGGCAATAGTTTTCTCTTTCCATCAAATATTTGGCATATATGGCAAGTCATTACTAGCTTGTGGATATCGGGGAAAAGAGTGGACCAATAGAAACCAGCTCTAAGGATTTTGTTGGCAGTGGTTTTCTAATAGAGATGACCTCCACACTCTCCTTCATGAAACTCATGCATGATTCTATCTGCATACTCTTCAAGAAAATATTTAAGCAAGATACCAATAGAATTTTCCAATACAAAACTTTATCTAAAATGCAAAAATTTACAGCCTTTAGTTTCAAGAATCTAGCTTTTGTTTTGGACAAAGCAGGAGGAGCATTTAGATTAAATATTAGCATACCAGAGTGAGTTCGTAAATACTTCTTCAATGGGTGGAGTTGCCAGCTCCCTCTTGTTCATCCAAGGAATGTATCATGTTTATGTCTAGTGCTTGAAAGTTTGCTTCAACCATGAGTTTGGGAAGTCCTTGTCCTTTGATTAGTTTAGTGGGCCTCGATTTCTAGATCATATTCTAAGACAAAAACAATCCACTTACCCCTCTTACCATCAAGATCTTGATTTAGTATGTCTTTAACAACTGTGTGTGGAACAAAAGAAATGACATGTGAATGCAAGATGTAAACTCTGAAATCTTTTAATGCTTTGATTAAGGCAAAGGCTTTTTTTTCCATGATGTTATATTTCGTAGGTGCATATCTTAGTGCCTTGTTGAAGAAATCTATGGGCTATTATTGTCCCATTATGTTCCTTTGTAGCAATATTGCAGCAATTATGTGTTCTCGATGCAAATGAAAAGATGAAAAGAAAATCCTTGGTAAAGTCAGGGGTTGATTAGAACTGTGTTTGGGTAGGTGCTTGTTTTACCAGCTCAAAGGATTTCTTTTCTTCTATGGTCCATTTAACTCTTATTTCTCTTTTCAACATGTTTTTAATGTTTCTTATGAGTTCTACAAGGTTTGGTATGAACCATCTTAGGAAGTTGATCTTCACAATGAAAGATTGCGGCTCTTTGATGTTCCTAAGGTGACTAATTTGCAATATACCCTCAATCCTTTTTGGGTCTATCTTAATCCCTTCTTCGGATATGATGTGGCCTAAGAGTTTTTCCTTCTTGAAGACCAAACAGAGTTTTCTTAGGATTCAAAGATAGACCATACTTCCAACACTTTTCAAAGACCTTTCTTAAGTGAACTAGGTGTTCTTCATCAATTTTAGAATAGATAGTGATGTCATCCAAGTATATCACGATGAACTAACCTATGTCTTTGGAAAAATCAATGTCCATGTCTCTTTGAAAAGTAGCCCATGCATTCATTAACCCAACATTTTAACATACATGAAGTTACCCCAAGGTGTAGTGAAAGAAATTTTTTTGCTGATCATTTGGGTGTATTAGCACCCTGGTTATACCTCGAAAAACCATCAATCAATGATATTACTTTAGAGCCTACTACCCTTTGCAGCATATGATTTACCTTAGGTAAAGGGTAGTTGTCTTTCAGTGGCGACTTTGTTTAAGTTTCTGAAGTGTATGCATAGCCTAATCTCCCCTCGTTTTTCTTTCTTATTGACACAAGGTTTGAAACCCATTCTGAGTACCTAAGTGGGACTATGATTCCAAGATCATACATCTTATTTATTTCCTTCTCAACCGTAGGAACTAAGACGGGTTTTATCCTTCTCAATTTGTGCTTGAATGGTTTCCGGTTTTCCTTGAGAGGAATCTTATGTCGAATGATGTTTGTATCATAAGACTTCAAGTCCTCATAGCCCCATGCAAAAACATCTTTAAATTCTTTGGGAAGCTCAATGTATTTATGTTTTATGTGAGGTAGCAAAGTTGTTTTGGAAAACTTTATCATTTTGGGTTCTTCTACATTACCTATGTTGCATTCTTCTACATCAGTCTCGGTGGATTCCATTTTGGTTTCCTAGAAACATTGTTGAAATCAAATAGCTCTTCTAAGGGGATAAGACCTTTTGGCAATAGGTTATCTTTGCATTGCAATACCTCAAGGTATTTTCGATTAGGATCCCTACAAAATTTCGCCTCATGAAGGTGTTCTAGCAGATTTATATCGAAGTAGGAAATGGCTCTGTTTTTTGTGTTTGTTCCTCATTAGCGCAGCTCTTCTTCATGATCCGAGTCTAGTTTTGGAATTTCAAATTCATTCTTGGAATGTAAGAAGTACTCAATGTATTTGTAACCTTCAAATACTTTCCAATAATCTATGTTATCGGATATTGTAGGTCCGTGTTTGACTTTTACCGTGTATTGTTCATTGGCATAAGGTAATTGGCAAGTGTCGGCAACAAAGGCTAGTTCATTGGCAATGTTGTTTTGAGATCTTGGGATAGAGGTAAGTTCATATTTCTCAAATGTTTTTTAGGAGGTCTAAGGCAGTATTCCTATATTATCTTAGCCTAGGATTCTTGGCTAAATATTCTCCTTTGATTTTCCTAATGATTAGCTCGTGAATCTCCATGAACAAAAATTTTCTTGGCTCCTATGTTTTTTAGCAAGTGTAATCCTAGGAGAAGAGCCTCATACTCGGAATATTGTTTGTACATTGAAAATCCAATTTGTAGTAGTGACCTTCATTAGTGTTTTTTATCTAAACACCTAATCCCGAATCATCTTTGTTAAAAGAGCCATCAAAGTTCATGTTCCAAAGAGTTTCAAGTTCGGCCTTCTTCACTATGTTGTTGTTCATGGTCGCTAGGATTTTTGACTCGTTAAGTTACTCATTTTGTATTTGGTTTGGACTCGTTCCGACAGGGTCTTTTCTTCCTATTTTTCATTTACCTATTCATTAATGTCATCTTCATTGTACAAGATAAATGAGTCAAGGTCTGAATGGATAGAATAGAGAGGGGTGTTGTTTGGCCTATCTTGGCCGCTTACCATGTATTTCATGTGAGATTCTCTCGTACAATATTCTTTTTTGGTTAAAGAACAAAATGGTAGCATATGCCATGTCCATTTGGAGGTTTCCTTGGAGTTTGTCTCCCCATTATCTAGATAAGAGCATGCCATACTTTTTTGGGAATTTCAGCCACTACAATGTCCATGACTAAGCTCTTAGCCGGTATTTGAGCCAAATTGACACACAGTATATTTGATCGTACCCAAGAATTTAACTCTAATTGAATCAAAAGAGTATAAGTCTTCGTAAGGTTTGGTTATTTCGAGGTCTAATCTCCCCATCACTACCTTTGGTATGAGGTTATGTGAAGCACCGCAGTCTAGCATGGCATTGTCGTAATATTTTGTCATGAATTTTCAAATTGACATAGAATGGAGGTATAACTCCTTCTTGATATTTTCCCTCTACCTTAGGTCCAAACAACAACTCCGGGATTGTCATCAGTTAGATTCATAGTATCGTTGTCATTTCCTATGTTTAAGGCTTTCAAAACTTTGGATCTATACACACCTTGAGTCACTTGTTTAGTAAGGGGTATGGCTATTTTAATATTGGAAATCTCACCCTCAATATTGAATGGTGTTTGTGTTCTTGGTATATTTACATCATTTTTATCATACATGGTCTTTTTCAAAGCAACTTTGGTTTGCTCGAGTTTTATTTTGAATGTTAGTTAAAGAAATTTTTTCAGGGTCATTAGCCGATGTACTAGGGTAGATTTAGTCACCATTATGTTGGCTAGTTTTGTCTTTGTTTTGATCGGAGTTTTTTAGCCATGTTTTTTGTACTTTCTCGCTGTCCTTTTAGGAATGTTTTCGTGGGTTTTCCTAATAGCGCTTTCTAGTTTTTTTTTCTTGGAGGCATCTTGGGTTTTCTTACTTCTAAGGTCATACCGCCTATGGACCTCCATGATAGCATTTTCAAATCCTAGTTTGTACTCTTCAAGATCCTCATAGTTTACTTTAGTTTGGTTTGAGGAAAATAGACCTTGTTCTTCTTCTATGAGAAAAAACAACATCCTCACTATCAAAGCTTATTATATTTACATGGTTTTCTTCTCGGCTCTTCAAATGATCTCTTTCCTCTTCATCTACATAGTTTTCTTGGAAAGGAGGTATGATTTCTTGGTCCTTGTCTCTTTGTCCGACTTGAGGAGGATCTCTTCCTAAGTTTTGGTTTCTATTTTTGTTTTGAGGATTTTCTTGGTTTTCCCTAGGGGGGGTGCTCTTTCATTCAAGTTGATTTTCTCCATCATCATTTCCATTATCCTAACTAAATTGTCAATTTTAGCATTAGATGTGGAGGCCACAATTTCTTATTTGTATGTAGCCTTCTTTTATGTTCTCATCCTAGCCCTCTTATCAATTAGATTGGCTTCTACACTTACAACTCCCGTTTTCATGTCTTCTAAGGTTAGGGGATTTCTTTCTCTCAATTGGTAGGCCATTTCAGGGATCAAATCCATTTGGAAAATTTACTAACGCTAGGCCTTGTGGGGATTTCATGTGAGGTGGGAGTGCATTGTATACACTATTGAACCTAGTGCAGTAGTCTTGGACACTTTCCCCAACTTTTCTCTTAAGTTATTATACTTTGAGAGGACTTGAAGAGGATTTTTTCTTAGTCTACTACTTTTTTTATGAATGTTTGATAAAGGGAAGGGAGATCACGAATGTCGTTAGGAGTCAAGTTTTTTGAACCATTTCTTTGCTTTACCTCCTAAAATTTGGGCAAACATTCTCATTTTTATGGTCTCCTCTTCTATTTCTTGGTAGTCAAAAGAATCATTCATCTTCTCTACATGTTGTTGGTCGCTTGTAGAATCGAGTCAAGTAAAGTGAGGGATTCTAGACCGATAGTCATGTGGCATAGGCAAAGTAAAAGTTGAGGTAGTACCACAGAAGGGCATACCATGCTCGCCATGATAGGAGATAATGGAATCCAAGGAGGATTTACAAGAGGGGGGGTTTATGAGAGGAGGTGGACGATGAAATGGAGTGGTTTTCATAGTGGATGTAAGAATGGGAGTGACAAATGTACTTGGACCCACTGATCGATTTTGGGTAGATTTGGAATGAAAGGAGTTGAAGTGTTGGAGAAGTTGAAAATCGTGGAGGAGTAGAAGGAGAGGTTTCTCTACTAGGACTCTGTTGTATGATGGTAGACTCAAGGTTGGTCCGGGTCTATCCCACTTTGAGACTTAGTTCTAAATAGGTTTCTTCTATGGTGTAAGTCAAATTGGGTATCTTGCAAGGTCGTGAGGTTTTCGGGGACATAACTTGCTTTGTGAATGGGTCTAACAATAGTTGAGTCTTTAGTCCTAGAATTTTTCCATAAGATTCTTTCGGGTCATCAAATATGGTAGGAGGTTTTGGGTCAAGGTGAGATCTAGTGTTGATTCTTTGTGAAGCCATATTTCAGACCCAAAACATAGAGAGGCCGAAAGTATATGAGAGTTTTGAAAAATAGACCTATATATAAGGGTACTAAGTTCACACAAGTATGTAACTAGGATTTACACTGTTATGATCGATTGATACATTCCTGGGAGTTTGTGAGAAATAGTGGGGTCAACAGTGGCTACCGAAGAATAGTGGAGTCACCAGGGTGGATGATGCTAACTCGTTTTGAGGAGTTGTTTGTTGTCCACCATCAACAACTAAATCCCAATCTAGAGATGTTGTTCTCGTGGTTGTTGGTAAAAGAGATTATGGGTTGGATCTTCCTTCCAATGGTCGCTTGAAAATGAGAGGAATTTGTAGCATTTTATAGGTTGGTCCCTGCATGTTGGTATGAGTCCGCACTAGTACAATATTTTAAGGTGTGTTCTTTATAATAAAATATGATGATAGAGACGACAACAATGGTGGTTTTCGACCACATTGGGTTCCACCTAAAAATATTGGTGTTCATGTGTGTTGATGTGTTTCTTATGTGTGATGTGTTGTACATGATCAATCTTCCACAAACTTTCATAAGCAATCGAGTTCCGAGCTTTTGGATCCCCCCCTTTTTCATCCTTGGAAAATCATTTCCATGATTATTATTATCATCTTTCGCCCCCAAAGTGCACTATCAAAGGCTGGAAATTCATATTTCTCGAATAGTTGAGCCATAGCCCCTTTCGCCCCCGGCCCCTCCGTCTCGTTTTCCATGTAACCCGTGCAACAAACCGTGCACTAAAACGGAGAGGCGCTTATCGTACAAATCTATCGGGCGCGCTATCGGGCCGTTAGATCAAATGAAAATCAACGGTCCGCCGCCTATTGCCCTAGTGGTCCCCACCCCATTTCCATCGCTCAAAAATCGTGGTTGTTTTCATCGCACGACCTTTCGCAGCGTGCGGTATTCTCAAAATCCCAAAGCAATTCCATTGAGCGCTCGCCACGCGTCCCCGAGTACGGTGTCAAAACCGCTCCCCATCGCACATTATCGTCCGACTCAAGACGTGCGGTGAAATTTATGTGTACCGTCCAATCTTTGGCGTTCAAACCAATGGCGATTATTCTCCGAATTTGTGCAGCTTTTTAACTCACGTCTATATCACCCGTGGCCCACCATTTCACCACCGCCCGACAAAAATATCAACCTTCGATCCCGTTTTTTATCGTATGGCCTCGGATTGTTCGCACACCCCGTTAGTTGATCGAGTCCACCTCCACGTCACCCCTTCCGTATAGTCTCTCGTGCGCCCACGTGTCATTCGCGTTCACCTCCACCATTTCCATGCATCGTTTACGTGTCTATGTTGTCTATCTCCGCCTCTTCCACACACCGTCATCCCATCGTGTTTCTCGTTGCCACCTTTCATTGGTCCGTCACCCCGCTTCTCCTCATCATTTCACTCGGCCCCATATCACCACTCTATGGTCACTCGCCTCATCCATTACCCCTCGGCGCCCGGTTTTCTTTAACCATGTTGTGGGTTTTGCAGTGTTTATGGCGATGGAGATCCATTAGAATTTACGTCCATCACCACGAAGTTGAGTATGCTCCAGAGGACCAATCATCAAATGTAGAATTATGGAGAAAGGATCCGGGAAGATATGCCGACATGACATCCATTAAAAAGCCGGGGTTTAAATCTATCAAACCCTCCAAGGTCATTCAAATGTACAGAGTTGAGCGAGATGAAGAATTAATGGCGCAGATAGAAAATATCAATGAAAAAGCGGGGATTCAAGAAACGTATTTAAGGACTTTGGGGGGCTCTTACATACCCTTTTTGGAGGAAAAGTACCGGATCAAAGACCATGCAGATTACTAGAAAGATATTTTCATGAGAAAACAATGTCCTCAGTGGGTTTATTTCTACCCAAATTCTCTTCGAAAAGTACAGTAATGTGATGTATTTTATTCTTCATACCTTACCCCCCGAAGAGATTTGCACCTACTGCATTTATTTTATGGAGCAACCACAGAGTACATACAGCTTTCTTACGCCGTCAAACATTTTGGGCGGGCATTTTATCACCATTTTGTTTCAATGAAATAGTTAATTGCTTCACCTACCTCTTTTAATAGTTTCTCTCCTCCTCCCTCTAGAAAAAGGAAGAAGAAAAACATTGTACAGGTTCCAGACTTTTATCAGAAAATTGTGCTGTGAAAGGCATTTTTGTATACATTTTGTAAAGCTTTTATATCGAGGCTCAGAGCCCGTGGGGTTTCAGTGAGGGGGAGTTATGTCTCGTTTAGAGGATTCCGTCTTTTGGTATTTCACGAAAGGTGTAAGCTTCTCTTATGTTTTTTTTAATACAATATCTCTTCCCATTTCATTCATCTTCTTGTATCATGTTTTTGGAATGCCGGTGGCTCACCGGTTTGGTAAGGATTCATCCTAGTTGATGCCCATACTTAAAATCACTCAAGCGCTTTAAATGGGGTCATGCATGATATGTTGTTTCATGTTCATTTCATCCATTTTTCTCGCTATATTAGTTGCTTTGGGAGGGTGTTTTAAAACGCCATTGTCATGTATGGATTCTTAGAATGATAAGCCCATATGTGGTTCTGCTGTGTATCCTGCATCGGACCAAAGTTAACTAATATCTCCTCGCATTTCTTTCACTACATACACTTTCCGATATTTGATTTTTTGTGACATATTACTTGAACCGACCCTCTTTGCGTAAATTTTCTCTTAACCGTCCGATGTTTTAATATTGAAGCTTTGCATTGTGCCTCTCGCAACATTACTTTCCCCAGTGAGCAGCTTCGTGATTTCTCGGTCCCATTTTAAATCAATTTTCTCGGTTTAACAAGAGATAGCAGGGAGAGCCTTTGGATTGACAACCCGACCTTTTATTTTTATGCCTCCTTCTATGCTAAGATGTCCTAGGCACCGGTCTATGGTAGCTCTAGACTGTCTCTAGGGTAGACAACAATTGTCGACAACATCTTTCCCCGCGCTCGTTGCTCGGGGATCGAATTTAAGAATATCGCTTTCCCCGGGCCTCGACAAAGTTTATTCACTCTCTAATCGGAGTGAGCACAGAGAGTTGAAGAGTTGCATATCTCTCACCTTGGCAACTCCACATTGTTATTCATTTGATAAATCTATTGGTAGTCCCGGCTCCTCGAAAGCCACATTTAAGGTCGATACGTCCAAATCGAAGATACCCGCTATGTCCGACTCAAAGAAGATTATACATAGAAGAGGTTGGAAAGAGAGGAAATCAGCCCGTGCTGAAATCCCCGAGTTTTTCGAAGAAGATTGTCCACCTTCATCTTCTCAAGAAATTCCAAGAGGAAATCCCGACTCCACCGAGGAAAATCCCGAATATTACTCGAGATAGCCCACCTGGGGAAGTGCTAGAACCAAAGATAACTTTTGTCCTACCCCCCGAGGCCGAAGAAATTAAATAAGTTACGAGGTAGCCCCTATTGACCGTGAGTTATTGCCATCTACACCTCACTCGTTGTACAAGATATTCCCATTGTTATTCATACCCCGCTTCCTCCTCCTCCTCTTCCTTCATTTGTACAACAGATTGTTACACAACCCCCACCTCCTCCAATGGCTAATGTTCCAGCCTTTTTATTGAATAAATATGCTCCCCTCGGCATTACCTCAAGTGTTGAATGATATGCCACAGGATTATTTGAAGATATTGCCTAGATTCACCGGAGAAAATGAAAGTGATGCTCGAAACATCTTGAGACTTTCTTCTCTTTTACGTAAAAACTTTAATGTTGAGCATCTAGACGTAGTCTTAAGACTATTTGTGCAATCTTTGGACGATGAAGCCAAAAAGATGGTTCAAGACATTGGGAAACCGTTCCATAACTACTTGGGATAATATGGAAAATACTTTTCTCGTGAAAAATGGGGAGAAAAAGAAAGATCATGGACAGTGTCTTACCGAGTTTAATACACTCAAGAAGAAAAATAATGAAGGGGTGTCGAATTTATCAAAAGATTTAATAAGTTATACCCGAATCTCCCCGCAGATATGAAGCCTCATCAAAGTGCTCGCAAAAGTTTTTTTCATAGCAGCCTTTGACTCGGATTTTGGTTTCTCTCTTAGGGAAAGAAAGCTTTCCACCCTAGATGATGCTCGCCGTGATGCTCTTGAGTTGGAAGCGAATTTTGCCTCCACTAGAAAATTAAAAGGGAAAGTTGAACAAGATACTAGAAGAAGAGGTAAAGAGGAAGTATCTACTTCAAATCAGATAAGGATTCGGATAAAATGGAGGAAATAAGAAAGATGATCAAAAATATGGTCAAGCTAGAACCGGAGGCCAAGAATACAGACCCCAAGAACTTTTATAATGATCCAAACAAGAGGTTACAACCCTCGCATAGAAAGCCACCTCTGCAAATATTGCCGAGAGAAACTAAGGAGCAACAGGATCAAGTTCCACACCCATTATACTCGGAAGGCCCGTGAGATGACTCCACTCGAAGATGCTGCTTATGAGCTAGAAGATTCAAATCTTTCTTTTTCAAATAATGAGGAAATAGAATTCCCTTTGCAAGAAGAAGAAGAAGCGAAATTGATCACTATTGCAAGCGCTTACTGCATTTCATGCAAGCACATTTCAACGAAAATATGACCTCGCATCCTCTAGAAAGAGAACTCGGACTCGGAATCATGAAGAAGAGCCTCCCCAAAAAGGAAGCACCTATTCGAAAGGAGCCAACAAAGCAAAAAGTCACGGACAAAGGTAAGAGTCCTCTAAACAAACCTCTGCAGCTCGATGATCAAGTTCCTTCTTCCTCAAAAGTAGTCACTCCTCCTAATGTCGAGTCTCAGATTTCAAAAGAAGTTAAAGCTTCAACTCGGAAATAAAGATTCAAAAGAAGCCGTAATAGAAAATCCCTCTCCCGCTTTCAATTTGCAAAAAAGAACTTGAGAAAGTCAAAATCCCAGATCTCTTTGATCGAAGTATTGAAACAACCTCGCATATCAATCTCAAGTTACTTCTTTTATGTTCCCCCCGAAGCACCAATAATTCCAAACAGTCTCAATCTTCAAGAAGAAAGACCCATGGTAGTCTTTGGCCCACATGTCGAGGAGATAGACCCCTCTACTCCTCCTTTCTATGTATCTCGTAGTTATTCATGACCCTACCCGTTACACAATTGTATGTTAGATTCCGGGGCTTCCCATAATCTTATGCCTTTGTCGAGTCATGGAACAACTAGGTTTACAAATAACACGTCCATATAAAGATCTATATTCATTTGATTCCAAAAGAGTTAAATGCCCTGGGGATGATTAAACATTTAGTGGTCAATCTGGCCCAAATTCCAAAGCAAAAAGCATGGTAATGGACATTCTCGGGGTGGTCGATATCCCACTCGCTTTGGCATGTCGTTTTCAAGGTCCCTGGGGGTACAAAAATAGGTGGGTCACTCAAAAATGGATTTAACATATGCCACTATCCCCGTTTTCGGTGGCCAGGAGAGGAGCTTATACAGAGAAACTAGATTTTTCAAGATGGTGACTAAGGCCGACAAACTTTCAGCAGAATGCACCAGTCTACAGCAAGGAAGGAAATTTCTCATGCTTAATGCTAGAAGAAGATCAAAGTTTTGCTCATGAGCCTTCCTTCTGTCATATTAAAACTAAGCAGCCTTTATAAGACCATGAGGAAGGAGTATGGACTTTACATTTCGATGGAGCAAATTCAAGAGAAGGCAATTGGGTTGGAGTATTATTAATTTCCCCTACAGGAAAATGGGTGCCACTATCTTTTAAATTGGAATATGAGGCTACTAACAATGTGGCTGAATATGAAGCACTCTTGTTGGGATTGAAAATAGCCAGGAGCATGGGCATACAGTGTTTAAAGGTCCTGGGAGACTCTGAGTTAGTGGTCGTACGTATCGAGAAATCAATGTCAAACTAAACATCCATGGTTGAGAGCTTATAGAAATGAAGTATGGGACATGGTGGAGAATTTCTTCTTAGCATTCAATATCCAGTTCATGCCCCGGGAGAAAAATAGAATGGCAGATTCACTAGTTGTGGCTGCCAGTACATTTCGTCCTCCTCAGAACCCTCTCTTGAGGTATGAAATTGAGGTGCGTTATAGACCATCAATCCCAGATAATGTTAAGCACTCGGCAGTGCATTTGAAGATGATGAACAGATGAAGAAATTCTTGGAGACAAGTGGGAGAATTCTATAATATAGAGATTGATGATTGTGAAGAGGATGAGGCTCGATAATGCTTCGTAAAATAAGTGGGAAGATAAAATGGCAGTGCAAGAAAAGTGTCACAAATTTTGAAAGGGAATGTGATACCTATAGGGCTAGTGCCTCTAGAAAGACTATTTGACAAAAAATGATGTCCCTTTGCGCAAGATAATAAAGTAGTAGAGGAAAATCGGGTAGAAGATCTAAATCTGGGGTACTAAGGTCGATCCTAAAAGTGTCAAATTATACAAGAAGGTCCCAAAGGAGTATAAAGAAAGATACCTAAAAATTATTTCAATCTTATAAAGATGTATTTGCATGGTCCTATCGAGACTCGAAAATATTTGATATTAGTATAATGCAAAGATAAAATTCTTTTTAGGGAAGATGCAAAACCTTATAAGCGTAGCTCGATAGATAAATCCTCTCGCCGCTTCCTCCATTGAAAAAAGAAATCAAGAAGTCGCTAAAGGCCAAAATAATTGTGCCATTAAGGTACTCGAATGGGTTGCAAATTTGGTCCCTCGTCCGAAAGAAAAATGGAGAAATAAGGCTATGTGTGGATTTCGAGAATTTAAACAGCATCTTTAAAAGATAATTATCCACCGCCTAAGATGGACCACATCCCTCGCGTAAAGTGGTGGGAGCCTCTAGGATGTCAATGATGGATGGTTTTTTCTAGTTATAATTAGGTGGCCGTACTTCCAGAGGACCGAAGAAGACCTGCTTTCACCACACCATGGGGGAACATTCATGTATGCCAAGATGCCTTTTGGATTGATTAACGCAGAGCTACTTTTCGCAGGGCTATGGATATTGATTTTTTTGGTGAGAAGGATAAATTTCGGTGGTGTACCTTGATGATATTACGATGTTCTCAAAGAATGATGTCGAACACATTGAGCATTTGCGCAGTAACTTTTGAAAAATGCCCTTTCTCTTAATCCACAAAAGTCTTTGTTTGCATTAGAGGAAGGCAAACTTTTGGGGGCATATTGTAACTAAGGATGGGGTGAGAATAGACCCTAAAAGAGTGGAGGTTATAAATAGTATTCTTCTCCCCAGGAATAAAAAAATAAGTGCAAGTGTTTTTAGGCGGAATAAATTTTCTCGAGAAGGTTTATTCCTAACTATGTCGAGATAGTTAGGCGCATAACCGATATGTCGAAAAAGAACAATGAAGTAAAATGGTCTCGTGAATATAGAGAGGCATTCTCCCGTAATAAAACAGCATTTGTTGAAGCTCCCGTGCCGGGCCGGACCTAATTATACTAGACCGTTTATGATCTTTTCTTTTTGCATCACCTCATACAAAGAGGCCGGGAGTGTTATTGCGAGAAAAAATGAAGATGGATATGAGCAGACTATTGCCTTTTTCAGCCAAGTGCTTCATGATGCCGAACCGAAATATAATATATTAGAAAACAAATGCATATGCCCTAGTAAAGTCCCTCAAAGCTTTCGGAATGTATGTTTTGTGTAGCCTCACATTATCGCATATGTCCCCACAAAGCACTGCCAAAGACATCCTCTGCTCAGGGGAGATAGTGAAGGGAAAAAGAGGGAGATGGATTGCAAAGATACAGAATATGATTTGGACATCGGACCTACTAATCTAATTAAAGGGCAGTGGGCTAGCCAAGATTTTATCTCGAATCAAATTATCAGTGCTTTAGGCATAAATTTGTCCATGGTGGCAAACGAAGAGTCCGAGAGAGAAAAATAATAGCAAGGACTCGGAGATAGTCACTCAAAGAGCACACATAAAATATCTTACTAGTCCTTGGTACAAAGAAATAGTTGAATATCTTTTGACACCGAGTTGTCCTCCCGCTTGTGATAAAGCAAAATACGGACTTTGAGATTAAAATCACAAAAGTACGTAGTTGCAAATGGCCAATTATATTGGAGAGATCCTTCAGAATTCTACTCCCCGTGCCTCACAGAGGATGAAATATAAAGTATAATGGTGGAATTTCATGAGGGAATTTGTGGAGTCCATTACGTACCGGAAAGCCACAAACCATAAAATATCGAAGGTCGGTTTCTACCGGCCAAATTATTTGGAGATATTTTTTGCTTGGGTCGATCATGTAATAAGTGTCGTAAATTTGCCGAGAGACTTAGGGTTAGCAACTCCTCGCCCTTGATTCCAGCTTCATGTGAATGAGCCATTTCAATAGTGGGGAATAGAATTTATTGGAGAAATAAATCCCCCCATCAAGTGGAAAACATAAATGGATATTAACAACTACGCATTACTTTACAAAATGGGTGGAAGCCATACCCGCAAGGAATGCAATCGACACTCGTCATCATCAAAATTAATGGAAGAGAACATCATATCCGAGTTTGGTCGTCTTGCTAAAATAGTGACCGACAATGTCTAAGCCTTCAAATCGACAAATTTGTAAATTTCTCGTCAACAATATAATATCACCTTGAAGCACTCCGCAGCCTACTATCTTCGTGGGAACGATCGCGAATCTTCCAACAAAACTCTAGTGAGGGCCTCTGAAGAAAAACAATCAATGAGAATCGAAGAATTGGGATTCCAAATTGAAGTTTTCTCTATGGGAAAAATAGAATAACTATCAAGAGAAAAACTAGGAAATCCCCTTATGAGCCGGTGTATGGACGAGCAAAGAAGAGTTTCCTATGCAAACTGGCTTTACCAAAGGGTACGTTTCATACAGAGAGTCGTGAGGAACCAGTATGGTACGATTAGAAGAATTAATCGCTTGGTGGAATTAGAGGAAACACGAGATCAAGTAAATCAGAGATTAGCCGGATACCAGGAAAGAATGAAAAACATATTTGATCGACACGCAAAAAGATAGAAAATTGCAAAGTTGGTGATCCGGTTCTTAGATGGGATGTCCGAGAGAGCTAAAAAAGGGAAAACATGGCAAATTCGATCCATTGTGGTTTGGTCCATTTAAAATTGTGGAACAAAGAAGGTAATAATACTTTCATATTGGAAAATTTACGTGGCGACGCTACCGGGATGCCCCCCGTAAACGGACAATTTCGAAACCCTATTTCCAATTCTAATCTCGTGTCGTGGTGGCCTCGACCGTATCATATTTTATATTAATTTTTTGTTCGTTGATGTTTGAATGATGTGGGGTGTTATAATGAATCATGAAGAGAAAGGGTTTTGAAGGGCGTGTCCGCACAAAAAAATGATCAAAGGGTCTCTGCAAGTTCTCGACGGTGTCCAGGGACGAACGTGCCGTCCCCCCGGTGGAGCCGATGTTGTACATGATCAATCTTCCACAAAACTTTCATAAGAAATCGAGTTCGAGCTTTTGAATCCTCCCCTTTTTCAGCCTTGGAAAATCATTTCCATGATTATTATTATCATCTTCCGCCCCCAAAGTGCACTATCAAAGGTCGGAAATTCATATTTCGAACAGCTTGAGCCATAGCCCCTTTGGCCCCGTGTCCCTTCGTCTCGTTTTCCATGTAACCCAAGCAGCAAACCGTGCACTAAAACGAAGAGGCGCTTATCGTACAAATCTATCGGGCGTGCTATCACCGTCGTATCAAACGAAAATCAATGGTCCGCCGCTCTATTGCCCTAGTGGTCCCCACCCCATGTCCATCGCTCAAAAATTAGGGTTGTTTTCGTCGCACAACCTTTCGAAAGTAGGCGGTATTATCAAAATCCCAGCCGATTCCATTGAGCGCCCGCCATGCGTCCCCGAGTACGGTGTCAAAACCACTCCCCATCGCGCATTATCGTCCGACTCAAGACGTGCAAAGTGAAATTTATGTGTACCGTCCGATCTTGGGTGCTCAATCCAATGGCGATTATTCTCCGAAGTTGTGCAGCTTTTAACTCACGCTCTCATATCACCCGTGGCCCACCATTTCACCACCGCCCAACATAATATCAACCGTCGATCCCATTTTTTATCGTATGGCCCGAGATTGTTCGCGCACCCCGTCGCCTGACCGAGTACACCTCCACGTCACCCCTTCCGTATAGTCTCTCGTGCGCCCACGTGTCATTCGCGTTCACCTCCACCATTTCCATGCATCGTTTACATGTCTATGTTGTCTGTCTCCGCCTCTTCCACACATCGTCGTCCCCACCGTGTTTCTCGTTGCCACCCTTCATCGCTCCGTCACCCTACTTCTCCTCATCATTTCACTCAGCCCATATCACCACTCGTGGTCACCGCCGCATCCATTACCCCGGGTGCCTCGGTTTTCTTTAACCATGTTGTGGGTTTTGCAGTTTATGGCGATGGAGAACCATCGTAATTTATGTCCATCACCACGAAAGTTGAGTATGCTCCAAAGGACCAATTATCAAATGCGTAATTAAGGAGCAAGGATCCCGGGAAGATATGCCGACATGACATCCATTAAAAAAGACAGTGGTTTAAATCTATCAAACCCTCCAAGGTCATTCAAATGTACAAAGTTGAGCAGATGAAGAATTAATGGCATACGTATCGAAAATATCGTGAAAAGCAGGGGGATTCAAGAAACGTATTTAAGGACTTTGGGGGCTCTTACATACCCTTTTGGAGGCAAAGTACCGTGATCGAAGACCATGCATATTACTAGAAAGATCTTTTTCACATAAAACAATGTCCTCGTGGTTTATTTCTAGCCCAAATTCTCTTCGTAAAAGTATAGAATGTGATGTATTTTATTCTTCATACCTTACCCCCCGAAGAGATTTGCACCTATCGCATTTATTTTATGAAGCAACCACAGCAGTAAATACAACTTTCTTACACCGTCAAACATTTTGAGTGCATTTTCTCACCATTTTGTTTCAATGAAATAGTAAATTGCTTCACCTACCTCTTTTATTAGTTTCTCTCCTCCTCCCTCTATAAAAAGGAAGAAGAAAAAACATTGTACAGTTCCAGACTTTTATCGTAAAATTGTGCTGTGAAAGGAATTTTTGTATACATTTTGTAAAGCTTTTGTATCGAGGCTCGTAGCCCGGGGTTTCAAAGTGAGGAGGAGTTATGTCCGTTTATAGGATTCCGGGTCTTTGGTATTTCATATTGTGTAAGCTTCTCTTATGTTTTTTTTAATACAATATCTCTTTCCATTTCATTCATCTTCTTGTATCATGTTTTGGAATGCCAGTGGCTCACTCTGGGTTTGGTAAGGATTCATCCTAGTTGATGCCCATACTTAAAATCACCAAGCGCTTTAAATAGGCTCATGCATGATATGTTGTTTCATGTTCATTTCATCCATTTTTATGCTATATTAGTTGCTTTGGGAGGGTTCTTTTAAAAACACCATTGTCATGTATGGATTCTTAGAATGATAAGCCCATATGTGGTTCTGTTGTGTATCTGGGTATCGCACCAAAGTTAACTAATATCTCCTCGCATTTCTTTCACTACATACACTTTCTCGATATTTGATTTCTATGACATATTACTTGAACCAGCCTCTCTTTGCGATAAATTGTCTCTTAACTGTCTCGATGTTTTAATATTGAAGCTTTGCATCGTGCTCTCTGCAACATTACTTTCCCCTGTGATAGCTTTCGTGATTGTTGGTCCCATTTTAAAATCAATTTTCTAGTTTAACAAGAGATAGCAGGAGAGCCTTTGGATTGACAACCCAACCTTTTATTTTTATTCCTCCCCGCTATGCTAAGATTTCGTAGGCACTAGTCTATGGCAGCCTCTAGATCTGTCTCCTAGGGTAGACAAAAATTGTCGACAACATGATGGTTTATTCTATTCTTATCGCACATGGTTATTATTTAATTAATGTCTAAATAAGTACTAATTTGTTGATTCAAGTTAAACGAATGATGCACTAGTTGAAATGTTAGTTAATTGGATATACCCTGTTTGTCTTTATCACAGACTTGTGTACATATGTAGTCTTACATCATAACAATGGCATAGAAAAAATATGAATAAAAAAATTAATAGGTTTAAGTGAGTTTTAAAATATTGATTCACCTCCCACCCACTCATTATTTTTTCCATCAATTGGTATCGTAGTAGGTCCTTCTAAGAAGCTTGATCGCTTGAAGATGACCTATCAATATGAAGGGAAAGAATAAGATAGATCAAAGGAAGGATTCATAAAACAATGATAGTGACAATGATATATCATATGTAGTGATAGTTACATATGTCAACAAATATTCGTTTTTTGGAACACCTTGCTTTGGATTGATAAAGAATGAAGAAGACTGGTAACAAAGAATTATCGTGTATGGGATTTTGTTCTAATTGTGGTCAATTTCCTTGCCTATGCAATAATGATGATAGTGATGTTAACAAAGTGAATAAACCGAACTTGCACTCATGGGTAAAAGTGAAATTAAGAACTCAAAAGAAAAAAAAAGATTAAAAAATGATGGCCCTAGAAGTAGAAGATCAAGGCAAGTCGTAAAACAATGGACGATGAAGGTGTTCCTATACTAAACAACGAAAATTATCAAGAATGGAAAGAAGGGATGAAGTATAAACTAATAAACCTTGATGTTTGATATATAGTATATGATGGTTACACCAAAATTCCTCCATCGACGAGGAAGTGAAAAGAACACGAAGAGGCATTGATTAACATCATTAATAAGATACCCGGTTCAACATTAAATAGAGTTATGAATTATACAATTGAAAATAAAGTATGGGAAAAGATAGATGGAATCCGTGGAAAGAAAAGCCAAAGGAAGGTTCTCCGCATCAAGAGAACTACAAGGTAATCATATCTCTAAAAATATGCCAAAAATGAATATGATGACAAAGAAACATTTTTTAAGTCATATGGAGTTACCGATTCAGAGGAAGACAAGTTAGAACAAATTTTTGATCTTAGAACAAAAATTTATGTTGCTTTGAAAAAATATTTTTTAATCTTAAAGATAAGTGGTAGGCATATGATAGCAACAACCATATTAAATTTGTAAATTCTTATGTGGAATCTAAACAATATTGTGAAGGTCTTTGAAGTTGAGATAGTCTCTCTAAGAGAAGATCTTAGAAAATTAGATACGTGGAATGAATAACCACACCAACCATTTAACAAACAATAAAATTGGGTGAAGGAAGAGATTCTCAAATTAAAGGAGCAAGTGGAAGAAGGAAGAAAAGGTTGCGGAAGGTATGAAGAAGCAACATCTAGAAAAGGAAAGACAATATAAAAGAATAGAGGTTGAGGTAAACATTCTAAAAGGTAAATTAGCATAAAAGGATAAACATTTGACATTTCAAGATAGTAATAAAATTTTAGATAATATTATTAGTAGTTAAAGGTCTCCCTCCATTAAATTTGGTCTTGGTTTTCATGAAACTTTTGATGGGGAATCTAGTTCAAAAGCTAGTGCAAGGAATCTAAAAGGCAACAATGAAAAAATATGAAGTTGTCAATAAGGAGATAAGAAGTCAACCTCGATCAACAACCAAGGAAAGTGAACCTTCAAAGTAAATAAATTTATACTAACCGCATAGGTGCTAATCAATTCTCTCCTCTGATCAATAATGTTGAATGCTTTATATGTCATAATTATGGACATGTTGCAGTAATTGCAAAGCAGCACTATTTCAAGCAAGGAATCATCTCACAAGAAGTACATCAGCTCCTAGGTACTCAAGTTTCTTCAAGGGATATTATTTTACTTGCAAGATATTTTGTCACAAATTTATTGTTTGCAATAGAAATAATATAAAACATATATATTATGGTTCTTCTCGCTTCCCTTTTATGGTCATGTTAGATGTTATGCTTGTAAAAAATTTGGACATGTAGAAAAAGAATGTAGGAACAAATGAATGAATCACCAAAGACAAAATGTAAGGTAATAAAATAATGTCAAAATGGCTAACAAATATGGATCCACCAATATGTCTCATAATAAGCAAAAAGAAGAAGAACAAATAAGGTGTGGTATTTCTCTATGCTCATTTAAAAATGAATATGAATGGTACACAGTACAAATGGATGCTATCATCACATGACTCGAGATGAGAATAAGATGGAGTATCTAATGAAAAACCAAGATGGTAAGGTTATTATTTCAAATAATTCTCCAAAGAAAAGTTTTGGGAGAAGGTAAATAAAAAATTAATAAACATAGAAGAGTAGTTGAAACATTATTAGTTCAAGGGTTAAAGAAGAATATTCTAAGTGTAGGTCAAATGGTGGATAAAGGAAATGTAATTGTGTTTACATCAACCAAATGAAAATTTATAGATGAATAATCTAGAAAGTTCATAGAAAGAGGATATACAAATCCAAACAAATTATATGTGTTTAAATAACTCGAGTTCTCGTAGATATGAGGAGGATTTAGACTCTCGAATAGAATAAAATCATCTATTCTGTAATACATTGATCTTAAAAAATTAATTCCTTAGTGACTGCATAAGTCATGTGAGGTACATGACCTCATGAGAGAAGAATATTATTATCGTGTCTTTAGAATCAGTGATGTCAATCACTGTGGGGAGAAATACATATGTTATCTTTGATGATGATTCCCATGGTTTTTTTTGTTATTCATGTTTCTTATATTACCGATAGTGCGTTTGACGTAGTAATACATAAATCGAAACATATAGTATGGGATCAGGGGAGCTATAGTTATGAAAGATTCAATAGTTTACTTTCTTTTCGTATAGATATTATGAAGGAAACCCATGTATATATATGTAAGTTGTAATATAGATAGTTGCGTGTGTTTCTCTATGATGAAGAAACAATAGGAAATACTCGTGGAAATGCTCGATATGCTTCGTATAGTTATTATTTGGATTTTTTGTTCTGATGTTGATACTTACATTCTATGTATGCTACATAGAAGTAGTATTTTCTTATAATGGCTTATGATTTGTTGCAATATGACATTGATGCTTTGATGGATTTATTGATTGATGAAGATGATTTGATGAACCAACTCGATGAATGAGTTGATGTGATCAGTATCCGACAACGAACAATTGGCCCATGCTCAAGGGGAGAATTTTCTATGGTGTGAATAATGCATTGTTGGCATTATGATTTCTTTATTATTCTTGTTGGATAATAATGTTCATGAGAAGTATAGTGGTGATGTTGCTAAAGACACACATGTTTCTGAAATTTTGAATGATGATTATATCATGCTATGTTGGTGTCATTATGAATGGGTTTCTTATGGTAAAGTTATGTATTTTTCTTATATGTATGCATTGGTCAATAATTTTTTTTGATGATATCAAGGACAATTTGAAGGATGGAAGCTACTTAAAGTTTAGAAACCTTTGACAAATCTTACTAGTCCCTAATATGCAAATTGTAAAATGTTTGGGAATTTTTTTAAAATGTTTTAGATTTCTAATGATTTTATATTAGTATATATGAAATTTTGGTGATTTTTAAGGTAAAATAATTTTTATACTATAACATGTGAGTAAATCATTTAAAAAAAAAGAAATTAGTGAATATTTTTTTTGAAAAAAACATGGGAAATTAGACCACCTCGCGAATATTAGCCCCTAAAATTTTCCATGGATGAGATATGTGATGCATGAATATATTAACTGTACATATGATATACTAGTTATGGCGGTTATTATGTGTGGAAAGAGAATGGTTATCTTGTTAATATAAGATCAAGGAGATGGCTTAATTGATTGTACAATACTCGTACTATGATTGGTTGACTGTGATGAGCTCATACATATTGCTATCTCTATGTCATGGGATATCAAAAAATACATACAATTATCTTATGGATAGTTTCATATTGATGAATTAGTTTTGGTGTGATAATTATTCTTGTATGAAGATAATGGGTCAAGACAATGATGTTTATGTAGTTTCATGAAGAGGATGGCCATTGATATACTACTCTACAACTGTTGGATTATACTTGGAGACATGGCACAGCTTAGTCACATATTTATGATGTTGAAGGATGATGCTACATTACCCTATATTACTTTATGTTTGATGATATTACATAGCTTCTTGATTATTTTCATGGTGTTGTTGTCAGATGCTTATGATGAAGATCCTATATTGTAAATGATGGTTGTTGAAGGCTATTTTGGTCTTGCTACCTCACTATTGAGGCCTTTGGTTTTGGTCATAAATTTCATATATGTCTCTTGATGTAAAAGTTCATGTAAGGACTCATGATGTAATTATTTTTAGTCATATTTTGACTATTGGGGGTCAATTCAATTATCTATGTAATCCCATTTTGGGTATTTGATGTAATGATGAGTCAAATATGTAACTCCCCACCGTGTTGGGTGATTGATGTAACCTTGAGTCCTTGGTGATAGGAAAGTTCATATTTGGTTGAGTCATAAAGTCATGAACTTATTTTTATATCTTCTAGAAAATTCAGCATATGCGCAGGGGGAGCATGGTCAATACTCATATTCAAGACATCCGTTCTATATTGATCCTCTATCTACGAGGAAATATAAGCCTTCATTCATCATTTTTTTCAACTTTTCCCTTGATGTTAAATGGGCAAGAGTAACTTGGTGTTTGAAAAGTTTGGTGATTTTCATGATGTGTTTTACAGGTGTTTTACAGTGTTGTGGTGACCAAAAAACAAAGTGGTTACCATCAAGTCCAAAGGGGAGGGATTCTTGGCATTATGACTAATGTGTTGTCCTTGATGGAAACCTACCCGTAGTAGGATGAGTACGTGTTTTCCTTAATGGAAAACTACTTGATAAATATGTCAACATGATGGTAGCAAGAGGAGTATACATGCCAGTTCATATGTGAGAAAGAGATTGGAAAGAGGAATATCGCCTACGTACGAGGAACGATCGAAGGTAAATTTACGTAAGTATACCTAGGTTCTATGAAGCAAAGTCACGTACATACATGGGTATGGTGAAGAAAAGTCGTGTATAGTTTCTACACCATGGTATTTGCTAGGCCTCTATTTTCTCTTATTTTCACTCAAAATATCTCATGCGTCGGTATTTGATTAAATTATTATTGTTGAAAGTATTTATTACTTTCCTTGTTTTAACATGATTAAAATATTATTAAGAGAGGTTTGTATGTTGCATGTTTAAAATTGATTTGATCATGTTTTTATGACAGTGATTTGGAACTGCGTTTACTTTCTTGTATCATGCAATTAATTCCTCGCACCATTTTATGAATTCTTTGCACTCCGAAGAGTTTATGGATCGCATGTTATCCCTCTACTGACGCCTTATTGCGAAACTTGGAATATTTCAAAGTAGGTGTAGTTTAGGTGATTCAAATTGGGGAGACAACTCTTAGAGGAGGATTTCCTCTACGCAAGGCTAAACATGCTTATACCAGGACTCGCTTGTACAAAAACTCTACATAACTATTTATGGTGTGTAAAATGCCACCCAGCCCATACCCACTATGTGTTATTTGAACTTCAACGATATTAATTCTTCCATCGTTGATATGGATGTCGATGACATCACCATTGAAATATGCTACCGGAATCGGTTCTGGTATTGATGACATTAAATTTCCTTGCATTCCAAGCATGGAAGAAGTTGCAGCATCGGATCGACGGACACCGAGGGTATTTTTTGCTCGACCAACATGGTTGCGACGTACGATCTCATCCACCATTCAAGACTAGCATCAATGTAATGACTAGTGCTTCCACATATGTGCAGAGTGTGAATGGGAAATTACGTGAAGGCATTGGATATTATTTTGGCCAATCACATATTTCTATTCCATAGAATCCGAAGATGGAGTTAACAATAATTTTGTGTTATACTATCCAAACAACTCTTTATACAAGCTTGTTCCTTGTCATTCCTTCTTTCCACGAGGTTTTCTATGGAATGAAGGTTTTTTATAAATTTTTAACATATGACAAATGGACCTTCACATATGCTTGGATATCATTTGTTGGACTCGATGAATGGAATCCTCGTGAGAAAAGTCTAGAGCTTGTTAGGTCTCGTAATTTGTCGATTGGCAAGACCAAATTGAACAAGGGTAACATCAAACCAACTTTGGAGCCCTAGGACCTAGCCTTCCCTGGACTTAGCAGAGGGCTCTCTCTATATTTGTGTAAAAATATGTAACTTGATTGATTTTACGGTTTTGATTTCTTAGGCTAGTTATAATGATAGGGTTTTTTTTGTTTGTTTTTTTTTGTTGGGTTGTTTGACAAGAAGAACAAGATAGAGTGTAAGATATTTAGACCATTGGGCTATGGAGTCCGAAAAAGGTCTTAAAATGTACTACAATAGGTCAAGGGTGTTTCATAAGACAAGTTTAACAAATCCAAATGCATCTTAATAGCTTCGCCGAGTGAAATGAACATTAAATAGTGAATTTAGTAGGTTTAAAGGGCAATTAAGAATCCTTTAACATATGCTATAACAAGAAAAAATTCTTAAGAGAACTATGCATAAGAAAGAATCAAAGGATAGGGTGAACCATAAACTTCTTTGACCTAGCTTTATCGAGCAAACTAAAAAACAAAAATCCAGCAAACCCTACAGAGCAGGAACCCCTAACTTCTCTAGCTATCTACCTTCGCAGAAAGAAAACATGCAAGATAACACATAAGTAATGATCGAAGATTAGGGAACTCCTAAATTCCTTAATCAAAATATAAATACCTTCCAAGTAACAATTTCAAGATAGACTAAAGGATAGGTCAAACCTTAAACTTCTTTAGCCTAAACCCCCAATTAGCAAACTTCAAAGAAAGCATCGAGAACAACATTTCAAGCAAAACCAAAGGACGGGAGAAAACCATAAACTTCTTTAGCCACACTCTCACCGATTTAGTCTCAAGGAAACAAAGAATATGGACATGGAGAAACGAGGGAACTCCTAATTTCTTCAAGAAAACCTAGTGGAGGAAAACATTTAAATAATAGAAAGTGCATAGAGTTAAGGTGCCTCTAAACAACATGTCTTAACCTAAACTTTATGTTCTACCGTAAGAGAAAAATATGGACAATATGCAAGACATAAGGAAACAAATACAGAGATTAGAACCACATCACCATTCAACAAAGTTCAGGGATCCTATGAAAGTGCTTGCTCTATGGCATTCAATCCAAGATAATCACAAAGCTACAAATCCAATTTCTTCAAAACTCCAAGTCTATGTATTCATCTCCATAAAAAACCAACAACCAACAATGAAGTCTCCATGTAGTATTTAACTTGAAAAAAGGAGGATCAAAACCATAGCTATGGTTTTAGAAGTCATTAATTACACATAAATTTCATTTTTTCCTATATAGGCTATACAAGGCCCAAGGCACAAATATCCCAACTTAATAAATGCAAAAATAAATTCTAACATAACTCCTAAGCTAACTCCGGAGTGATTTGCATGAAAAAACCCTCAAAATATATTTTTCAATAACTCCAAGTGTCTTTTGTTGGCTTTTTTGGAAAGGGCACGAAACCATGGGTTCAAGGGCGCTAGCCAAGCCAAGCGCAGTGCCAAACCGGGAATTTGTCTCTTTGCAACCGATATTTGGAGGCATTCTCGTTGTCCGAGATGAGAGCTCCATGATAGCTCATTGGAAAGCCCTGTCCTCTCTAGTTTCAAAATCTGCCTTTATTTTTTTAGAATGGAGTCTATTTACTTGCTCAAAAATCAATTCTCCCAAGACTTCCAAAGGCGTCAACACACAGGCTCGAAAAAAAGAGGGCGTGAAAAGGTGATTTTTTGTTTGTTTTTGGCCCTTTTGAGGGACCGCTCTGCTCCAAATGACTTGAAAATTTCTCGAGGGTGATGTCCTTGGCCTAAGGATCATGAAAATGTAAATTTTTTCTTCCATTGGGTGCCCTAAGAGCCCGATGCCGCGTGGCATTGCGCACTTGGCCCTTTTTCTCGCTAGCTAACCGTTAAAAATTTCGAAAAGTACAAAAATGTGTCAAAATTTGGAATTTACTTGTCGATCAAGTTTGGGATGTGTGAAGGGATACATCAGCTAGGATATCTAGCCTTTATTTCTCCTTTGCCTCTTTTAGGACTTGAATATTTGCAAGGGATCTTTTGAGCTCGGCCCCCGCAATCTTGTTTTTAAGGCATAATACCTTGCCATATTCTTTTGGCGAGGTCAAGGTCTCTCACTTTTGGCCTATACTAGCTTTGAATCTCTAAGTGCACATTTTTCCTCCTAAGTGACAAAGAATATGGACATGGAGAAACAGGGAACTCCTAATTTCTTCAAGAAAACCTAGTGGAGGAAAACATTTAAACAATAGAAAGAAGATAGAGTTAAGGTGCCTCTAAACAACATGTCTTAACCTAAACTTTATGTTCTCATCGTAGAGAGAAAAGATGGACAATATGTAAGACATAAGGAAACAAATACGAGATTAGATCCACATCACCATTCAACAAAGTTCATGGATCCTATGAAAGTGCTTTGCTCTATGGCATTCAATCCAAGACAAAGTCACAAAGCTACAAATCCAATTTCTTCAAAACTCCAAGTCTATGTATTCATCTCCATAAAAAAACCAACAACCAACAATGAAGTCTCCATGCAGTATTTAACTCGAAAAAGGAGGATCAAAACCATAGCTAGGGTTTTAGAGTCATTAATTACACATAAATTTCATTTTTTCCTATAAGGCCATGTAAGGCCCAAGGCACAAATATCCTAACTTAATAAATGCAAAAATAAATTCTAACATAACTCCTAAGCTAACTCCGGAGTGATTTGCATGAAAAACCCTCAAAATATATTTTTTCAATAATTCCAAGTGTCTTTTGTTGGCTTTTCGGGAAAGGGCAAGCACTGCAAGGTTCAAGGGCGTAGCGCAAGCCAAGGGCGTGAGTGCCAAAATCGGAATTTTTTCTTTGCAAATCGATATTTGGAGGCCTTCCAGGTGTCCGCATGAGCTCCACGATAGCTCATTGGAAAGCCTCTGTCCTCTCTAGTTTCAAAAATATGCCTTTATTTTTTAGAATGGAGTCAATTTACTTGCTCAAAAATCAATTCTCCCAAGACTTCCAAAGCGCAGTCTTTCAAAGGTCGAAAAAGAGGGCGAAAGGTGATTTTTTGTTTGTTTTTGGCCCTTTTTAGGACCGCTTCTGCTCCAAAATGACTTGAAAATTTCGAGGATGATGTCCTTGCCTAAGGATCATGAAATGTAAATTTTTCTTCCATTGGGTGTCCTAAAAGAGTCCATGCTGTATGGCATTGCGCACTTGGCCCTTTTTCTATTACGCCTATCTGTTAAAAATTTCGAAAACTACAAAAAATGTGTCAAAATTTGGAATTTTCCTCACTGATCAAGTTTGGGATGTGTGAAGGGATACATTAGCTAGGATATGCTAGCTTTTATTTCTCCTTTGCCTCTTTTAGGACTTGAATATTTGCAAGGGCTCTTTGAGCTCGTCTCTTGCAATCTTGCTTTCTTAAGGCATAATACCTTGCCATATTCTTTTAGCAGGTCAAGGTCTCTCATGGCCTTTTCTAGCTGAATCTCTAAGTGCACATTTTCCCTCTCTAGCCAATATTCCTCTATCATAATATATTTCCATGGCAAGCGGCACTTGGATTGAGTCGCTTCGCCAATGTTGTCTCTTGCTCTCTTTCTTTGGCTGAGCTTTCTCAATCAAATTGTACTCTGCTTCTCCTAGGAAGTTTTTCTTCCTCTTCTTTCAATGTCATCATGAGTTCCCAAGACCCCATCTAGCTTAGCTTTGGCTCTTCCAAACCTCTTTTACCGAGCTTCTGATAGCTCTAACCTCATTGATGGCCTTCTCTATCTCCAACTTCTTGTTTTATGTCTCACGAAGTTTATGACATTCTTTAGCCACCGGCCAAGATTGGTTTGTAGCTCTTTAATCTGGGCATCCTTTCTTGGGAGCAATGTGTTCTTATCCTCTCTTCATCCTCATTCTCAGTGTCAAGGTGAATTAGCCGAAACTCTTGTTCAGCTTCATGCTCATCCTCTTTTTCAACCATGAATTTCTCTTTCAACCTTTTCCCTTACCTTTGTCGAGTTGTTTTGTTGATGTAGAAGGCACACTCCCTTCCACAACTGTCGAGAAAACACTTGCCTTTGGCCTCTTTGATAGGTCAAAGAAAAAGGCTCTATGTCAACCATCTCGGGTGCCATTTGTCTCATTTCCATCTCGCCTCACTTCCTTCTTGACTTCCATATTCCTCACTACTCGTTTCCTCATTTTCTCTTTACCCTCACTGCCATCTTGATTTCCATATGCCTCACTTCCATCTTCAATGTTTGATGCACTAGTACCATGAGATGATGGTGAGGGATTGTGAAAAGGTGATGAAAGAGGATCATCCTTAGGTGAAGGAATGTAGGTGGATGGTGAGGTGGAAGAGTCATCATGATCTCGAGGGAATTTGAGTGGATGGTGATGTCATGAGTGGTGAGGGTGTGATGTCAACGAGAATGGGATGATGAGAAGATGAAGGGACATCTTTCCATTTGATGGTCTTGTGGAGTGGTGAAAACCTCATTGATAATGAAGTTCTACCATGGAATGCCTTTCTATCGCTAGTTTGGTGCATAACCACCATTTTTATAAGTGAGTGATGGAATAGGCTTTGCATCCGTTGAGGAAAATCTCTATTTTTGCACTATATAGGCCATTTTGTCAATGCTTCTATAGAGGTAATAAGGTATGTGCAACATCCTCACTCTAGTCAAATGCATGCTGCATCGATGTGGTATGATTAAAGGTAGTGCATCTTCCCCTCACATGTGAAATATTTCATTATGATCCTCATCATAGGTGCATATCTATCAAATCAGATGTGAAAAAGGAAAGATGGATTTTCCTGTGTATTTATACCTAGGTTTTAGATATGGCTCAAAGTAGCTCATGTCTAGGTTTTCTTCCCTGAACCATTTCTCCCCTACATTAGGCATGCCTGTGGAATTGGCAATGGAATCACGTAGATAATTCAAAGGTGATCTCTCTACAATATTAACTTGTTTGTCATGCAAGTTAATGATAAATAATCTAGTTAGCTCGTGGGTGGTTTTTGCACCTAGTACACCTTTTCACAAATCCAAAGCAGCCTACATGTTTGAAGCATGAAACAAATGATAGAGATGCCATTAGCTCCCTTGTGTTGAGGGGTTCAAATCTATTAATATTTCCACCTTTGTGATCATGTCTCCTTGGCATTTGGGCTTCTCCACCACTACCACCTGCCTCCTCTCCGAAATTTTTGAAAAACTCTGCTTTGTTAACCCACGATTGATGTGTAATTAAGATGAAAACGGGGGTAATGGAATGGAAACCTTTTCAAGTGAATGAAATGAGTGAGAATGAGGGGAATGAGTGTGAAATGGACGAAGTAACATAATGACATCCCTCACAAACAACGTAAGCACCTTTTTGACTGATACTTTTTATATGGAGATGAGTAATGGTAGAATCAACGAATTCAAGCTTAAACACCTAGGGTTTCATCTTAGGGTTTCATTACCATTTAATTAAGAATCATCAAATAGCTTGAAAATGTGGTTAGGGTATCCACTTACCATTAATCGCTGCCTTGAAGGACCTTCGAGGAAACTTGAAAAGAGATTTGGAGAGTGTTGACCGGTTATAGGGTTTAGGAACCCTTCCTATCCAAGCGTGTAGCCTGTGCTTAGGTGCGAGTGCAAGCCTTAGCACACAAATATCGACATGGCCGAGGGCGCAGCCGCCTATGGAAAACCTCGGTGGGTCCCCTGTCGGCAAGGGTGAACCGCTCTCAGCGACACAAAACTCACTTCCAAGTGCACAATGCTACGTGTAATGCGTATGGAGGCATTTTTTAGAAGGCCATAGCACCCGATCCCGAGCACGTAGTGCGAAGATGAGCACGCAAAGGCCAAACAAATTTATCCAAATTTTCTTAGAAAACTCACAAGTTTTTTCCTCTCAAATGCTCTTGCACTTTTTGAAATGAAATAATGAATCTTTTGAAGTGTTAGATGAGCTTTATAGGCAAATTTAAGTTTGATTTAATTTGGTAAAACCCAATTTTCTAATGTTTTAAAGTCATTTTGCCTTTCTCATTGATATTCTTTGACTTTTTCTTTGCAAGTTTTCTTAAGTCATAAAGTTGACTCTTCTTGGCCCGGTGAGGCTTCGATATGTGTGTTTTGACACCTTAGGATGTTTACATGTACGCAGCAACATCTTTGCAAAAAAATATTTTATTCCCACCTTGGAGCTCAACTCATCTTTTTGCTTATTTAGGCACGACAAGCTCATTTTTTGCAAGTTTGGGATATGATCACACGGTGAAATCTTGAAAATCTTTTTTTCTTCCATCATGGAGATTAAACTCATCATTTCACCTTCTCCGGCCACTTTCCCAAAACCTAGGTGTACGGAGTGCTTTACACAGATCATGAGTGTTGTCTTCTAAATTATCTATAGCCCTTTTCAAGTTCATTCATTTCTTTCCAAGCTTCACCTCACCTTTTTCCCTATTTCTTCAATAGTCTACTGATAGACTTTCTTCATTTCCGGCCTTGTGTACCTTTTCCATGTCATTTCTATAATTGATCACCTATTTTGGCACTCAATCGGACTATCAAGTTCAAAACCCTAGTTCTCCTTCAAGACTAAGTGTTTCCTCCTTCCTTTGATGTAAGTAGTTTTTCATTCAAGAGTATACAATCCACCTCACTAGTACTTTCCCTGCTGATGGAAATTTCAAAACTCCCGTGTAAGTGCCAAATTTTGTCCATTCTCCTCATGTACGTACTCGAACTTAAGGGATAGTATTCTTTGGAAATATTTTAGGTCCTTCTTGAATAACCATGTCTTGACATTCTGTGACATCTTACGTATTCTAGCAAAGGAAAAGCAATGCCCAAAAATCTAATGATGACTTTAAAAACATTTAAAAACCCACAATGACCTGAGTGGGAGGGTCCATGACCCTGATCTTCACTCGACATTTGCTCTTGGAGACCCTTAAGTGAAAAATAGAGTATGAGTGTTGTATTGAAGATCCAAAAATCCAATGTACTGATTTATCTAAAGAGCCTACAAAGATATTTTTTGAGGCTATCAATGCTTTCAGGACCTAGGGAACATGGGAAAGAAGGCTTTATGAGCGAGAAGGATGAGAATGAGAGGTGTAAACCCAAATGAGTTTTTAGGAGGACTGTATGACCATGAAATGGCAAAGCCGATAGAATAGTGAAAAAGTTTATATAATGATAATGAAGTGTTGTACTATACAACAACCCTCCCTTTTCTAAAAATTTAGAAATAAAATTCATTTAGAAATAGGGTCCCTTTCTCTTTTATAGAAATAAAAGACTTGAAAATAAAGATTCATTGTTTTGAAAAAACTCATCTTTTTGTTTGCTAAACAAATTCAACATTCAAAACTTATGATCGAGATCCAATATACAAGGCCTTATCATAAGAAACAAATCAAGTTTAAAATTCCAATCGCAATCGGAGAATCGGAGATAACCCTTAAAATAAGTTTTATATACTTATTTCAAATCCTTCGATGCGATTAGTTCGATCGGAAAATCATCAATCGCTAAGAGTTTAAATTGTTTATTTGTATAACTTCGATGCGATGCGCGGGTGCCGCAATCGAATAATCGGGATATTCTCTTTTAATAAACTCTTTACGGTCAATTTAAATTTCCCGATCCGACGCGCTTTATTACAATAAACGTTTTCAAAAGAAAATCAAACATTTGTTCGTTTAAAATCTATACGGTAGACACATTAGAGATCGGAAAAGTTTTCAATCGAAATCGACCAATCGAGAAAAACGTATTGTGATCTTTATGTGCCATTCGAAAACTTTCGATGCGATTGATAAATGTCATTTATTGCATGCGAAAAGTTCAGAATGGATGAATATTTTAATATTTCACAAGCGCCAAATCTCAATTTGTACGAGGGCATTCAATAACGAATCAAATGAATATTGTTAATGATTTCTTTTTTTAATACATGAGTGTGACCCAAAAGGAGCATTTACACGGTATACGAAACAAATAAATAAAAATCATAAGTTCATAAATCATCCCGTTTGAGTTGCTTGTTTGTCACGACTGAGAGTTTATTGTCTCTGCAGAGCCAAAGAACACTAAGCCCGTTCGTTCACGTACAAAGGAAGCAATAACAAACGCAGAAATGTCGAAGAGAGCGAGAAGAAACAAGACTGCTATTCTAGTTAAGTTTGTTGAGACTCCTACGTGTTTCAAAAGAAAAGCCCACAAAACTAAGATTAGTCACGCGATACATCTGCCGTGAGGCTTGGGAATATGACGTGGGAAGGAGTCTACAACCTATTAGAAAGAGAAAAACCCCAAGGCTCACGGTAGAAAGACATGGTTCCAAACGAAGATAGCTCAAATCTCGACTCGAGATCGATGAAAAAATCACTTGCAAATTCATTTTTGCATCGAATTGCTGCGTAGCAAGCATCATGCCTTATTATGATGCGCAGTTTTGATGGTTATTGACGCATGTGAAGATTCAAGACAGAACATTTTGTCTCAAACGATTGGGAGTGTCTTTTGGCTCGTTCGAGCGTAAGACTTAAAGGCAATGTATCACCTCTGACCCGCGTAAGGTGTATAACAAGGAGTTTACTCGATGACTTTGCTGATAATAACAGAGTCCAATCGACCTCATCGGGAGATTGGAAGAAAAATCTAGAAGCATCGAAATGAAGCGTCCGTATGTATTCTCGTAGATTCCCTTTTTACCTCCATATTGCTATACCGCCATGATGTGTAGATTATTTGGCAATGATAATTCAGACTAGGTTTTCTATACAAATGGTCCCATTAATCCAAGTTCATTGTCAATTCCGACATCATGGATTGGGCGTTATTCTGGTCCGATAGAATGGCCAATAGGATACTGTGAGTACGTACAAGAAAAACCACTGGAAATTCCACTCCCTTTTTTCTTTTGTGCCTATATTCTTGTGCTCTTTGTTTTAATTCCGAGTTTCCCCTTTATTTGGATGGAAATGGACTCTAAAGACCCTACCCCAATTCATATTTATCATAAAAGCGCTTTGGAAGGTTCATTTCCAAGATAATGTATATAGAATCCTCGCCATGGTTTCCTTATCCCTGTTTTCAAAACCATTTTTAATCGCTTCCTCCTAGATTCTCCGAAAACGCTCAGGCCGACTTATCCGCAATAGAGATTGGTTTGGGGAGGAGAAATTTGCATACATCGTGTTTTTGGTAGTATTGTGGAAACCACATGTTCTTCCTCTTTTTGCCCGTACAAACTTCTTGCTCAAGAAATTTCCCCTATCAATTAACAAATTGAAGGAATATCTAGGTCTTTGAATAACAAGTAAGAAGAGAATGTGGCCTCAATTCCCACTCAATTGTGGTTAGTTTACCTTAAATGACTTCAAGCATGCTGAAAAAAGAAGTCTCCAAGATAAAAGGTTGTGGTGCAACCATTCTGGAAAGACAATATGATCCAAGACGGATAGCATTTAATGTTACCGTTCAGCTTCAATTGCTCGTTGAGCATGAGCGGTCCGTTTGTTGATTTGTTTGTTTTTGGATAATTTCCCTCAAATTTATGACTTAGAAAGTCTAAATTTCAAAAAGGAGGAAATGAATAAATTTTTGTTATTCGAAGCGAGATTGTTAAGAGTTCCTCCTGACCAATTAAGAATTCCAACACAAGGGTCGAGCCGTAGTCGATCCAACAAAACGCTAGTAGAAACATCTCATCGGCAAAGTCATTACACTGACCTACTGTTAACCTGCCCAACCGTACATACTCAAAAGGTGGTCGCTATCACAAGCCCGATACCCAAAAGAGAAATACCGATGATAAATCCGATCAAAATACCGGTCACTAGCCTACGCTCGTATAGCAGTAAAAAATGCACAAGTACCGATGGTGATGTGCATAATAAAAAAGGTGGATCTGGATGGCAAAAGCAACCGAGCGAATATAGATACGTAAAAAGGAAAAAGAAACAACTAAGGAGATTATAGTTTTCGCTCGATCTTAATGCTTTTCTCGGTTATTAAAACAATATGATCAATTTTCTTAAATAGTCGGGGATTGCAAGATAAAGATCGGAGAACCGTGATGATGTTGAAATCATTCCCGAACATCCAACATGGCATATTGTATTAAAGGTCGAGGAGATCCTCCTTAGATGTATTTCATGATCCCAAACATAAGGTCATGATAGAAGACAAAGGAAAAGAAGGAAGACGAACGAGACATATTTTCTACTCCATTAGAGGAATTTATGAATATTATTTTACAAAAACAATGAGGTGAATCCATCCGAAGACCTCACAAAATTATCTCGATATGCAGGAGCTTATAGTGATGCGACAGTTGATAAAGCGTAGAAGTTTCTCACCGATAACTCGTAAAGATTCTCGCATGAAGCTTCACGTCAAGAGCAAGCTAAGGAAAGTCAGCAACAGACACCGAATTGCAACAACAACTATCGACACTCGAGTCCGAAGAGTTGGAAAGAAACGTACTTGTCGAAGAAAAAGAAGAAAGTCGATGAACGCTCTGGGCAAACAACAACAACTAAATGAAGAAATTTCTAAGTTACAAAGTCTCATTTACAAAATGAGAAAAAATGCAAAAATGATTCAAGAAAAAGGAATTTCAAGCAACTTTGGATAAGTTTTAAAAGATTTCCCGAAGTTAAATGAATTCAAAAACGAAGCCCTTGAGGCTAATAAACTATTGTCTCAAAGAATTAAAATGAATTTTGTGGCAAAGTCATCACCAGTGAGAACCTCTTTTGTGATATTACTTCATCTTTGATCCAAAAATGTTATTTCTCTCGTACAAGAAATAGATGATGCCGATGAAAAGATTTCCGAATTTCTCAATTGGCAAGACACGGAAAAAGGGAAAAAGAAGCCAATCTTCCTAGAATAGAGGAAAAAAACACAAAGAAATCTTATTTACGTGAATGGGAACATCAAATAATGAAAGCGAGAGAGCAATATCAAGGGCCAGAGTATGATGAATAATATCACTCAATTCATAAATGACAAACTTTATACTCAATCAATCTCATTTCGGGATCGTGTTCTCCCGGGCCAAGCCCTAAAGTAAAAGAAACTCGAAACGTATGGAGAGAAGAAATGGAGAAGAAAAGTCAAAAAATCAACAAACTTCAAACAATATCCCTGGGACAAGATGTGGACTCATTTAATCAAACCAAACAATCAAAAAATGGCTATCAAATTCTTTCAAATGCCGTTGATTGTTTAATTCCGGTAATTTTTCCCGATGCCACCTATGTTGATGTACCGCATTCCGAAAATGAGTCATCCACCAAGACTCCAAGATATGTTGAAGATTTGCAACTGGGCTTCATCAAGCGAGAGAGAGAAACAATGAATCCGCTCATTCAAGATAGCTTTTTCGCCTTTTAATTTGATAGATCGTAGACGGTAGTAATAGGATTTTGTTATGTATTCCCTATTTGAAATCCCTCTCATGCATTTAGAGAGGGATCCGAAGTGTGATATTTTTGGACTTGGGGCTAACATTTCATGTATCTCATTCCTTATTATATTTTATGAAGGATCACATCCGGTGATTTTTTTTGCTGAAATTATCTTTGAAGTGTTGCATTTTTGTACCTTTGGATTTAATTTTACATCTGAGAGTTACCAGATAAGAGTATCACATTTCATTTGACAGCTCTTCAAGATGAATGAGGTATTTCTATCATCTCGTCACCGTTGATTTTCTCTCGTTATATGGTATTCGTTTGAAGAATTTGCTATCATTTATATATTTGTTCCTTCGGACGTTTTCTTTTATATATCATTTCCGAGTATAATTGAAATGTTATCTTTTATAAGTATATATAAATGGTATACATGATGAATGCAATATGCTATTATAACTCGTTTAATTTCTTAAACGTAGTTATCTTTATTTGTTTCTCGCATATTTCAATTTGATTAATAATACATTTTCATGGTTATTATTAGATTGAAACAATCTTAAGTTGTATTCACATATAATTACCCTAGGGTTAGTATTAGAATTTCTTTATCAAGTATTTAGCTTAGATTAGATAGTTTTACTTTCTGTTAATTTAGTCCCATTTCCACCCATTCAATCCAATCCATTCGGCTATAAGAAATCGGGTCCTTTAAAGCTACAAATGGAGCCACCATCCCAAACGGAAAAGGAGCTGTCTTAAGGTCCCGACCGGGTGGTTTTCCCCAATGTTTGAAGCAGAGATCTTCTAGGCTTCAACATGAAGGAAGTGAGATTTCTGAAACTCACAATGTTCAAGGAATGTTGTTTTCAAAAATCTAGGACCATCCTATAGTCATCTAAAGATAGTGAAAAATACTGATGACTAATAGTGGCTCCACTTGGGGAGGGAAACTCCTTTTCAGGAGGTGTCCAAAACCTCAGAGTTCATATCTATGGGTTTTGAAGATCAATATCTTACTTGTACTTGGCAGATATCTCTTTCTTCACTTGTTGATTCACTGCTATTTTTTGAAGCTATGATCTCAAAATCTGAAAAAACATGATTGCTTCAATATCAACTCTACCTACCCATCATACTTTGCCTAACATTTTTTCTTCATTTGGGTGCACTTGGATTGGCAAACCATGAACATCATTTTTCTTTTGAAAGCATAAAAACTATCAAATTGTACCCTTATAACTTTCAAGAGCTGAGATTAGGCTGATGAACTCTTTATTCTCTGCCTACTCTACTTATCTGTTAAGGTTAAGCAGTTTGAAAGATCTTCATTCTCTAATATACTAACATGAAATTTAAAACATGACCAAACCAAGGTTAAGAAATCTGATTTGTCATGGGTTGTGGCATTTTGGACAAGCTACACACAAAATTTATTTTTGTACAAGTGAAACTAGAAACTTGAGTGTTATGATTTGGAATTTGTCATCCATCCCTCTCTTTCTCTTTGGTTTAGATTTGAGCATTGAAACCAAATATCTTTTCCTAATCTAATCTACTGACAAGCCAAGTTTACATGGTTTTTCAAACCTTCTTTCACTAACCTATCAGCATAGATTTAAAACATGTTCAATCATGATTATGTTGAGAATGCAACAAGATGATGAGCTTAGTGGAAAGAAGTCGCCTTCACTAAGTGGGCCCGCAGGCTATTTTTGGTGCAAAGTCTATTTTTAGACATATGGATCATGTTCTATGAGTTGCAGGATACTATTTGTGGATGGTTGGTCAAGTCAGAAAAAATAGATGGACTTCTATTTTTAGACATACTGGGCGGAATCTATTTTTGGATTGCCAGTCTAAAAATAGATATGTCGAATATTATTAGCTCTTAATAATATTTGGACTCTAAACATTATATTATCCTCTTGGAGCACTTCAGTTAAGTGCATAGATGTGGCACATGCAGCTGACAGAAGGAATTACGCTATTCTTGAGGGTTTAGTGGAGTTATTGCATGGAGACTTTAGTTAGAACTCAGGTGACAGATTTTGATGGAGTTGATTGAGGAAGTTAGTGGAGTTGTATTCAGTTTAACTCAGTTAAACATAGTTGAGCTAGTTTTATCTAGTCTAACTGATTTATACACTAGTGAGAGTGGTGTGAATTAATTATTAGTTAATTCACTAATTATAAACTCATAAATCAACTAAAGAATACATCGGTTAACTTCAGTGCAGGGACAGTTTCAGTGGAGACCAGTGAAGAGGTAGGTGAAAGAGGAGTGTGACTATCAGTTGTGACTATATTGGTGCATGAGTTTGCACCACACATTGATGGAGAGGCCAATGAGGATTGCGCAGTGCATACCAAATGGATTCGAACTTAGATTGGGCCATTATTCATCTTGGATTGCGCAGTAGAGGAAGGATAACAAGTGGAGCAGATTGGAGCATGTGTTTTTCTAGATCTGAGCTTGTGTAGTGTGTAACAATTGGAGATTGTACTGAGAGCTTGTGAGGAGTTTGTACAATGATTGTTACATGATATCTATCATTATAATATACAGATAGTTGGGGGTTTTCAGCTTTAATATTTCCCATAAATACTGTGTTTATATGTGTGATTGTTTATGGTTTTAATGTGCACATGCGATTGTTTATATTTTCACAAATTGATGATCAATAGTAGAAGAGGTTATGTATTATGCATGAAGCTCAAATAGTGTGTGATCAGGATAATATCGGTGAATAATTTAACAGTTATTCAAATTTCTACATGGTATCAGAGCGATATTGATCATTGGAGCAATTGCAAAACATTGAAGCGGTTGAGTTTTGAGCTGGTGGAATTCGAATTTGCAACAGTGTGTTCTTGGTGTCGAAGTTGAGATGTCTTTCAACGGATGTTACAGGTCAAAATACCTCCTCATCAGCTCAGAGGGGAAGACAAATATGGAAGAAGTACAAAGACCTAAATTAAACCTATTTCTGTCAGGGTAACGCATATATAGAACAGAACAAGAGCGTTATAACGCAGGCAAGAAATATATTAGCCGCGTTAGTGGCTAGGGCAACGCTCTGTTTACACTGGAGAGACGTGTTACCCGTGTTTTAAGTTTGAATTGGGAAAAGAGCGTGGAGAAAGATTTGAATCTCCGACTTTCCCTCACAAAGGAGTCAGTGCACAAAGGAAACTGCAGAAACACAAGTTCATTATTGGTCATTGCCATAGAAGACTGAACTCCAAGAGAGGCAAAAGCATGGAGATCAAGGAAACATCTAAGCCTTTTCCATTCCAAACTAGTGGAAAGAGAAGGGCAACAATGGCCTTCTCCCTCTCCTATAAGAAGGAGCTGAAGGCTTTTAATTGAAGGTCGGAGGATTGCTCAAAAGTTCTTGCATACTTGTGGAATAGAGAATAGTGTGACATTGTGAAGGCCAAGAGTCAAAGAGGCTCCTAGAGAGCTTGTTGGCTTGGACTTCTTCACTTGATAGAGAAGAGAGATTGGGAGACTGAGGAGGGCTTGGTACAACTGATGGTTGTAATCCTCCTTCTTTCAAAATCAATAGAACTATGTTCGTTTTGTCCATTCGATGCTTAATGTTATATTGTTATTTCAATATTTGTTTAGTATGATATGAATGGCTCATATGTGTATAATCTAGATGTTTATTGTTGATTTAATTGATAGAATACTCGTTATATCAGAAGTTACGCGGGTGCTTTGACTGATTGCAGGATTCAGATTTGGAGCCGGTGAAGAAGGACTCTTGCTTTGCTGCGTAGCGCTCTCCAAAGGATTCTAAAGCTGTCAAAGAGGTAATTCTCTATTGTATTCCTTCAAGTTATTTCAAGCTAATATGAACATGCTCATACCATCTTTGTGAACAGCATAGCTAATCTGACTGTCTGCCTCGGGCACCGGAAAGCCCTGAGAGGGATATACGAAAACCAACCACCCAAGCAGTTTACCCTATATCAAAATTGGCGACTCCGCTGGGGAGTGTCCCCATAGTTTCCGGACTATTTTTCCCTTTATTTCTTCTCTCCTCTGTTCAGTATCCTTCCGACCATTTTTTGATGCCCAGTAGACATACCAAACGCTTGCAGAGTTCAATCCTGTTCCTGTCTGGCCAACTGAAGAGCTTTTCCCTGGTTAACGCGACCTATGCAGTTCATCCAGTGCGTTATAACGCGGTCTAGGCTTAAATACAGTGCGTTATAACGCTGTATTTTCTCACAGACAGAGCGTTACTCAGCCAAAACCCTGTTGTTCACTACTGTGACTGTGTTTTAGCTGTAGAGTTTTTTGGCCACCAGTACCTTTCACAGACTGAATCCCTGTGCTTGTCTGCTAAAGCTGGCATTGATTATTTGTTTCTCTTATTTAGTTAGTGTGCAAAGCATTTAATTTTTAAAGAGAAATTTTCTTTTCTGCATTTAGTTGAGTTTATTCTGAAAGTTTAGTTCACAGACTGTTAAAGAGGTAGATAGAAGTCTGAATCTTGAAAGTTGAGCTGTGTTATTTACATGTTGGTGCATGGATGATTGAAAAAGAAACCTCTCCTTGTAGAAACACTGTTCATTGAAGTTAATATTTAGAGCATGTTTTGCATGGTTTATTGAGTCAAGAGTCTCACTATACTTCATACGTCCATTCCCCCTCCGCAAGACTAATAAAAAAGTACACTAAAAACAAAGCGATAATAAAATCAATCTAATAACTCTTTTCGAGCTCACACAAACAGTAGCTCAGGCTAGGATCTTGGGTTAGGAAAGCGAGAAAACTACCCAAGATCTCAAAACTTGAAAACTAGAGTCATTAATGAGTGAAATCCTACTGCACTCACATTATTGGGACCGTTCCTTTACCAGATCTCAGCGCGAGACAACACTTAGGTGCACTAGAAGGTAGCCCGCCTTTGACTGCATCCTGTGGGTGTGTTATATATTGGGGTTCCCTTCGGGGATGTCGAAACTAGATCAGGGATCTAGGTATTCTGCCCATATAGCACACTGTCCTTGACCGTGGACCCCCCTGATAGTGTCTGTGATTTGAGGTATCCTTAGTGGCTATACTTTTAGGGACTTACACAAGGTGACTGGGACGAGCTGTCCTGGTACCTGAAACAGACGAACCTACTCTGTCTTCAGTCTTTAGGAGGGTACTCGTCTTCACGAGAGTGCTTACACCTATCGTCTGGGGTTCGGGCGAAGCTCTAGAGTAACCGTAACTGTACTTTCGACCAACCCTCTCTGTATGCTATTGTGAGACTAGATTTCATCACCAGTGAATGGTAGTACTGAGACAGGGCACCCTATACTGGTTGCTTGCTGATTGATTTTAGAGAGTCTTTTCTTTTTTTAGTAGTTGTGTGGATACTGTCATTTGAGACTTCATAATACATCACATTTTAAAAATTTGTTAAAATTAAACCGGTCACCGTGGCGTCCCCTGACCCACGCCATCTGTCTCGACGACAGCAAGGTCTACCTCCTCTCACCCTAGAGGAAAGATTGAACCTTGGTGAACCCGGGCCTTCTACGGAAGAGCAGTCTCCTCTAACTAATCTGGATTACCACATAGACCCTTATCAGCCGGAACTCCCGAAGGACCTTTTCACTGAAGGCATTGTACCTAATTACAATCCTCCGCTCACTAATCCGTTAGGACCAGTGATAATCCAGATTCCACCGCGCCAAGATATGTCTGCGGCAACACCAACATCTATTTTTCCACCGGTATCCACAGGGTCGATACCAATGGCAACCATTCCTGGTTCGCCATCATCCTCCCCGCCGGTGGTCAGTTCTATGTCATTACTGGGTAACCCCAGTAGTCAACCTATGCCTACCCCCAACCCTATGGTCAACACAACTGTCAGTAGTTTACCGAACCCTTCGGCATCTACTCCTACCATGACCACGTTGGGGACCACGGTAGCTCCTCCCACGAGCACGACTACTTCGGTGCCTTTTAACAACCCTTTCGGTTGGAACCCTCTGTTGAGTTCAAACCCCCTGGCCACTATACCAGGGGGCAGTGTTATCAGTACACAGGTAGCAGGGAATATTTCTCTTCCTATGCAATCCTTAGGACAAATGGGACAACCCATTGTAAATACCATCCCCTTAAGTGGTTCAAACATAGGTGTAGGATCTATACCGTTGCCAAATTATGCAAGTACTAGTATGCCTCCGGGAAACTCTATTGCATCCATTTGGACTAACCAACCCCAACCTCCGTCTGGAGTGGGAGGGCATTTTTACGCTGGGGGCAACCAACCATTTGCCCCTCAATACGCTATGCCCTATGGACAGCAACTGTATGTTCCTACTCCTCCACCTATGGGAGGTTTTTATCAAAGTCCCACTTACCCTTCTGGTAACACATGGATGGGGGGACCCTATGGTCCAAATAGTCAGCCCATACTGCCTTGGTTAGACTCGGGGGCAAATCCACAATTGCCTTTCTTGGCAGCTTTGGACATACCCGACATCCATAAGCTGACAAACGACCCCATCAATCACAATTCGCTTTGGCCTCCTATACCGCATAAGATTCCTTCAGATATCCCGAAGTTCGACGGGAAGCATGGAGATGACCCGGCCGCACACATCACTACCTTCCATTTGTGGTCCATATCCAATTCCATGGTAGATGATAGTGTCCGCCTTCGACTGTTCTCCCGCACCCTTATAGGCAATTCCGCCAAGTGGTACATTGAATTACCACGCGCCGCCATCAATACGTTTGGCGCTTTAGCGACGGAGTTCTTAAAGAACTTTCAACTACCAATTAGAGTGGAAACCGGCACAGAATTGTTAACATCACTACGCCAAGACACCGCCACCCACATCTCCGACCATATTCATGAATGGAGACGTAGGAGGAGGCTTGTCAAAGCGCCAATACTGGACCATCTCTTGGCAAATTGGTTTTGCAAATCTCTTTTACCCCATATCTCTAAAGACATTGGCCTTTCTGGTGCGGTGACAGAAGATCAATGTATTCGTCGTGCCCAGCACCTGGATTTAATCTATTCACAATCCGACACGCTTTACGATCTACTCCCCCATGCCCCTGGTAACCCGAACCCTCCAGCTACTAAGAAAACCGAAGCTCATGCCGATGGTCTCGTTGGTGCGATCTCTGGTGTAGCCACCAATCAGTCTCGGGGGAAAACCTCCCAGCCATCCTTGGCTGCCACCGCCCCCCATCAAACGACTCCTCTCCCTTCCGCTGAGGTAAATTCGGTGCAAACCTCACAAAAACCTAATGGGAAAAATGGGAAGAATAAGAAGAAAACATCTTCTTCGGAAGAGCAGTCGAATAATCAGAATAACTCTAATCAGAAAAATGCTGCTAATGAAAAAGGAAAGGATAAACCCATGAGATTTCCTTGTAAAATCTGTGCGGAGGACCACTTGACATACAAATGTCCTCGGTTGCAGGAATGCACTGATTTTATTGCTAACAAGGATTCTGGGAGAACACCTGCCGTTCTTCACAATCCTTTCCCCAATCAACAGCAGCAACATCAACATATGGTTGACAACCTGCCACAACCCCATCAACGGGGAAATGGTGGTTCGAATCCTTCCAGCAAAGGACCATCTGCCATTTATGACATCGAGAGTATTGACCTTCAAACTCGCGCCAAGCTTTATGGAACTCCTACCATAGATGCTCAGGAACCTGGAACTAGTTCCAATCCGCCGCCGCCCAACGATTTGCATATCGAAAGGCCTACTGTTGAACCTGTAATTCGTCCCCCTAAAGGGACACTTCGACGCACGACTTATAATACCTCTGCACGTGCAGCCCAAAACTACAATATTGTAGAAGATTTGGCGCAGGCACCGTCAGCTATGTCTGCACTTGAAGTATTACAAACCTGTCCAGCACAAAGAAAAGCCTTGCTTTCGGCCATTGGTGGAATAGATCCCTAGGATTCCATGCTAGCAGTATTTGATATGGAAAAGGCTAAACCTCGCCTCTCGCATCAACTCACATTCCAGGTGCAGGTTGTATCGAAAGGGAGACCCATCCATCGCACTGTCATAGACGAAGGTGCTTCGACCTGCGTTATGTCACAAGCTTGCTGGCTGAATTTAGGTTCTCCTACTCTAACCCTGCCATCGAATTCCCTTAAAGCTTTTGATGGCCACACGTTCCTACCCAAAGGATATCTTGCTATCTTTCCCATCACTCTGAGTGGGAAAACGGTAAACATGGACGTTGAAGTCGTAGAGCGTCATCTCGACTATAATCTATTGCTCAGTCGCAGTTGGTCTTATGCTATGACCGCCATCGTGTCTTCGGTCTTCCGACTCATCCTATTTCCATTGGATGGGAAAATAGTCACGGTCGATCAGCTATCCTTCTGCACCTATAATTATTCCACTTTACCAAGTAGCTCTGTACCCTTAATAGGAGGTGTCCCTGACTCTTACGTCAGTATCGGTACCAGTCTTCTGAAGGCATCTTCCCTACTGGGTTGTTTTCCTCTACTGCTGCCTCAGATCGCAAACATGGTTGCAATGATATCCACCTTTTCGGATGGCTCTATCGACCCATGGATCATTCTGGCACCTTCAGATATTGATTCCTATGGAGATCAAAGGCCGCTTTTGCCGGTTGAGTTGGCTTACCAAGCCATCCAAGTCGCATCTGAACCCTCCACTGATATGGTTTCGACCACAGGTACGACCCTCTCTCCCATCACGGTTCTCTCTAAGGATCTCCTCAATGAAGTCTGGCCTACAGACGAAGCTATTCGAGAGATCATGTCATTAGAAGAACGACCTTGGGGAGAGTTCCACCATCGCGCTTCGATGATTGATTCGGAGGCGATAAAAACTGAAATCCCGTCTTTTGACCAACCTGAGATAGTTTCCTCCTCTTATACAACTGTCCACACTATCGATTCAGAAGGGAACATGGGCAATCTTTCCAAGACACTGCTCATTGATATCTCGGTCAAGACAGGTATCATGGAAAATATTCCGTATTTCTTTTCAAATATTACACCTTTCCAACTTGCTTTCGGCCTGGAGGCAGTACTTCCGATTGAGTGTGAAATCCCATCGCTTAAACTAGCGATTGAACTCCTGCCTGGCACCACCGCCACAGAAGAGCGCTTGCTCTCGCTCAATCATTTGGATGAAACTCGTCGAGATGCTACACTAGCACTCGAAGCTCACCAGCGCCGAGTTAAAGCTCAATACGACAAATCTTTCAAGCCTCATTCTTTCCAAGAGGGCGATCTTGTTCTACTTTATGATAAAAAACACGACCTCTTGGGGGCAGGAACACTCCAACCATTGTGGCTCGGTCCTTACATCGTTACTGAAGCCCTCTCAAAAGGAGCTTACGAACTACAGGACTGTAATGGAATTCCACTCAAGGAGCCCCGCAACGGGCTCTATCTGAAGAAGTATTTCGCCTAGTTTTGCACTAGGCATATGCTTTGTAATTTTATCTATATAAGTTTTGCCTATTTTTATTTTGATGCTTCTGGATTATTTGTTTGGTTTAAAGTGTTTTTCTCATGTAATATTTTTCTTTCGCAAAGATGTCATCACATTCGTTATCATACGTCGGGTATGCAGACGGTGCTAGTCGTCACACTAGACACATTGCTTCAGCTACTTGGGTTCTCTATACGCCTGAGTCGGACCTTCTTGGTTCCGGGGGGATCTTCCTGGGTAACGCCACCAACAATGTGGCCGAGTACATGTCAGTGATCCAACTCCTCACGGAAGCGGCATCTCGTGACATCTCCGATTTAGTGGTCAGGTTAGATTCCCAACTCATCATTATGCAGTTAAACAATCATTACCGTGTCCGCCACCCTGTGTTGTTACGTTATTTTTTACGAGTGCGACTTTTAGAACGTCAATTTCAAACAATCACATTTGAGCACGTTCCTAGGGAATTTAATACATTAGCCGATTCTTTGGCAAATTATGTGTTAGATTGGCATTTGTCACATTTATTGTAAAAGATTTACTCATGAGTACATATATTTTTATCACATCAAAAAATGCATAAAAATTTAAAAACACAAAATCACCAAAAAAAAAATATATATATATATATAGATATATGTTGTGTCCAGTACACAGTAAACATCAAAAAGAAAGAAAAATCTCCAAAAATTTGGGGTGTTTTACAAAATTTGGCTCACTAAGCCATGCTCTGACACTAATACACCTACTCCAAACAGCTAAGCCTGATGTTCATAATAGCATACAACTTCTCTAGCCATCCTCCTCAGAGGAACCAGGTATCTCTCTGGCACACCCACAGTATGCCGTTGCAGACGAACTGGAACCTCCCGCATAGGAAGCGGTGGTATACCCATACTCAGACCCTCCAGGTTCCTGGAGAGTTCATGTAAAATCTAGGTATCATCGTCGTCGCTGGCTTCCGCCTCCTCTACAGGTGCGCCAGCCGCGGGTAGCTGCAGTCCTCGCCAGGCATGGCGAGGGGCCCCAGCTGGACGGACAGGTGCCACATCTGTGTCAAGCAAGCAAAAGTTTCATGTCAAAACTTAATTTTCACCCCTTTTCAACAAAAAATTTTTACATAAACATTCAAAAGCTAAAAACAAAAACTTCTTTGAAAAACAACTGATCATTTTTTTTCTTACCATCGGGCCCCCACTGGGTGCCAGGGGGCAAGACTAGCTCAGGATCGCCTGTGAAGTTCATCCCTGCATAGGGATAATCCTCAATCATGATGATCTGAGAGTCCAGCCAACCAAAAAATCCCTCATCGAAACAGTGACGGACAGGACCCTCTCCAGTCCGTGGAAGCAAAGTGGCCCACCGAGCCTGCCTCGGCTCGCGTGGACCCAATGGCGATGTTGGGATCCTGGGCCTCATTAGTGGTATCCGCTCCAGTATGAAAGAAACAATCAGTGTTCCGTACCCAAATTCTCTTTGAGTACGGGTCTTGCATGCAGTAAGCTCTGCTCGGACCCGACGGACTACACTGTCACACCAGTCGAAAACCTGAGGCTGCATACAATCCAAGGCTAGGAGCATCTGGGCCTTGGTAGCCACATGCTGACTCTTGGCGCCTGCCAAGCGAACAATCATCCATAGAATAGACCGCAAGGGTCTCAAAGTCACCTATGCAATAGGTATCCGGTTACTCACAGCCTGGGTGCCACGTATGCAGTGCGCATGGATCAAATCGGTAGTGGAACGAGGGTCAGCTCTGGACCCAGTCAAATTGGGCCTCGCCCCACGACATGACAAGCCGGTCAAAAAGTAAACATCATCTTTTTCGATGGCGAGCTCGTTGCCACCAATCCGAAAGACATGATGCCTCTCGTCCCACTGCTGGATCAGCCACCTCAGGAGGTCCTCTTGACCCCTCATCAGTTCTAAACGGGCATACTTAAGAAATCCGCACCTCCGGAGAGCCATTAAACTTGCCGCATCCGTCACCATCTCTCGTTCTTCCCGCTCATGCTCTCTCTCTCGCCAGATACTCATGATTAATAGCTCAAAACCTGCAAATGAAACATTTCCAACCGATTAAAATTTGCCTGGACCACTTCAAAAATGAAAAAATTGAATCGCTAGAAAGCATGTTGCGCCTAACGCGGACACTAATACAAAACAGAGCGTTCTAACGCTTACATCCCTCACGGGTTGTGCGCTTAACGCGGCTGTTGTACTCCTGACCAGCGTTAGGTGCAAATATTTTTCTAGGGCCTCAAAATTTCCTAATTTTGAACCAGCAAAAACTAAAAAATTGGCAATTAAATGATAACAGGAGGTTCTAGCTCTTACCTGGATCTCGCGGAATAGAAAACTGTTGCCCGGATCGACCGTAATCACCAGCTGAAGTTTTCACCCCTTTTCCACTCCAGAGCTTCTTCATAGCACTCGAAACAGTGAAAATGAATGTCTTCTGACCTTCTTATAGCAAATTCTGGGGCATGACTCTCTTAAGTCAGTCGGCGAAGTCGTGATTCCTCGCTGTACACATGTCGCAACTCTCGAGATTTGGTACTGATGATTCTAATAAGGGATCAAGATTTATGAGCAGACACACTCATGTTTTATCGAGCATTCTTTTTATGGTATTTTTCTTGCTCGTTAATCCGAAAAACCTCGAGTTCTCTTCTTCGGGCTCGTTAAACTTACACGAAGTTGGCATCGAGCGTTCTTTTTGTGGTCTTTTCTTGCTCGTTAATCCGAAAAACCTAGAGTTTTCTTCTTCAGGCTCGTTAAAACTATGGAGAAGTACTGAGCATTCTTTTTAGGAATATTTTTCTCGCTCATAAAACCGAAAAAATCCCGAGTCACCTTTGTCAGGCTCGTTAAACTATTGAGACAAAGAACAAGGAGCCATTCTTTTCCTCTTTTTCAAAGCTCTTTAAACAGAAAAAGTATATCGAGTTTTCTCCGCGTGACTCGTTAAAATTTCACGGAGGTACCGAGTTTTCTTTGTTGGACTCATTAAAATTTAACAAAGAATATTGAGTTTACTTCATCTCCTCGTACTCATAACAAAATGAGGCAGACGTCCATTGAACATAGATTTCTCACTTTTCCGGATTCAATGGACTAACTAATGGAAAATGAACTGTTTCGGGCTTACTATTACCCCTTTTCCGTGCCCGGTTATCAAGACATGACAAAGGTACCCCAATGGAGCCATCTTTTACGACATTTTTCAGACTCCCTAAACATGAAAAATTCACCGAGTTTTCTCGTCTGGACTCGTTAAACCTAATCAGACAGGACATGGAGTTGTCTTTTATGACATTTTTCAGACTCTCTAAACATGAAAAATTCACTGAGTTTGCTCATCTGGACTCGTTAAACCTAATCAGATGGGGCACAGAGTTGTCTTTCCTGACATTTTTCAAACTCTCTAAACATGAAAAATTCACCGAGTTTACTCGTCTGGACTCGTTAAACTTAATCAGACGGGGAAAAATTTGGACAAGATGGATATTACCTCTGTTACATTTTCAAAAAGGTCGATTTGGTAGCAAAATTCTTGAACATGGCACTTCCCAGAAAACTCTTTCGCAGTTAGCCGAACCCTACCATATATGAGTATTAGCCTTCATTTCCCAGTGTCCCTGCACCGGTAAAATCCTAACACACTCTTTGGTGTTCAACACGCTTCAGCTGCCTAGTACCCTGCTAGAGTGCCTTCTATTGTTCAAGCAGATCTCGCTATCTACCGCTCCTGTTATCAACCAAACCGTTCATTATGCCAGAAATTATTTGTCGTCTGACGTTCCCATTTACTCTTCCTTATCTCAAATCATAAACAAAATCAGTTGGTTTCCATTTCGTGTTGACTAATGTAGGACGCCTCAGTGCCTACCTTTCAACGGATCACTTCCTATCGACTTCAACACCTTATCTAGGAAGTTGATCCAGAAACCCATCAGTACCCAGATACTTGCAGACATCAGTGGCAGTTAGTCTTGTGTTTGATCAAGGGTCTTCATCATTGGCTCTTGGTCGAATGATTCTATGAGTGTTCGACTTCAACTCCTTTTATTCACACTCGCTAGATTATACTGGGCATCTTAGGGACCATCATCATTATCGGTGGCCACCTTTGCGTCTGTTAATAGTTTTCATTATTGACTGGTAATCAGACCATTTCTCACATGTTCGAAGACAACTCCCTCATTCACATGTTGAGAAATATGCAGTTTAAGTGAATCGGCGGTCAAGACCTTGGGGAAAAAGGCTACACCATTAAAGTTGTGTTCCCTTCCCCAAGCTGCGATATTGTTTATGGAGACAGCTTCTTCAGCCTGATCCTGTTATGACAGACACTTCCACATTGTGCCTATTGGTAGATAGATTCTTCATATCTCTATTCTAGAGAAATCATGTTGTTTAAAGCTATTGAGCATGGGACGAGCCCGACTCTTGGCAAATACTATATTTTCTGACATATGTTGTTGTTTCAAGTTTTCCTCAGTCTTTCAATCTCTCTCTCTCTACAAATTATAAAGTATTTCGGCCATCGTCTTCGTCTCTGACCTCACACTTTAGGGGGCATCTGTTACAGGTCAAAATACCTCCTCATCAGCTCAGAGGGGAAGACACATATGGAATAAGTACAAAGACCTAAATTAAACCTATTTCTGCCAGGGTAACGCATATATAGAACAGAACAAGAGCGTTATAACGCAGGCAAGAAATATATTAGCCGCGTTAGTGGCTAGGGCAATGCTCTGTTTACATTGGAGAGACGCATTACCCGTGTTTTAAGTTTGAATTGGGAAAAGAGCGTGGAGAAAGATTTGAATCTCTGACTTTCCCTCACAAAGGAGTCAGTGCACAAAGGAAACTGCAGAAGCACCAGTTCATTATTGGTCATTGCCATAGAAGACTGAACCCCAAGAGAGGAAAAAGCATGGAGATCAAGGAAACATCTAAGCCTTTTCCATTCCAAACTAGTGGAAAGAGAAGGGAAACAATGGCCTTCTCCCTCTCCTATAAGAAGGAGTTGAAGGCTCTTAATTGAAGGTCGAAGGATTGCTCAAAAGTTCTTGCATACTTGTGGAATAGAGAATAGTGTGAAATTGTGAAGGCCAAGAGTCAAAGAGGCTCCTAGAGAGCTTGTTGGCTTGGACTTCTTCACTTGATAGAGAAGAGAGATTGGGAGACTGAGGAGGGCTTGGTACAACCGATGGTTGTAATCCTCCTTCCTTCAAAATCAATAGAACTATGTTCGTTTTGTCCATTCGATGCTTAATGTTATATTGTTATTTCAATATTTGTTTAGTATGATATGAATGGCTCAGATGTGTATAATCTAGATGTTTATTTTTGATTTAATTGATAGAATACTTGTTATGTCAGAAGTTACGCGGGTGCTTTGACTGATTGTAGGATTCGGATTTGGAGCCGGTGAAGAAGGACTCTTGCTTTGCTGCGTAGCGCTCTCCAAAGGATTCTAAAGTTGTCAAAGAGGTAATTCTCTATTGTATTCCTTCAAGTTATTTCAAGCTAATATGAACATGCTCATACCATCTTTGTGAACAACATAGCTAATCTGACTGTCTGCCTCGGGCACCGGAAAGCCCTGAGAGGGATATACGAAAACCAACCACCCAAGCAGTTTACCCTATAGCAACGGATTGCGATTGGAGTATGCCCTTGAGAGCAGCTCAAATTATATTGCATGGAAGGACAGAATGGAGGCGGTGCTAGATGACAATGGGTTGAAGGAGTTCATAGATGCATAAGTCCCAAAGCCTACTTCTACTGATGCTGCCGTACTTGAGGCATGGCAAAAGAAGACAGCAAAGTGTCAAAGGATTCTGTTGGAGGGCGTGAAGGATCACATAGTGTCTAGCCTTCATGGTAAGGCTTCTCCATTCTTGATGTGGAAATCCTTGATAGATTTATTCCAAAGCAAGAGCAACCAGAGGAAGTTGGCGCTCAAGGATAAACTCAAAAACATAAAGATGGAGAAAGGCGACAGTATGCCAAAGTACCTCATGAAGTTCATCCAATGCAGGGATGAGCTGGGAAGTGTGGGGGTGACTGTTGATGATGAGGACTTGGTGAGCTTGGCTCTCCTTGGGCTTCCGAAGAGTTGGCATTCCTATCAGGACTCTGTCAATGGTCGGGAGAAATTTCCAGGATGGGAGCGACTTTGGTCAGATATTGTGCAAGAGGTGATAAGGCAGAGTACCAGGGACAGATCTTCATCAAAGAACTCTGATGAAGAGAATTGTGCTTTGGCTACCAAAGCAAAGAAGGGGAAGATCAAGAAAGCTTCTCATTCCAGTGCGAAAGGCAAGAAGCAGGACATGTCCAAGGTGAAGTTCTTTCACTATCACCAACACGGACATTATGCCACAAATTGTCTGCAAAAGAAGAAAAATAAGCAGGTTGCTGGATCTGCAGCTAGATAGGCCTTAGCCTCACAGTTTGAGCTGGATTTTTCACTGATCGCATGCTTGGTCTCAAGTGTGATGGGTTCAGTGTGGTTTCTGGATAGTCGTGCATCTTTTCACATGACAGGAGATCGAGATTTGTTTACTGATCTGGATGAGAAAGATCTTGGAGTGCACATCGAGATGGGCGATGATGGTAGATACAGTGTGATCGGTATCAGTACCATTTCCTTTGAGAGGGAGTCTGGTAAACCCTTCGTATTGAAGGATGTGATGCATGTTCCAGGATTGAAGAAGAATATTATCTCTGTGGCGATGTTAGAAGACAAGGGATATGATGTTTTCTTTAGTGAGGGAAAGGATTTCCTGCGCAGTAAGGCAACTGGTGAGACCTGGAGGATCGGGGTTCGAGTTAAGAACCTTTATCAATTACAGGTAGATGGCTGCGCAGCAATGGCAGGCAAGGCAGAAGGAGTGGTGAGCCGGGATGATGGCGATTTGTGGCACTGGATATTGGGCCACCTTCACCATGGAGTTTTGAAGATACTGCAGCAGATTTCTACTGGGCTTCCTAAGGGTACTCTTGCGCAGCCAGATCAGTGCAAGGGGTGTACCTTGGGAAAATTTGTAAAAGCCACCTTTCATGAGAAGGATATTTGTGCCACGACGATCCTTGAGAGAATTCACACAGACATGTGTGGACCTTTCTCAGTAGCTTCGATAGCAAAGCATAGGTATTATGTGATATTTGTTGATGATTTTTCTCATAAGTGCTGGATCTTCTTCATGTAGAAGAAGAGCAAGACATACTCAAATTTCTATTAGTTCAAGGCACTGGTTGAGAAAGAATCAGGGAAGCAGGTGAAGGCTCTTACGAGCGACAATGGTGGTGAATTCATCTCTGGCAAATTCAAGGACTTTTGCAGCGCAGAAGGAATTCGAAGAGAGCTCATAGCACCCCATAACCCACAGCAGAACGAGGTTGCTGAGCAGAAGAACAGAATGATCATGGGTGATGCACGGGCGATGTTGCATGATCAGGGCCTACCCATACACTTGTGGGCAGAGGCATGCAATACTGTAGTATATGTGCAGAACCGTTGTCCTCACAAGATACTTGGCATAAGTACACCCGAGGAGGCGTTTTCTGGTAAGAAGCTTGATATTTACCATTTGAGGATTTTTGGTTCACCTTTTTACATTCATGTGACGAAGGATGCCAGGAAGAAGTTAGAGCCGACCGCAGAGGTTGGGATATTTGTGGCGTACACTGATACGCCCCACAACTATCGTGTGTATTTTCCAGACAGTCGCAAGACTGTTGTGCGACGGGATATCAAATTTCAGGAGGAGAAATCCATGAAGTGTTTGCTTGAGAGGGAGCCACACTTGCATGCAAATGAGGAGCTATTAGTTCCTAAAGATGAGCCTCAGGATGTGGATCAGCCACAAGAGGAGGTTCATGGAGTGGAAGAGACCACTCATGCATCGCCAACCATCAGAAGGCGGAAGCGCACTATTGAAGCTGAGCGACTGGATCAAGATGCAGAGAAGGTTGTAGGAGCACCTACATCACAGCGCAAACAGAGACAGTCACCTGAACGGTATACTGGATACATGGCTCTTGTGAGCAAGTGTATCATGACAGAGCCATCATCTTTTGAGGAAGCTGTGGAGGACCCCGCATGGGTATATGCCATGGTGGAAGAGTATGATTCGATTGTCAGAAACAGTGCATGGGAGATTGTCCCGAGACTGGAGGGGAAATCAGTGGTGGGTTCGAGATGGATCTACAAAGTGAAGCAGGCAGCTGACGGGAGTGTGGAGAAGTACAAGGCAAGATTTGTTGCCCAAGGCTTTTCACAGATTGAAGGGATCGATTATGAGGAGACCTTTGCACCTGTCGCAAGGTATTCTTCCATACGAACGATTCTTGCTCTCTCAGTGCATATGGGGTGGCACATTCATCAAATGGATGTGAAGACTGTGTTCCTCAATGGATTCATTGAGGAGGAGGTGTACATAGAGCAGCTTGAAGGTTTTGAGATCTTCAGCAGCGAGTCGCATGTGTGCAGGCTCAAGAGAGCGTTGTATGGGTTGAAACAAGCACCTCGTGCTTGGTACACACGGATAGACAATTATTTCATCGGACTTGGATTCTCCAAGAGTGAAGCGGATCCTAACCTATACCAGATTATGGTGGAGGGTAAGTTGCTGATCATTGTACTTTATGTAGATGATTTGATTCTCACAGGTGATGAGCTGTTGATACTCTCATTCAAGGATGATCTTGCAAAAGAGTTTGAGATGAAGGACTTGGGCCTCCTTCATTATTTCCTGGGATTGGAAATTTGGCAGCGCAGTGGTGGATTGTTTGTTTCTCAGGGTAAGTATTCCCGGGAGATACTTGTAAGGTCCCACCTTACCCACCATCAGTAAGATAGATAAGTAGATGTCACATTTCATGGTACAGACAGGAGGATCAGTTGAGGCAGCATGGCTTCACAGATTGGTATCATCATATCAGAGATTGTGTTCAACGGAGAATCATGATGCTTTCATATGTTCCCACGGAGGATCAGGATGCCGACATCCTGACGAAGGCGCTCACTAGGAGCAAGTTCGAATTCCACAGAGGCAAGATAGGGGTTGCAGATAATCCATATCTTGCTGAGAGGGAGTGTTGAAAATGAAGCAAGATGATGGAGCTTAGTGAAATGAAGTCGCCTTCACTAAGTGGGCCCGTAGGCAAATTCTGGCGCAAAGTCTATTTTTAGACTATGTCTATTTTTAGACATATGGAGCATGGTCCAGGGGTTGCAGTATGTTATTCTTGGAGTATTGGTCATGTTGGTAAAAATATATGGACCTCTATTTTTTGACCTATAGGTCGAAGCCTATATTTAGACTGCCTATCCTAAAAATAGGGAAGTCAAATATTATTTACCCTTAATAATATTTGGACTATAAACAGCAGTTTACTCTCTTGGAGCACTTCAGTTCGAGCCTTGGAAGTGGCTCATGCATCTGACAGAGGAATTACGATATTCCTAAGGGTTTGGTGAGCACATGCATGGTTGACTTAAGTTAGGACTTCAGTGGCAGAAGTTTGGTGGAGTTAATGAGACAGCTAGTGGAGTTGTGTTCAGTTTAACTTAGTTGAACTAGTTGAGATTAGTTTAACTAGCTAATCAACTAGTAATGAGTGGAGTGAATTAAATATTATTTAATTCATTAATTAGTAACTCATTATTCAACTCAATAACACATCAGTTCACTATAGTGCATGGACAGTTCAGTGGAGACCAGTGAAAGAGGTAGATGAAAGGGTGGAGTTAGCTATCAGTGGCGACATCAGTTGTGCATGAGATTTGCACCACACTTGGAGGAATTTCCCATGATGATTGCGCTGTCAATCCAAGGAGATTAAAACCTTGGATCTCTATTTAGACAGGCCATGATTGCGCAATAGAGGCAAGGAAATTAGTGGTGAGTTTTGAACCAGTAACCTGTTCAAAACCAAGCTAATTTGTGTGTAACTTCATGAGATAGTACTGAGTACTTGTGAGGAGTATTGTACTGATTTTGTTACATGATTTCTCCATTATAATATACACAATAGCTGCGAGGTTTTTAGCTATAAGCTTTCCCCATACATATTGTGTTAATTTGTATGATGAATTGATGTGCTATCGCTTGTTTTATTTCCGCATGTGTGATGATCTGAGTGGAAGAGATTATGTGTTGCATATGAATTCGAATTGATATGTGATCAAGATAGTCTCGGTGGATAATTGATCATTATTTAGAAAATTTCTACAATTTCAGAGTAGATGGCGATTTCTAATCCTATTTGATTGCTTTGAGTAAATGCATTGATTTCAGTGTAGATATTGGTTTCTA